>JAJOZX010000867.1:545000-1127500 GCA_023014485.1 Bathynomus jamesi
TTCCGGCTGCATGGGAAAATCTCTCACAAGTGACGATCTCAAAGGCAAATTCAAAATGGAGGGCGAGATTACAGGCTGTGGTTGACCATAATGGAGGGCAGATTGAGCCATTTATTGAAAATTAGGTTTAACTTAAAACCACAGAACTTCGTTTAAAGACCGTAAATTAGAAGATAATTAATTAGAAAAAAATAAAAGGAATAAATATAAACGCGCAACTTTTTTTTGTATATTTGTTTTTGGAAGCCAATTTTGGGCATTATATGGGCTTATAACCATCAAACCATAGAATAAGTATTTAAAGAGAAAATAATTATCTTTCATTTGGTTGTTTTTTTAAGTCCCTAGCTGCAATGATTATTGAGATATCACTTCTGAAAATTGGTGCCATTTTTTTTGGGCCACCCTGTATATATATAAATATAATGTGTATATATATATATATATATATATAAAATATATATATATATATATATATATATATATATATTAAACAGAAGGTTTATCTTAAGCTTCCATTTTTAGACCAACTAACTTTTCAACTTAATAAAGATGTCGACTCTATTTTGGACAGACACTTCCCTGAATGCGACTTTATAATCATTAATTCTAATTCTAATTCTCTGCAATCCTTTTTTCGCCATAAAGATCACCTCCCCGTGCTTTTGAGATCCTTTGTTATTTATTTATATACATGTGCGACCTGCCAAAGTCGTTATGTGGGGCAGACTGCCCGACAGTTAAAACTTAGGATTTCGAAGCATTTGGGTTTTTCTTATCGAACTTCTCGCCCTCTTTCCACTCCTGAATCCTCTGCTATTCGGCATCATTCAGAGACCCATGACCACCCGTGCCCCTAGGACTCTTTTGCGATTTTGTCGTCTGCTTCTAATTCACTTGATCTTAAAATTTTAGAATCCCTTTTTATCAAGAAATTAAATCCAGAACTAAACGATAGTCTTTCCTCGATAAAATTACATACTTCCTAACCAACCAACACCTTTTTAACGCAACTAACGCACTAACTTAAGTTGTTTTTTCCTTTCTCTCCACTTGTCATTTGTAACTTTTACCATCCAGGTCAGTCCTTTTTAAAAAAATTTTAAATTTTTTAAATTTTAAACTTAACATTTTTTAAACTTTTTAATTTTTTAAATTTGTTTGTTTTATTTTTACTTTTATTTTGTTTTATAATCCATATAGTTTTTTTTTTTTAACAACGTTTTAACTTTTTTCTTGTATTAGATTTTATTATTGTACAGTTTGACATTTGTATTTACTTTAGTTTTATGATTATTTTTTTTAGATGCTTCTATTTAGTCTGAAGATGGCATGGCCCCTGAGTGGACCGAAACGTTTGGCCAATAAATGTTGAGAGTCGTATCTCTTGTTTTCATATTCATATTGAGGATAAGGTTCCCGAAGAACACTTCTATCGTATCTATATATATATATATATATATATATATTATATTTATATATATATATATATATATATATATATATATATATTTTATATATATATATATACACCTTACAACTTTACAAAGGTTTCGCGCGATGATTCCTCATTTCGCGAAGGTCAAGCTTGTCGCCCTCCTCTCGAATTGGCCTGGTGAAGTAGTGAGTTGGTTTCTTGTACTCTCCACCTCACATAGCCAGGTACGCCCGGCTCATCGGGGATTGTTCTGAGCCAGGCGTCTAGTCTTCTTTTCAAGCTGTCCACTGCAACTCCCTTCGTGTTTCTTAGATCTTTGGGCAACTGATTAAACAGTTTTGGTCCTCTCATTGCAAAACTATTTTTTTTCAGGGTTAATGATGTTCCCTGTCTCGCCTTCAATTTGGGAATACGACAAAGTTTACCGTTTCTACCTTCCACCGTTGTTTGGGGAGTTATAGGGTTCAGAGTAAGATTAGGGACTAGTTTCTCCATTATTTTCCAACTGTAATTAATGGCGTATCTCTCTCTTCTCCTTTCAAGTGAATATAGGTCTAGTTCGCGTAACCTTTCCCAGTAATTTAGTTCTCTGCACCCATTGATCTTGGCTGTGAAGCTTCTCTGGATCCCTTCCAGCTGTCTAATATGGGCATGTTAGGACCGAGCAGTATTCCAATTTGGGTATGATCAGGATTTTCAGTAGAGGAATTATTACATTCCTATCCCTTCGTTTAAAGGTTCTCAATATCTGTCCCGTTACTCTCTGCTCTGTTTAGTGTTTACTTCTATCTTACTTTGTGTTTCACATTTCGCATCATCTGTCATTACAACCCCTAAATCTTTTACTCTGGAATTTCTATGAATTTCCTCTCCATTTGGGGTATAATATTCCATGGATTTTAGGTCTTCTCTTTTTCTGTACCGTAATAGCTGAAATTTCTCGGTGTTAAACTTCATATTGTTGTCTTCCGTCCACTTGTAGATTCTGTTTATGTCGGTTTGTAGAGATCCTATATCTTCTGGGTTTCTTATTTTTCTAATGATCGTTGTGTCATCGGCAAAGGATGTTACTGTGCTGTCTCTGATAACGTCCTCATGTATGTCAGTTAGCATGATTATGAAGAGTAATGGAGTAATACTGTTCCTTGTGGTAGCGAGCTGAGGACCTCTGATTCTGATGAAGATACTCCTTGTACTGTAACGACTTGCCGCCGCTCACTGAGGAAATTATATATCCATTTCCCTACTTTTCCTGTTATTCCCATATACTTCAGTTTATATATTATGATTCCATGGTCACACTTGTCGAACACTTTAGCAAAGTCTGTGTATAGTACATCATAGATTTCATTACTTTCAAGTGCATCAATAATGTTGTAGTGTTCCATTAGTTGTAATAGGCATGATCTGCCTGACCGAAACCCGTGTTGGTTATCAGTGAATTTTTTCTGAGTTTCCAAAAAGTCAGATTTTCTGTCTAACTATTCTTTCAAATATTTTAGTGAGATGAGATGTAAGCGACACTAGCTTATAGTTTTTGGCCTCGGTTCGATCTCCTCCTTTATATATTCGGACTATGTTTGCGCTCTTCAGGATGCCCGGTATTTCTCCCGTGTCTAATGATCGTCTCCATATCCAGTATAGGGGCTCAGCGATTGCATTCTTGCAGTTTTTGATCAGTGCGGCATTCCATTTATCCGGTCCTGCAGCTGAGTTTGTTTATAGTTTCCCTATGGCTTAAGTGTAATATCATCTGTCGTAAAGTCGAAATCCGTTATACTGTACTTTCCCCTTGTGGTTCTTCTTCAAAGAACGCGTTTCTATCGCATATCAATTTGTCAGTTTTTGGGATACTGAAAGATGATTCGTACTGAGCTCTTAATATTTCAGATACTTCTGTTAGATCATCAGATAAAGCACTGTTCTCGTTTTTTAAAGGATCGATAGTCGCATGGTTTTTCGACTTTCTTTTTGCGAAATTATAGAAGTACTTTGAGTTAGCCTTTATCGCTTCTATAGCGTCGTCTTCTTCCTTTTCTGTATACTTCTCGATTAGTTCCTGTATGACGACGTCGATACTTTGCAGTTTATCATTTAATATTTTTATGATGTTCTTATCTTTACACTTACTTAATTTTGCAATCACTCTTTTTCTCTTTCGAAACAATGCTCTCTTTTGTCTCTCGAACCTGCTTCTCTTTCCTCTTTGTTGTATCTTTGGGACATATTTTTCCACAATTTCTAACGTCTTCTCAAACGTCATTAGCATCTCCTCCGTTGTCTTGGCCTCGAAAATGGTTTTCCAGTCTATTACTTCCATGCTGGATGTCACATCTTCCCAGTTTATAACTTTGGAGTGAAAATTAAAAATTTCGAATTTGCTCCTTTCTGTTGTGCGTGTTCTTTCCTTTCCTGTTGCCTTTATATTAGTTATTATTTCAATGATGTTGTGGTCCGATATCATAGTTGGGGATATTTCTACATTATCAATTAGATTACTGTTGTTTGTGAATACAAAATCTAGGCAGTTGTTTTTTCTTTTGTTTTCTCTTATTTCTTTTGTTAACTTAAATTCATCAGCTAGGGCTAGTAGCATTTTAACCTGCTCCTGGTCTTCTCGTGTGTCCCGCTTGTCCTGGTGTATACATATATTTTTTCCTATCTTTTTATATTTCATGAATGGGAAATTAAAATCACCACAGAGAAAAATACTTGGGGTTGGAGAGTGTAGCTATTTTACCAAGTTTCTTACCTCTGTAATGGAATCTGAAAATTTTGAGGTTGGCGTGTTTGGGGGTCTGTACAGTACATTACAATTGGTACCATATTTAATTTTTAAATTTTTGCTGCTACACATTCTACGTAGCTGTTTGAGGTACATATAGCCGTTTCTGCTATGTGCCTTTGGCGTGTGTAAATAGCACATCCTCCTTTACGTCTCACTGTTCTGTCGGCTCGGAGGATGTTATAGTTGTCAATTTGTATTTCTTTTTTGTCAATACAGGACTCACAATTTTCACAGTTCGCCTGGCAGTCCTTTAGATGAGTTTCCGTGAGGCATGCAAAGTCTGCTCCGGCTTCTTGCATGAGTCCTTTCAGGTATAAAACTTTGTTCGTGGAATGGTTTGTTCTCTTTCGTTTTCGCATACAGGTGGTTCCGATTTGTTTTCCAATGAGGGTGCCGGTTTCGTTGCCTTGTGGTCTTCCGAGAATTTACCTCTTTTTATCTTTGTCGGTACCTGTTTTCCCAATAACGTATGAGGTGCCTTTGTTCGTACCTTCTGTCCGGCTCTCGGATTCCTATATTTGTCAGCTGGTTTTGTAATTGCTGGCTAGTATTTAGCAGCTGAAATGTGTTGGCTGCGTCTAAAAAATTGGCACTCTGCTTTGATGTTCGTTTTTTTCTGTTCACTCGTTGCGTTCCTTTGAGGATGGTGGTACCGGCATTTTTTTTCGTATTTGCAACTTCCATATCTTGTATAAGTGTTGCAGACCGTAAGATGGTGGAACTTGCATTTCTTATCAAATTTGCAGTATCCACTTGTGTAATGCGTGTTACATAATGTGAGATGTGCATATATGCATTGCTAGGGTGTGTCAATTTGGGAGGTGAAAATTAATTTTTGCCAATTCCTTCACTGAGGGGTTTTAAAAATATGTTTTTGGATGTGAAGAATTCAAATCTGCTATTATTTTTGTGATTGCTCAACACAGCTTGGTAAATCTACGTTTGATTAAAAAGCGCACAAATTGCTCTCGGAAAACAACATTTATTAATTTTAGCTTCTCAAAATGTCAGGTAATGCTATAAAAATTTTAGTTTCTCTGCATAAAACATATCCTAGTAATCATAAAACATATCCTTTTAATCATAAAACAACATTAGAAAGTAATGGCATCAGTAAAAAAAAATATTTAAACAACAAGTTTCATCAAGTCTTGCTTTGATTCGTTCTTGG
This sequence comes from Bathynomus jamesi, assembly GCA_023014485.1. Lineage (NCBI taxonomy): Eukaryota > Metazoa > Arthropoda > Malacostraca > Isopoda > Cirolanidae > Bathynomus > Bathynomus jamesi. The sequence goes on from JAJOZX010000867.1 coordinate 550,398, forward strand.
ACATCAGCCGCCGACTTGCTTCTTGGCCTCTGATATAGCCCTCACGTTTCTCATGTGTATACACCCTGCTTGCTGCATCTGTGACTTGTTTCACACACCTCTCTATTGACTGAGCATGACAGGGCCACTGTGGAACTTGCATAGGCTTGTCAAAGAACTTCTTTACTTCTGCTGTAGTCAGTTTACATGTCAAAGGAGGTTCAAATACCCCGTCAGACCAGTCTGTCAGCTCCAACACGGAAGAAGCACTGGGGTTGATGGAAGGTGTCTTCCTGGGACGTACAGAAAGATCTCCAAGTGTGTCATCATCTCCACCCCTCATGTCAACAATCTTTTGGACACCAGCTCTCCTCTCCTCACTGTCATCTGAGTACAAGAGTGTCTGGATTATCATTTCGCTGAATGCATACCATGCTGAGCGCTTGATGGTTGGCAAAACAGCATCCACTACAGCCTTCTTTTGCAGCCTAACTAGCCGCAGCTGAAACAAGATGTGGCGTGGGCCTTCCACCCTAGAGTGTTTTACTTTGATGTTGAACCAACAGCGGTAGTACACACCAACAATGTATTCCACTATCAGTCTTAAGTTGTTGAGGGTTTTGCCTTTAAGGCCATGTTTTGAAACCCATATGCGACAAAGCCTGTTTGCTGTTGTCAACCACCTTGAATGGCTCACTGGACCAATTTCAAGAAGGGCCAGATCTGTGGGAAGTTCTCCTGTCCTTATGGCCTGTGTGATCCTATACCCGTACGCTTGATCAGTAGAGAGATCCTTTACGACATTGTCACTCAGTGAAGTAAGAGGCTCTCCAATTGAGAGTTTGGTGAATGAAGGATCAATTTCAAGTTCGGTTGCAGTGTCTAGCATCTTGCCAATGTTACCTGTCCACTTGTTGTTAGACAAGGTCTTCCCATCCTGTGCTGTGATCAAGTGTCGCAGGGGTAACTCGTTAGTGTGGAGGGCACAAACCAACCAGATCAGCTTACGGCAAAGCTTGACTTCTACCCAATGCATGGAACCACCCTCCCAGCCAGTGTTAACATTTGTAGAATCACCTCCAATGGCCTGCAGGCTTTTATCAATGCCCTTCTTCTTCATGAAATCCACAAGATTATTAGCAATAACTTCAGCAGGTTTTTTTCTCGTTGAGCCTTTCTCAGGAGTGAAGTGGTAGAGATATCTTCCACCTGGCTCACTGCACACAGAATAATGCTCTTCTTTGATGATGCTGGGGAACTGACGATCTGAATTGTCTGCTTTCAGCATAACTTTAGTTGTATCTTGACGGCCGTCAAAGAAGATGCAGTCAATTTCACCCTTCTTACAAAGATCATCAAATTCCTGATCCAGGGATCTCATAACTTTTTCTTGGGCTCTTTTGACTTTATTGTGATCAACTACAAGTCTCTTGTCTTCTTCAGTGATCAAGCCAGCATCCATAAAGGCAGCAGTGGTGATGGCAGCTGTGGCACGCAGGCCAACACCATATCTGATGCTATGCATAGCAACATTAGGTATTTCTAATGTGTTGTACTCTGGCTTTTTATTGGAAGTTGAAGACGTGCTTGGTATTTCTAATTTCACTTCATAACTTCCATCCTTTCCATCTTGAGCATCAGCTATTTGTTCTTCATTTTCATCATCAGAGAAAATTATTTCATTTGATGGCATTGAAACATCCTGCTTACTTGTCTGCTTATATTCAGCAAGCCTTCTTCTTTCGTCTTCTTGCCGCTTCTGCTTTTTGACTTGTCTGTTGTGCTCAGGTTGATCTGGCAAGCCAATCTGATGTGGTCCAATAGAACCAGACCTGTCTCTCTGACCTTTAATGAAAGCAAGTTCCTTCACAGGGATCTTCATCTCCCTAGGGCATGTACAGTTAATGTGAGTTTCGTTTTTGCAACCAGCATCTGCAAGGCAGCCAAATTCAGAGCAGAGAACAATTTTACACTTGCAACTGAGGATGTCAAAAAGCTTGTCAAGTTTTGCAATGAAAGCCTCTTTGACATGTAGCTTTCCTCTCCCAAGAGATATGTTTTTGGCCTGCTCCCAGCTCTCTTAGATCTTGTTTAAGATTGTGACTCGTGAATTTACAACGGGGGCTACAAAATAACTGTTTGCTCGTTCCCACTTTTCAAGCACTTTAGGGTAAATGTCCTTTGCAAGACTGGCTGCTGGGTAGTTTCTCACATCCTCACCACTTTGTTCTCTTAGCAGTAGCCCATATTTCAGAACGTCTCGCAGAGTTGGGAGTTCAGAGGGCAACAACTCTCTACCAGTTCCAATTAGGTTGCTCATATGTGTGAATGTCCCCAGTCTTGTCCTCCTTTTAGAAGCCATTGTAGGTCAATTCCCACTGGTTAGGATGGTAGCATTGACGGACAAGTAATCTTCAGCACACTGATGAATATGTTTCAACCTGTGAAATAAGCAAGAACAGCAGTGCATTATATATACAGCACAACTCAGTGCCGGTCCCAAGCCCGGATAAATGGTGAGGGTTGGCGTCAGGAAGGGCATCCGGCCGTGAAAGATTTTGCCAAAACCAAGAATGATGAGCCAAATTCATATAGCCTCGGAAAATGCCAGGGCGTACCCCGTATGCGACGCGCAGGGGCCTAGCCTGACCCTCGCGAGAAATGGACGAGGGCTGCCGAGTCGAGGACGGGCTCGGGTAAAGAAGCTAGTCCGAGTGGTTAGAGTTGGGACGTTGAATGTAGGCTCTATGACTGGGAGAGGAAGGGAGGTGGCGGATTTGATGGAGAGACGGTGTGTGGGAGTATTGTGTGTGCAGGAGACGAGGTGGAGAGGAAATAAAGCAAGGGAGCTGGGAGGGGGATATAAGTTGCTTTATAGTGGAACGAATGAACAGGGTAGAAACGGTGTTGGTATAGTGCTGTCAGAAGTGCTGAAGGATAGCCTGGTGAGTGTGAGTAGAAGGAGCGATAGAGTGATGAGTGTTAAGCTGGGCCTTGACGAGATGACGGTGAACATCGTGAGTGCGTATCCCCCCCAAGCTGGCTGTGAAGGTGTAGAAAAGGAAGTGTTTTGGAATCAGTTGGATCAAGAACTTGGTGCGATACCAGAAGGGGAAAAAGTGATCTTGGGTGGAGACCTGAATGGCCATGTGGGAAGAAGTAGAGAGGTGATTGAGAGGGTGCATGGTGGTTGGGGCGTGGGAGAGAGAAATGAAGAAGGGGAAAGGGTGGTGGATTTCGCGATGGCGTTTGATCTAGCGATAGTCAACACCTTCTTCCAGAAAAAAGATAACCAGTTTGTGACCTATAGGAGCGGAGGAAGAGAAAGCCAGATAGACTTTCTAATGTGCAGGAGATCCCATTTGGAAGAAGTTAAGAACTGCAAAGTCATAAACGGGGAAAGCGTGGCGGCGCAACATAGAATCCTGGTGATGGATTGGTCGTTTAAGAGTGGTAGGAAAAGAAGGCAAGAACAGGTGACACCTAGGATAAAGTGGTGGGGACTGAAGAAAGAAGACCAGAAAAGGAAATTTGAGGAGAAGGTTTTGGAAGAAGTAAGGTCGTTGGAGAGTGTACAAGAATGGTGGGAGGAGAACAGCCGGGTGATATTGAGAGTTGGTGAGGAAGTACTGGCAAAACATCAGGTAGAAGACCCCCTGAAGATAAAGAGACGTGGTGGTGGAATGAAGAGGTTCAGGAGGTGATTAAAAGGAAGAAAGATGCTAAAAAGAAGTGGGACACATCTGGTAGGTAAGAGGATAGAGAAAGCTATAGGCAGGCGAAAAAGGAGGCGAAGAAGGGAGTGGCAAGAGCCAAGGCGCAGGCGATGGATGAAGTATATAAAGAGTTGGAGACACCGGCGGGAGAGAGAAGATCCTTAGAATAGCGAAGGCTAGGGATAAGGCGAGTAAAGATTTTACTCAAATTAAACAGGTAAAGGATGGGCAGGGAGTGGTCTTAAAGGATCAGGATAAAATCATGGATAGATGGAAGAGTTATTTTGAACATCTGTTAAATGAGGAAAACCCAAGGGTTATTTTTGAAGATGGTGTCCCAAATCAAGGGTTAACTTCAGGAGTGAGTAGGGAGGAGGTGAAGGTGGCGTTGAAAGGAATGAAGAAGGGGAAGGCATTGGGACCGGATGGGATACCAGTGGAGGCGTGGAATTGTTTGGGAGATGAGGGCATAGATCTATTGTGGGATCTGATGCAGAAGATATATGAACAAGAGGAAATGCCGGAGGAGTGGGTGGATAGTACACTCGTACCTATCTACAAAGAGAAGGGGGACATCCAGGATTGTGGAAATTATAGGGGAATAAAGCTTATGTCACACACGATGAAGGTTTGGGAAAGGATTATAGAGAAAAGGTTAAGAGAAGAGACAACCGTGGGGGAAGAGCAGTTGGGTTTCATGCCAGGTAGGGGAACAACTGATGCGATTTTTGCACTGAGGCAGTTGATGGAGAAACACCGGGAGCGACAAAAGGGACTGCACATGGTTTTCATCGACCTAGAGAAAGCATATGATAGAGTGCCACGCCAGGAGGTTTGGCGGTGTATGAGAGAGAAAGGTGTGCCGGAGAAGTACGTTAGGTTGGTGCAAAGTATGTATGAAGGAGCAAGGACCCAGGTTAGGAGTAGTGTAGGTGTAACGGAATGGTTCCCCGTGAGGGTTGGTCTACATCAGGGATCTTCTTTGAGCCCGTACCTTTTTGTTTTGATTATGGATGTGTTGGCCCAGGGGATAAAAGATCAATCCCCTTGGTGTATGCGCTTTGCAGACGATATTGTTCTGTGCAGCAACAGGAGAGAAGTAGTAGAAAGAAAATTGGAGGAATGGAGGAGGGCTTTTGAAGACAGAGGGTTGAAAATCAGCAGAAAGAAAACGGAGTACCTGAGGTTCTACGAAAATCAAGACTCAGAAATTAGTTTAGAGGGAGCGAGGTTAAAGAGAGTAAGTAAGTTTACGTACTTGGGATCGACAGTGGCTGAGGACGGTGAGCTGGACGGAGAAATAACACACAGAGTGCAATCTGGTTGGAAAAATTGGAAGAAAGTTTCAGGGGTGTTGTGTGACCGAAGAATAGGCGCAAGGGTTAAGGAAAAGGTGTATAAGACTGTGGTAAGACCGGCTATGATGTACGGGGCTGAGTCTTGGGCTATAAAGAAAGATCATGAGAAAAGACTAGATGTAACGGAGATGAGAATGCTGAGATGGATGTGCGGAGTGACAAGGTTGGATAGAGTAAGGAATGAAAGGATAAGGGGCACAACAAAGGTTGGAGAAATCTCGAGGAAGATACAAGAAAGTAGACTGGAATGGTATGGACATGTGATGAGAGGGGACGAAGATTATGTGGGTAAGAGAACGATGAATATGGAGGTGCATGGCAGGAGAAAGAGAGGCAGACCGAAGCGAAGGTGGATGGAGAAGGTGAGGGACGATTTGAGGGAGAAGGGTTTGTCGGGGGAAGAAGCCCAGGACCGGGCTGTGTGGAGGAGGCTGGTCAGAAACGCCGACCCCGCATAGAGGCGGGAACGGGCGAAGAGAAAGAAGAAGAAGAAGATATAATTATTAATATAATAATTACACTGGTCAACAAAGATTTTTCATCAGAGTAAAATTTGTGGTGGCTGGATAACATTTTTCACGCTGATTCCAAAACTGCATTCAGATTTTTTCTAGCACGTATAGTTTTCAAGATGAAGGCATATATATAACTGCACAGATTTAACCATTTTAAATAGGCAAAATACTAATATTTCAACATTTGATTGTGTTTATTTTATTGTGTTTTTTTAGTTTATTCATCTTATTTATTTCAATTATCTTAATTATACATCTTATGTGTTTCAGGTGTGAGCTTTTACGTCTAGCAGCATTGTGATTCAGGCAACAACGCCGTGCTTTGTGTGTCAAAAGATCAGTCCAGTCCAAGAACTTGTTGTGTCAAGTTGGTGTACATTTTTTTTGAATTTATAGTTTGCTCAGGTCAGTCAACATGCCTCGACAATGTAAGAATGACCCCGACAAGTTCTGTTTCGTATGCGGCCAGTTGACAACTAAAACACAGCGACGAAGTATTACAATCGACATTAAGAAAATATACAAGCTATACTTTGGTTGCCATCTAGGTGACCAAGATAAACCATGGGCGCCACATCAAATCTGTTCTGGCTGTTCAAATGGATTACGTGATTGGCTTAACAAAAAGAAAGCTTCAATGCCATTTGCCATACCCATGATATGGAGGGAGCCGAGAGATCATCATGAAGACTGTTATTTTTGTAGTGTGAACTTAATGGGGTTTTCTGCCAAGAACAAACACCAGATTGTATATCCAAACTTGGATTCAGCACGTAGACCAGTAAAACATGATGAAACATTGCCCATTCCAATTCCCCCAAGTGATAGGCTAGATTCTATCATAGATGACATGGAAAGTGATGAAGGTGCAACTGGCGTTTCCGGACCATCTACAGAACCAGAGTACACTTTTGAAGGTAGACATTTAGAGCCTAAAAAGTTAACCCAAGGACAGTTGAATGATCTTGTTAGAGACTTATCGCTGTCTAAAGAGAAATCAGAGCTTCTCGCCTCAAGACTAAAGGAGAACAATTTACTTGAGAACAATGTTCGTATTAGTTACTACCGAAAGCGGAATTTTGAATTAACAGCATTCTTTTCAGTAGACGGTCCTCTCTGTTATTGCCATGACATCAATGGACTATTTACAGCCATATCTCAGACGTATGTGGCATCTGAGTGGCGCCTCTTTATTGATTCGTCGCAGAGAAGCCTGAAAGCAGTTCTTTTGCATAATGGTAATATAATGCCATCCATCCCCATTGCCCATTCCGTCCATCTAAAAGAGACATATGACAATATGGATATACTACTTAAGGCAATCAAATACGACAGTCATCAATGGAATGTTTGTGGAGATCTAAAAGTTATAGGAATGCTTATGGGTATGCAGTCAGGATTCACAAAATTTTGTTGTTTCCTTTGCCTGTGGGACAGTCGCGCCACTATAGCACATTACACCAAAAGTGACTGGCCACTTAGGTATACATATGTCCCAGGGATAAGCAATGTCCAGTCTGTCCCTTTAGTGGATCCCCAAAAGATCTATCTGCCACCTCTTCACATTAAACTTGGTTTAATGAAGAATTTTGTTAAAGCAATGGGTAAAGTCAATTCTGGAGGGTTCCAATACCTTTCAAGGAAATTTCCGAAGGTTACTGCAGCAAAATTGAAGGAAGGAATTTTTGTTGGGCCCCACATAAGGGAGGTTTTGAATGACACTGAATTTGAAAAAGTCCTAAGTCCGCTGGAATTGAAGGCTTGGCTGGCGTTCAAATGGATATGTGAAAACTTTCTTGGAAGCAACAAGTCACCTGCGTATAAGGATGGAGTCAAGAACCTCCTTGATGCCTTCAAAGAAATGGAGTGTCGAATGTCGTTAAAAATTCACTTCCTGCATTCCCACTTAGATTTCTTTCCTGAAAACCTTGGTGCAGTGAGTGACGAGAAAGGAGAGCGCTTCCATCAAGATATTCAGATGATGGAGAAGCGCTACCAAGGATATTGGAATGAAAGCATGATGGCGGACCATTGTTGGATGCTCTATCGTGACAATCCAGGCCAAATTTACAAAAGGAAATCACACTCACAGCGCTTTTAATAAAATAATGTATATATTCTTTATTTATAAGTACATTGAATAAGGTATATGATGTATTTGTTGTTTAGCATTCCTAAGTGTGATCTATGTACAGGGTGGGCGGAAAGTAGCTCCCTATTTTGGATTGGTAAAAAAATACGTATATTATCCATTTATTTCAGAAGAAATAATATGAAAAGGTAGGCATACATGGTAGGTTTTCTCTAAAATTCAATGTGGGCTCCAACTCTTTCCACCAGCTTCTGGAGCCGCCCAGGAATGGCGTCCACTGACTTTAGCAGGAACTCCGGCGGGATGGAGGACATGACTTCCCGAATTCGGTCCTCCAGTTCTTCCAATGTCCTCGGTTTGGTGCGGTAGACTTCTTCCTTTACCCACCCCCAAAGAAAGAAGTCGCACGGTTACCGCTGAAAAACGGCAGAATCGGTTCAGTGTAACGGTGTGGTGTGGTATGACCTCAGATCAGGTTGTGGGCCCGTTCCTTCTGCGCAACACCATGAATGCTGAGCGGTACCTTGCTATGTTGCGAAACGAGGTCTGGCCGGTTGTCAGCACATGGGAGAACATCGACGATCTGATATTTATGCAAGATGGCGCCCCTCCGCACTTCGCTCTTGTTGTCGGTGAGTGGCTGGATGCCCACTTCCCTGGGCGTTGGATGGGTCGTCGTGGTCCACATCAATGGCCAGCCAGGAGCCCCGACTTGACACCGTGCGACTTCTTTCTTTGGGGGTGGGTAAAGGAAGAAGTCTACCGCACCAAACCGAGGACATTGGAAGAACTGGAGGACCGAATTCGGGAAGTCATGTCCTCCATCCCGCCGGAGTTCCTGCTAAAGTCAGTGGACGCCATTCCTGGGCGGCTCCAGAAGCTGGTGGAAAGAGTTGGAGCCCACATTGAATTTCAGAGAAAACCTACCATGTATGCCTACCTTTTCATATTATTTCTTCTGAAATAAATGGATAATATACGTATTTTTTTACCAATCCAAAATAGGGAGCTACTTTCCGCCCACCCTGTATACATCCATAAATTTTCTTATAGCAATATCAAAAACTTAAAAATATTAAAACCAGTGTCTCTATATAACTATACGTGCTAGAAAACAAATAAAACGAGATTCTGAATCAGCGCGAAATATGCATTAAGAAAAGTGTGATCATGTTTGTGATGAGAAAAAAAGTTTCATTTTGTTGACCAGTGTTATTATATAATTCCACAAAAAAGTCAAAAAGTCACTATTTTTATGTAGCTTCTTACCAAGCAAAACTAAATTATATTAAATTAACAAAAATATCTTTAGAATTCCTAAGTCATACTGCAACGTTTTAGCACCCCTCATATTTGGAATTTGAAAGTTGAAAAATTCGACACACCCTAATGCATTGCCCATCCAGATATCTGCAGTTCTCTTTCGCGTAGTATTTACATACGATATTTTCTACGCTTCTACTTCTTGTTTTCTTATTATTTTCAAAGTTCTTTATTTTGGCATTATCATTATTTTTCTTTGGCTGTTTATTTTCTACGTTTTTAGTTATTATCTTTATATCATTTCGCTCGTTGGACCGGTTGACTACTTCGCAACTTTTACTTATTTCTTTTCTTTCATCTATGTCTTTCTTCCGTATTATATCGTTTGTATTGTTATTCATTATTAAGTTGTTGTCATTATTATGCCGTTATTCGTTATTTCGTCTTCTCTCTCATCCACCCGGTTTTTAGTTGGGATCATTCCGGACCCGTGTGTCCCCATTATTTCATTCTTTTCTGTAACTTTCGAGTCTGCTATCTCCATTTCTTTCAAGACCGAGAAAGAATTTACCGTCTGTGTACATTAGGGTGGATCACTTTCACTTTTTTTTTTAAATTATAGCTGGTCAAAGTTTTTCCCATGATTTGGTTCAGTGGAAGTACACTGACACTATTTTTACCAAAATCGATCAATATTTAGGGGTCGCGCATCGACCTTGAAAATTTCAATTTTGGAAATTTGGCCAAATTGACAATTTTTTACTGAATAAAGATAAATCATCAAATGACCATATTTTCTGAGTCCTCTCAGTGAAAGAAATCCTCTCAGATACTTACCAAGTTGATAGGGCAAGTGGTTTAGAAATTATACTCACCTTGAGATAGCATTAAAATTTAAAATACCGTATTTGTCCCCGTACCTCCATATGCTGCTGAAGTCACCGAGTTCTTTCCGGCTCTTTTCCACGAGCTGAAGAAGACCCTGCAGCTGTGACTCGTCTTTTGTGACAGTGTTCGCGTAATCTTCTATCAGTTTTATCCCTCTCTCTGCCACGTCGTTGGTAACTTTCAGATGCGAGATGACATTCTTCAGATCACAGTAGTTCTTATCTTGATCCCACTTATTCACCGGCAGAGTGAGCCACGTAGACGCGCACACCTGCAGGCCTGTGAACACGAACCACGATGACTCATCGATCAGGTCCGGAAGGCGCGTCGTGTCATCAACCGAGACGTTGTCATACGTGAAGTCCTCGGGCACAGCGAGGCGGCACAGCTTCTTTGCCATCTCGTGCTTCACAGTGTCTTCCACTTTGTCACTGCAGAGGGCGAAAACGACGGTCTGAGGCCTCAGAATATACCACAAGTGCCGCCTGATCACTGCCAGTGAAGCCTCTGCAATCTCGCGATCCGCAGCCCTGTGCTGCAGAAGACGCTGGTACAACACAAGGTCATTCAGCGGGGCATCAGCTGCGACAGGAGCCGCCAGCCAGGCAGGTGCGTAGAGGAGTGCAGTAAATAGTACCACTCTCTGAAGTTTCTGTACCAGCTCGTCGTCGAACTCCAGCTGACCGCTGAACATCAGGAGCTTCGTGTAGTAGATGATCTGAAACGAATACGCACTGTGATGTATAAATACTGATACCATAAGTTTGTTTAATGGTAAATTATTTATCTTATTTTTTTCTGGTAGGGACTTCAAATGGCTGTTTGCAGAAGGCAATACAATATTTAACTTCTAATTCAAAATACCAACCTTGGCCATCCACCTCGCATGATGGTAGGCTCCTGGGCGCATGAAGTGTGTGCCACGACGTGGCTGGGCCCCGAGTACCAGGAGTGTAATCTCCGCCACTTCTCGGTAGTCTTCTCTGACAAGACCAGAAGCGGTGACGAGGAACTTGACTGCCTCATCTCGGAGCTCCATCAGCCACGTCACCTCCGCCAAATCGCCAAATGCTCGATCTCCAGCTCGCGATAAGTCGAGAGGTCGAGCTTGTCCCACCTGAAAGGGGAGTTATGAAAATATTGCATGAAAACGACTGAAGTTTCCTTTTTCGACTGCTATTAACATCATTAGTAGAAGGACGCTGATATCTCAATTGCTCTGAAGGCAAAAAATCATTGGAGAAAACAAATGCGCCTAAGACTTGAAATTCACCTTCTCCTCAGATACTGGAACAAAGGTTCGGTTGGTGCTGTGGTTCTTCCAAACGCGGTGATGACCACTGCTCCCACGATGAGCTCCATAACGTGATGGCAACAGCCCAGCTGGAAGAGCGGTTTACCAAGCATGTTCTCCAGCCGGACCACCGCACTCTGCACCCTCCCCGTATTGGAGGAAGTTGTGTCGAAGCACAGTCCAATCACGTTGTTCTCGCATCCCCAGTCTTTGAGAGCACGAAAGGTCGCCTGGGCCTGGGACAGACCGGTGCCGTCAGCAACAGTCGGAACGGCCAGCAACTTTCCTTCTGTGCATTGGGGAGCTTCGGAGATGAGAATCGCCTGGCGGTGCTCCAATGATCCAAGAGAGTCCTGAAACGTATGTCATACATGCCAATCCATTATCGTCCACTGGAATATGTCAATCCACTGTCGTCACTGGAACATGTTAATTCACTGTCGTCCACGGTGAGGGCAAAACTGACCTTGATTACTTTACCGTCCCAGTGGACGACAGCATGCCTCGGAGATACGAAGGATTTCTGCACAGCTGTCGACACTTCACAACGATGTGCCACTCTTCCACGGTGAGACGTGTCCTTCGAGATACTGAATTTGTCCAGGTCTGCGGGCGGATCTGCCGAACGTAGGACTGCCGCCACGACACTTGCCACCTATGTGCGAAATTGAAAGGAAATTGACAAGGATGCGTATGGTTTTTATGTGACAAAATAATCACTAAATTTTCCGTCGTTACGTCTATTATATCTTTGTCAAGGAAAGATCATTACTGATATATACACACCTGATTATTGGACATCCGGAAGCGATCAGCCACTTCAATAACAGCCGGTGCATTGAGAATGCGGTGAGGAAGGCTGATTGATACAGTTGATTCTCTCGGCTGTCGGTATGGTGGTTCTAGCTGTGATTCGGAGTTGCTCGATGATCTGCTTTCTATAGATTCATCGTCGCTCTCAGCTTCGGTTCCTAATTTCGTTTTTGAGGTGGCTGGCTCATCACGAGATTGTTGTCTTGAGAGTTGCCGTTTTCTCTTGACAACGAACACTTTATCATTCCCACTCATTGTTGCCTGGCGCAGGCCCCGTTGATCCTCATAAAATTTAATATCTTCTTGTTTGTTGTTGTCTGAGAGCAGTCGATTTTTCTGTATCTCTTCAATAGCATCGGGAGCTCAGATGTCCCAGAGCTTGTTCAGATTTTCTGAAAACGTCTCCCTGCCTTTTCCCGCGTCAATGTCTCTCATCTTGCTCTTCTGTAGCGAGCGCCACTCTTCCCACAGTAACTCCAGTTTTCTTTCGCAGTTACGCCTCGTGATCGTCTTTATACGTGCCATGTTCCAAAATGCCAGAACATTGGCCACCGTGTCTTTTACGGCGGCCTTCCTGTCAGTAGTTTCCTGCTTGGCATAGAAGAAGTACTGGAGAACTTGATGGGTGGTTGGCAATTTGGCACCACAGATCGAGGAAGATGGCTGACCAATTAAGAAGACGTCCGTGGCTGACCTTAGAGAAGGTGGTGCTGTTGTTGCTGCTTTCTCTTTTCCAGAATAAGTAACTTTCAGAGTCTTCCCACTCCTGGTTGTTAACAGTTTATCCATTGTACTAAAGTCTAGACTTATCAAACAAGAATCAATTGACACAGTTGATCTGTAAAAAGCAAACTGTGATTAGTAAAAATATTGGTCATAGACATAGCGTGTGTGTAATTGGGATTTTAGGATGCGCCAGCTACTGATGCTATGATTACGTCCATAACGGGGGACAAATACGGTATTTTAATTTTTAATGTTATTTCTAGGTGAGTGTAACTTCTAAACCACTTGTCCGATCAACTTGGTAGGTATCTGAGAGGATTTCTTTCACTGAGAGGATTCAGAAAATATGGTCATTTGATGATTTATCTTTATTCAGTAAAAAATTGTCAATTTGGCCAAATTTCCAAAATTGAAATTTTCAAGGTCGATACGCGACCCCTAAATATTGATCGATTTTGGTAAAAATGGTGTCAGTGTACTTCCACTGAACCAAATCATGGGAAAAACGTTGACCAGCTATAATGTTTTAAAAAAGTGAAAAGTGATCCACCCTACTGTACAGTGTACACCTAAGTTTAATTAAAAGAAAATCAATTTTATATTTTCAAAATTATACATACAGAATATTTTTTTTGTTTTAAGAACATATAATATAAAATTTACTGAAACTATGTATTTACTTTTTACATAAACGGATTTTCTATTATAAAAAGCAAAAAAAAATAAAAGCGAACAAAACCCGTGTTCTTTTATTCCTCTCTCTCTCTCTCTCTCTCTATATATATATATATATATATATATATATATAACGGAAAGAGATGACTAAATTTTAGCCATTAAAACTCAATTGCAAAGAATCCAATTCGGTTTCATGTTAAACAAATTCTCTTTAATAAAATGATTATGATGCCGATGTTCGACTATTCCGATAAGTTTCGATGTCTGAAGGAGGAAACTTGCGCATCGATTGTCCCCTAATGAGCTCGTATTCTCCTCCAGATATCATATTATGTGGATAACTTCGGGGCTGCGCAGCCCTCAGTGTCTATAGCAACAGCGTACATAAAATAACGCCACGAAACTTTGTATGTAAATGCAAATAAGGGACATAAAAGTGGGATATATTGGTCAAAGGATAAGAATAGTATAAGATAAATAGAAATATGTTTATACGGCGAAGGGGAACTATAACCATTTATTTTGGCTCGAAAGGATTTAGCTTAAATCCAAGATTTGTCTAACTTGATCATTCGAGGCTTTATCACAGTATGATTTGAAGAACATGTTTGTAGATGGCTGTTTATCTATGGCTTTGTGTCTATTTTCGGCTTTGACTACGAGTTAGTTATTCGTTCATGAATACATTTAATAAATAAGGAAAGCTTTTCTTATCTGTCTGCCGGATTTCTAGCAATTAATTTGTATATCTATTGATCAGTCTGTCTATCTGGGTATAATGAACGAAGAGAAAATAGCATTTGAATTAAATTAATTTTTAATTAAGAAAGAGAATTTATATATTTTAGAAGAATTTTGATTGAGTAAATTTTTATGACCTTTGTTCAGTTCTTTCTCATGAAACTTTTAACCTTCGATGGATGAAATGTTATGAATGTTTGTTTCAAACGTTAGAATTTCGTAGCAGTACATAAAACTTTATTTAAAATACTTTTGTTTACAAATATAAATTTTATATATGAAACATTTTGTATAGACTATTTTTAATTTTAATCTTCGCTATGTAATAAATGAGGGTTTTATATATGCCAGATCGCAACACCGATTTCCGTTACATCAACGAAATAAAGAAACGTGGGGCCTGGGTTCGATGGGTGATCGTCCTCTGGTTTCGGATAATGTAGCGACCCGTGGTATGGTTTCCACGTTAAGTTGTAGTTCCCATCTTTTATATAGTACTGGCCGTTAGAACAGGAGAATAATCATGCCCTAAACTAAAATGTTTTTAATAGTAGCTCGTTACAAAAGTGTAGGGGTAGGAGTAATAATATTATTATTATTATTAATAATAATAATAATAATAACAATAATTTTATTGTTCTTTGCTACATTTATAAGGTATACAAAAGATATAGAGGGAGTGACATATAATAACACACATCTATATAATATATATATGTCCTTATACACCCCATTTAAAGAGATTCCTCTGCTGAGCGGTGCCCCCCATAGTACTGTGAGGTATTGAAAAACTCATGATCTTCACTTGCCCCACAAACACCTTTAAATGGGAGACCCAAGATGGGTGCACACACATTTCTACATTACTGTACAGTCTTTACAGCCACACCTACACTTTTCCTCGTAAGTGTATATATTGTAATGTATATGGTTGTAAATTTTGACTTGGTCCACAATCGATATGGACCGTGACTTATTTTTCGTGACAAGGTACTAGTACTGATGGATACCGTAATGAAATTGACTGGATTCTCTGGATCTGATATATTTGCATGTCGGTTATAAATAGATATAGAGTGTAACATATTTGTGGATAGTAGTCTATTATGACGTGATCCTCTGGATCCAGAGATTCTATCTTTAGTTTTAAATCGATAATTAATTAGTTTTGCTAAATTGGTCGTTGCCAATGTACACATTGTACAGGAAGTTGTTACATAAATTTCTTATGTTCTTGTGGTTCGGAACCCACGTAAAATTGTAGGTCCTCCGCCACCACGGAGGACATACACAATTACGAACACAGTTAGGTAGACCAGCCATGAGTGGATCCTAGGGTCTTTGTTGGTCTGAAACATTATAACATTATAACATTATATATAATTATATATACTGTATATACATAAGATAGTGTGACAGTTAACGCATTCCTAAGCATTTGTATGGACAATATACGAGTAAAACAGACAAAATAAAGCAATATTAACAGCAACAACAACAACAATAGCAATATCAGTATTACAATTTATTAATTATTGTTTTTATACGAATTGATGTAGTACAGGAAGCATACATACATATGCAGTATAATATATGATATATAGTGTACGTTAGGCAGGAGACAGAATGCTGAAACTCCCATTTCTCATGTTACTGTCCTCTTTAGCTGAGCTTTTTTCCGTGTCTCATCTACTCTGTGAGCAGTCCAGCAGTTCTTCACTACACATCCATGCATTTCACACACTATACAATCTTTTCAAAATTAAAAAATAAATAAGTAAAATGGCATCATGGGCCTCAGAGACTTTGTTCTTGACTCTCTCCTTCTCAAATAGGGGGCATTTTTGCAGGTGCTCTCCCTTGCCCCCTCCTTCTTACATAAAAAAAACACTGTAGTGTTTCCATTTTACTGTAATAATTTTTAGTTGTGTTAACATGATGTTTGTTCACTTATAATGATATATGTTATATCGAACTTATACTGTACTGGAAACTTTAACGGCTCTCCCATTTTGATCTGCGTTTAACTGCACTTTATAGGAGGTAGCGTGTGTCTGGTTAGGCCTAACGGAAATGGAACACCGAAACAAACAAAAAGTAGATTTTCTATGATTTTATTCAATTTAACTTTGGAAACACGGTGATTAAAGGTAGGACGAATTAAGATGAATATGACATTGAAAGAGAAAGAAGTTAAGTTGGCCTAAGCCGACTCTAATTAATGGAATTTACATTGGACCAACACTAATGAAACAGAACATATCTTATAAACACGAAACTCAGCGAAAACCTATTTGAAAATGAAGCATGGTTGCCACCTGTAAATTTTAAAACAAATTACTCTCTGGGCATACCAACTGGAATTTCAAAATTATTCTCTCTCTCTCTCTCTCTCTCTCTCGGCAGTTAAAATAAAACAAATTTCCAATTAATAATCACGTCAAATTTCATTAATTAGCAATCACATTAATTGCATTTATTACACTCGCCCCACCCTTTTTTTAAATAAGTTTTCAATCAGAAAACTTATTTTTTTAACAAGAATTTAAAAATGTATATTTCCATATTGGCAATAAAAAGTTAGAGAATATTACATATTATACAGGGTGTCCGAGAATTATCTGTACAATTTTTGGCTGTTATTAAAAGTCAACCATGAAGTGTAGAAATTCCAGTGTTGTCCCATTTTACAGAGAATCATTAAGTTTTTTCTGATACCAAGTTTTGACAAGTTTTTTAGAAATTCCAGTGTGTCCGAACATTATCTGTACAATTTCATCTTTTAATAAAATTCTTCATAACACGTAAAATTCTTAAACAAGATTATTTAGAATCTGTATTTTCAAAAGTTTCTTTTATTAAAGTAACGTTGTTACAAACATTCGATATGTGCACCATTAGTGATTCGCAAAACATCCAATCGATACTCCAAATGTTGCCATGTACGCTGCAGCATATCCACATCAATTCGCTCAATGGCAGCTGTGATTCTTGCTTTTAAATCATCAATGTCTGTCACCCGCGTACATTTATAAAAAACTTGTCAAAACGTGGTATCAGAAAAAACTTAATGAGATTCTCTGTAAAATGGGACAACACTGGAATTTCTACACTCTATGGTTGATTTTTAATAACAGCCAAAAATTGTACAGATAATTCTCGGACACCCGGTATATTACTCTCTCGTATAGTTTACTGATGGTTGGGAGGATGGAAATAGGTCTGTAGTTTGAGGGGGAAGTTTTATCAATCGATTTATAGATACGACATACTCTAGCCTTTTTTAAGGAGTCTGGGAAAGCATCATTTTGAATGGATAGGTTTATGAGCTTTGAAGGTGTGGGCGCAATTAAGTTTGTGCACTCTTTGTAAATTCTGTTTGGGATTGTCTCTAGCGTACAACTTTTATTTTTCAATTGTTTTATAGCTGTCATTAAAGCGTGTGTCGTAGCCGGGGATAGGAACAAAAGAATGTGGTAACAGAGGGCCTAGGTACGTATCGAAAGACCACACCGTGGTGGCATTTTAGAAGCAAGATTGCCTCCCACTTCGGTGACATAATCTTTAAAAGTATTTCAAATTTTTATTTTCTCCGTTATTGGCTAATTTTTTACTAGTAACTTTAATGAGGTTCCAGTATTGTTTGGGATCGTCTTTGTATTCTTTGAATTTATGTTTATAATAATTAGCTTCAGCTTTGTGTATTAATGAATTAATTCTGTTTTTATAGTGGCTGTAGACTTCCTTTGGGAGTAGACTTTCCTTCACATTTTTATATAGTTTGTTTTTGTTTAATAGATGTCTTTTGACCTGAGATCAACCATGGATTGTTAATTGGAATTATAGGAATATTTTTTCAGTGATGGGGCAGGATTCATTATAAGCATGCCGAAGGGATTCCTCAAACTTTTCAAAATTGGTGTTTATGTTTAGCCTAATTTCGTTTTGAATTTATCAAGCTGATTATGCTTTGTTTTCCTGAATTTAATATTTGTGTACTTTTGGGTGTTTGCTGATTTTGATTGTGACGTAACATAGGAGGTGGTCATTTATGCATGTAAGGAGTATCCCTGAGTCCTGTCCTGTGTCCTGTAGTGTGGGTCTATATCTGACTATATGTGGTCGATAAAAGAAAATTTGGCAAGGTCAGTATGGAAGCGTGTTGGCCTTGTTAGGTAGGTCTTATATCCTTGGTTGTTCATTGTGTTCCATAGTGATTTGGCAGTGCAGCTTATCCCTACCTTCATTAAATCTATATTAATGTCCCCGAGGATGAAAGAGCGCGAGCTCTTTAGGGATTGATGTCTGATTTGATCCTGTAACGTATTAATGTAGTTATTTGTGCTACCGTTAGGTGGTCTGTATGTTGCCAGTAAGTTGAGAGAGGTTTTGTCAAGGGTAAGATTTACCCCACATGTTTCAATGTGGGATTCTAATGTACAGAGTGAGTGAATATTTGTGCATTTTATGGTATTTTTTGTAAATACGAATGCCGCCACCCCTTCTTTCTCTGCAGAAAGTGTCAAAAAATGCATAGCCCTCTAAAGGAAAAAGATGTTTATACGGGTTTTGTATGAGGTTTCCATGAATGCGATTACATGGAAATCTTTTTTAATTAAAGTTAATGTTTCTTCGAGGTCACCATGATGTTTAGCAAGGCTTCCAATATTAAAGTTCAAAATTTATAAGTGACTATCATTCCGTTTTGTGTTGAGATATTTTTAATCTTTATCAATGAAATTGGTACCTATAAAATCGGTCGACCCAAGGGAATGGGAACGTGTTCGAATTTTAAGAATGTGCGACGGAGAGTGAATTTGGGCGAATGGGTACATGTATAAAACAATAAAATCTGAAAGAGAGGAAAAAACCCTTACAGTTCATAAGTTTATGAGAACATATAAGAGTAACAATTTAATGGGGATAAGAAAACTAAGTTATAAGGGGAGCTCATTGGCATCATACATCGAATACAATTTGACTACGGGGTTGTGAGATAGGGGGAAAATACATACATACATACATACATACATACCTACATACGCATAAGTATGTTCGGTGTTTTCTTCTCTATAATTTTAGTAAATAAATCTCCGAAAGAATTTCCAGATTTTTAAGTAAGGGAAAGTCGATAAAGACCGTGAACTGAGAGGAGGTGACATTTATGGTCCGGAATCTCATATACTGTACCTTCTAGGAAATTCAGAGACTGTAATTTTGATTTATTTTGAAGGAGCATTAAAACTGGGAATTTTAAAGAGTATGAAATGGAGAAACAAGTTAACATACAAATTGATCGCTAACAATTTTTATAATCTTTGATTGTTAATGTAAGTGTGATAAATATAGTATCAATGATGCATCTTAAAATTAATGAACATTGGAGTTCCTGAAAGAGATTATGAATGAGGAACATATGGGAGGACCCTTTTGGGGGCCTCTTTTTTTAACTTCATTATTAAGGCAATAAATATATGATACAGGAAACAGCAATGGTTCGAGCTGGGTAAAAAGGACGAGATATAATAAAATATAAAAAAACATGAAAATAAAGACGAAATTAATCAAATATTACAGCAGATATTTATATTTACAGTTAACTGACTTAGATAATAATAGTACTGCCGCATTATTAATAATTACTTTTTTATATAGGAAGGAGAGGACAAGGGCGAATGACCGCAGAAAAAGGCCCCCCCCCCTATAGAAGAAGAGAGACAAAATCAAGGTTCAGCGTTTTGGAGATGTCTGGACACTCTGCGTTTGAAACATAGGAGGTCATAGTCAGGGGACAGGGGAAAAGATGGATTCAGGAAGATTGTTCCGGAGTTGACCGGTTGAGTAGATGAAAGATTCAAAATACCGATTAACCCTTGCGTTAAAGAGTTGCCCAGAAAAGGAATGAGAATGTGTAGAAAGTCTGGTAATGTGTGCTCTCCTTAAAGGAGGAGGCATGCAGTTAGAGGGTTCAAAAAAGCAACGTCCGTTATAATAGCGATAGTAAAGAGAGAGTGAAGCAACATTGCGGCGAAGAGAGAGAGATTGAAGACAGTCAGTAAGAGGTGGGGAATTGATAAGACAAAAACCTTTGGTTCCACCCGGTCAAGTAGGACTGTGTGGGTTTAGTCACCTCACACATGAAAAGCATACTCCATACATGGGCGAACAAGACCCCTATATAGAGACAGCAACTGAGTGGGGATGAAGAAATTGCGGAGACGGTACAGCACACCTTACCTCTTAGAAGCAGTTTTAGAGAGAGTCTATGTGATCTTTCCAGGGAAGATCACGAGAAACGGAAACGCCAAGAATGTGAAGAGAAGAGGAAGGATTGAGTTCTGTGTTGTTGATGGTAAGGGGATAGTCGTGTGGAAAAGTGTGACGAGGACAGATGGAGGAACTGAGTTTTTGAGGCATTGAAAGACACATGGTTTTCTCTGCCACACTCAGAGATGGCAGAAAGATCAGAGGTTAGGTGTATCATAGCCGTCCTACGCGAAGCATGGAGCGACTGTTCAGAGGGACGCTTTGTGAAGCGGGTGGTGAAGTGAAGAATGGAATCATCGGCATAGGAGTGAATAGGACAAGAAGTGCGACTTAATGGGTCATTAATAAATAAAAGGAAAAGAGTGGGTGACAGTACAGAACCCTGAGGAACACCACTGTTAATAACTTTAGGAGAAGAACAGTGGCCATCTACAACCGCAGCTATGGATCGGCCAGAAAGAAAATCAGAGAGGATGGCACTGATAGAAGGATAGAAACCGAAGGAAGGCAATTTGGAAATTAAAGATTTGTGTCATACTCTTTCAAAAGCTTTCAATATGTCTCGGGCAATAGCAAAAATTTCACCGAAATCTAGAAAGGTGAATGACCAAGAATCAGAGAGATATGCAAGAAGATCGCCACTAGAGCCTCCCTTTCGGAATCCATATTGACAATCTGAAAGAAGATTGTGAAAAGAGAGGTGTTGAAGAATCTTCCGATTGAAGATACTAGATTCATAAACTTTAGAAAGGCAAGAAATCAAAGCAACTGGACGATAGTTGGAGGGTTGAGAGCGGTCACTCTCTTTGGGACAGGCTTAATGAAAGCGAACTTCCGGCAGGAAGGAAAAGTACCAGATGAAAGACAAAGACGAAAGAGTTCACCAAATAATAATAATAATAACATACTTACTGTATATTGTTTCAGTAGTTATAGTTATCTAGAAATAGGTAGTATTACTATTAATAATAATAATAATAATAATAATAATAATAATAATAAAAATAATAATAATAATAAAATAATAAACAATTCATAGTGCTGATAGTATGAGATAAGGAGTAATTTGATCAGTGGATCACGAAGTAGGTATTAACTATATTAGTAACACTAATAATAACAGTAATAATAATAATGTATACCCATACTACCACTACTACCATTACTACTACTAATAATAATAATAATAATAATCATAAGACTGATTACGATGATAATGATAATACTGGTGATTGCACCGTTAAGAATAATAATAGTTTGTACTTGTAGTTATCCGAGTAGTTGGCAATAATATTAATATTGAAAAATGATAATAACAGTGCTAGTATTATTAACGGTTAAAAGAAAACATATACAGTATTTGTAGTAGGATTCTTCATATGCAGTCCTGTATGGTTCTAGAGATTTCTATAAGATAAAGGGAAATAAGTATAGGATTCTGTGGTAAGAATTACCAGAGTTGGTTAAGGGGCTGACCCTGTACTTCGTGGAAATAATCATTTAGATTTGTTTCATTTAATCTGTCGTCTTTGACTTGTGTCCGATTTTTTTCACATAAACAATACCATTGCGCACGTAACATGAGTGGAAGTAATTTGGTGATCTTTTTTTTTATTTTAGAACTCTTTTCAACAGATCTTGCTTAAATTATGTACGGTAAACACTAAGCTTTTTTGTTTACGCTGTGACACAATTTCTTTCTTTACGTCGGCACTTTAAACTCGACTTAATCAACCTTCTTGAGGTTTGATTTGGCCTCACTAATCTGGATGCTTCACTAATCATATCTTGGCTGATGGAATAGTCGAGTTGCGTCTGGAGAGTTCTTACCACTATCCCTTTGCAGTCTTCGCCCTGGACTTCCGCAGGGAGAGAAGGATCACTAATAACCATTTTATAAGTTTGCTTTTCTTGGAGGAGATGTTCCAGTTTCGAGTGCTGATCGTTTTGTTTCTGTTCCATAAGATCCATTTCTTGCTTTAATCCGATGACCTCTTGTTTGAGTTCGGCAATCTCTTCGTCCTTTCTTTTGAGGGCATCGTTAAATGAATCACTGATCAGGATTGCCGTCAGGAGTTTGACGATGGTCTTTCCCTCCATGCTCAGGGAGGCGAAGAGTTCTTGCTGATCGTTGACACAATGGAAACTATTTGTAGTGCTTCTCGATGATGTGGAGACAGCACTGCTGTCTAGGGAGGTGTCCCTAGTTATAATTATGATGAATTTTATGGGGAGTGATTGCTCTTTGAATGGGTGATGTTTGCTGTATTTTATTGATAACTTTGAACATATTGACAGCAACACTGAATTGGTATGTCTTTTAGATTTAAAAATATTTAACGATTAAATATTGGGGAAGTGTGACTTTGTCTTTTACCATTATTTGAGATGTTTCGCAAACAATTTTTTTTAATGACTTGCAAAGGATGTTTTATACAGTGTATTTCTTTGAGTTACCCCATGTTGTAATACAATATAAGAAATGTGGGTGGATGAAGGAATAAGACAGGGTAAGGAGTGCGCTTTGAGGAAGTTTTTTTTTCAGTTTAAATAATATCAATAGAAATTTTGATATTTTGGATTTGATATGTTGCACACTACTTTTGAAATTTAGTTTTTCATCTAAATTAATGTCAATCACTTTAACCTTATTCACCCTTCCAAGGGAAGGATAACCAATTTTTATTTAATAGTTTGTGTATATATATATGTTTTGTGGTGATAATCATATAAGATGACTTTGTCAGGATCGGTAAAAGTTTATTATCACATATCCAACTTCCACATGCTCTAATTGCCTCTTCGTTTCATTTATTAGAGTGCCTAAATTATGATGGGAAGAAGTAAGTGTGATATCATCTGTATATTTTATGTAATTTAATGTGGTTGAGAGATGAAAATCGTTGACGTGACTTAGATATAGTAATGGAACAAGAATAGATCCTTGTGGGACTCCACTAATTAGCATCTCTTTGTTGATAAATTATATTTTATTCTGATATATTGATGACAATTTGTCAGATACGATTTGAACCAATTGAGGATTTTTCTTTATAATCCATTTATGTGAAATTTATTTGTAAGATTTCATGCGAAAGTGTTATCAAATGCTTTAGATCAGACGAGGAAGACCACCAAGGCAGTGTGTTTTTTGTTGTTTAGGTTCTGATACACATTTTCTAATAGCAAGTTTATGGCATTTTCCGTTGCCCATTTCTAAACCCAAATTGTGTTTTAGTTAAAATATCGTATTTGATTAAGAATTTAGTAAGTTATTGCATAAGATTTTTTCAAATAATTCACTTTAAATTGGCACTACGGAAATGGAGCGATAATTACTAAATGAAGTGTTTGGATTTCCTGACTTAAATACAGGGCATACTCTGGTTTCCTTTAGACTGTCAGGGAATATACTAGTGTTACTGATTCATTCATTATTTTACTGAAGAGATTGCAATTTCATCCGACGTCAGAGCCTTTATTTTTCAGATTTTTTAGTGCTGAAGAGATGGTATGGTAGGAGATCGTATGGTAGGATTGGATCAAAGAAAAATGGAGTTTGCAGTGGGTTGTAGCATGTATTGTTGGTAGTGAATGTCAGTACTTGGAATCCAGGCTGCAGTATTGGAGCCGATATTTTCAAAGAAATTGTTTAATAAATTGGTTATGTCTTTGGGATCACTGTAAGAATTTTAGCCTTGTGTGAGGGAGGACAAGAGATTTGTTTTTACCTTTTCTGTGTTAATTAAATCCTTCAGAGAGTTCCATAGCCTTTTGGGATCAGATATTTATTCATCAATTTTTCAGCAATACTGATCTGCTTTCGCTTTCTTTATGAGTTCATTAAGTCTGTTACAATAGTTTTTGTACGTCTGTTCAATAATAATGACAGTTCTTCATAATTTAAAGACAGTAATCCATTAATATGCTTGAGAATGCTCGGTTATTTTCGGTTATTCCAATCCAGTCAAAACCTGTTGTTTCTCTATGGAATTTTAGTTATTTATATCTGTAAGATCTATAACACTAGGCAACAAAGATTTTGTTACAGAAGACCAAATAGGTGCTCCTAGCTAATTTCGGTATGCTGATTTCAAATCTATAATTAGATTTTTTCTATCACGTCTAGATTTTGTGTAAAATGCAAATCACTTTTAGTAAAATTTTCTACCACGTCCAGATTTTGGTTTTAATCGGCTTAATGCCAGTAATATGAAACTTGCTTTTCAAGGTTAAAGCAATTTTTTTTGCCAACTATATACAAATTCGAACAATTTTTATAAATAAAATTTATCCCGAGTTGGCAACACTGAGTCAAGAGCATAGTAACGGGCAACGGCCCAACGGTAAGTCGCTACGTGACAGTCAAGCAGAACGGTTGTTGAAGCTCTCTGCTGATGAGCAAGTGACAGGTTGTGGTGACTTGTGTGTTTTTATAGCATTTGTTTTGTACTACGGTGTGTATTTCTTTTTATTTTGCACATCGTAATAATTACTTTCTACGTTTTTTCAGATATTGTATGGTAATTCAAAATGGCATCAAATAGACGTGCTTGTGTAAATCACCCAGACAACTTCTGCTTTGTCTGTGGACAATATACACCTAAGCCACAACGTAGAAACATAACAACAAAGATTAAACTTGCCTACAAGTGTTATTTTGACTGTAAGTTAGGAGACCAACAGAGGGACTGGGCACCACATATTTGCTGTGCACAGTGCAATGCAATGTTAATAGCTTGGATGAATGGTAAAAGAAAAGCTATGCCGTTCTCAGTCCCCATGGTTTGGCGTGAGCCGAAAAATCACTTCAATGATTGTTATTTTTGTTTGACAAAGATTGCTGGTTTCACAAAGAAAAACAAATCAAAGATCACGTACCCAAACTGCGAATCAGCAATGAAACCAGTACCACACGATGAAACAAATCCACCACCAGTTCCACCAGCAACGATAACAGACAGCAGTTCATCTGAAGATTCTGCTAGTGATATAGAAACAGGGAAAGATGGCATATATGTTCCAGATGCAAATATTTCCCCACATTTGTTAAGTCAAGCGGAGTTAAATGACTTAGTGCGCGATTTGGAATTACCAAAAGAAAAGGCAGAGTTGCTTGGTTCAAGACTTCAAGAATTTAATCTTCTCCAACCAAACACCAAAGTTTCCAATTTCCGCCATCGCCATTTGCAGTTTTCATCATTTTACTTACAGGAAGAAAACGTTTGTTTCTGCCACGATATCAGTGGTCTGATGCAAGGGATTGGCTGTCGCTATGATCCAAAAGAATGGAGACTGTTCATTGACTCTAGTAAAGCTAGCCTTAAAGCTGTATTACTGCACAACGGCAATGAAAAACCTTCAATACCTGTAGCACATGCCACTGGCCTTAATGAGACTTATGAATCGATGAAACTGCTGCTAAGACTCATCAAATATAAGGACCACACATGGAATATTTGTGGCGACCTTAAAGTTGTATCATTACTTCTTGGGTTACAGTTGGGCTACACAAAGCATATGTGCTTTTTGTGTCTATGGAACAGCAGAGATGACAAGAACCACTACAAAAAACATGATTGGCCATCTAGAACTGAACATGTTGTTGGTAAATACAATGTGAAACACCCAGCACTTATTGACCCTCAGAAAGTACATCTTCCACCACTTCACATTAAACTTGGCCTTATGAAAAATTTCGTGAAGGGTATGGATCATCAAGGTAGTGGTTTCCAATATTTAAAGGATAAATTCAAAGGAATATTGACAGATGCTAAGCTAGAAGCTGGAGTTTTCACTGGACCACAGATCCGCAGTGTCATCCACGACTCATCGTTTCCATCTAACCTAAATGAGAATGAACTAGGAGCATGGACATCTTTCGTTGAAGTTGTCAAAAATTTTCTTGGAAACCACAAAGCTGAAAACCACCGTAAACTCGTAGAAAACATGCTTAAATCTTATGAAATAATGGGATGCAGAATGTCTTTGAAAATTCATTTTTTACATTCTCATCTTGACTTCTTCCCGGCCAACCTTGGGGCTGTAAGTGACGAGCATGGTGAGCGCTTCCACCAACAGATCTCAGTTATGGAAAACAGATACCAAGGTAATTTCAACCCAAATATGATGGGAGATTATTGTTGGTTCCTGCAGAAGGAGAGCTCGTCATCCTACAAGCGACAAAGGAAGAGGACACACACCAAAGTTTCACTTAAGAACAGGAATTTGCCTTTCAGTAGTAACAACAAAATACTAACGCGCTTTGGGTGGATGGTTGGGCGCAGGGGTGGTAACTCCGCCAGCGGAATTCCGCTGTCTGTCTTAAGCCAGAATAAAGGAGGAAAGACATCCCTGTTCACTAATTATTTAAGTATGCTTAACATAAAATGTGGCACGGAAAAGTAGCTTAGACGGCTTTCGTAATAGAAGCGGGTGAGAAAAAAAATGAAAAATAGGGGTTTTCGGTTACACAAAATCTGGACGTGATAGAGAAATTTTGATATCAGATCTGAAATCAGCATCAGCGCTTTAGTAGGAATCAGTAGTTCACGTGTCTGTAACAAAAAAAAAGTTGAAATTTGTTGCCTAGTGTAATCAACTTTTATATTTTCCTGTGCGAAGAAATGGGTGATTAGCATGGTGTATGTAGGCAAGTGATCTGTGATATTTAATAAAATTATAACTGAAATGTAGTTAAGCGGAGATCGCACTCAGATTTGATTCAGCAGAGTCGAATTTCTAATGTCATCGTGAAGTCTAGCTAGTTTTGTAAGAGCTAATTTAAAAACACTTGCAGTCATGATGTTGCGAAGGGAGCTCGCGTTATTATTTGAATGCCATTTTGTGAGATCATTATTTAAATTTCCTGCAGTGATACAATTGTTACCGATATGAGTGGAGGTTAGAATTCTATTGACATTTATAAAAAAAGTTGGCACCTTACCAGCTGGCGGTCGGTAGGTGCTTATAAATGAATATTGGATGTTGTGAATATACATTTCAATTGCAGGTGTTTCTCTTGTAATTTGAGTCCACAAATATACTTACACCTCCACTCCTGTTGTCAGTCCTATATATATAGTAGCTTGTGTATCCAGGGATGTTGACAAAGGTATTATTGTCTTTTAACCGAGTTTCACTTAATATAATGCACGTGAATTTGTTGTAATAATTAATAATTTTAGATTAGCTGTCAGTTCAACCTAACTAACAAATAAATAACACGAAATGAATAAAAACAAAGAACTAGCTTATTATATATATATATATATATATTATATATATATATATATATATATATATATATGATAAATAAAACCACGAAGGAAAGGAAACAGAACGGCACTCAAACGCTTTCGTCTAATGACATCCTCAGGATCACTGAAGTAAATAAAGAGTTCGAGACTATATATAGGTTACAAAATATATATATATATATATATATATATATATATATATATATATATATATATATAGAAATAAAAATTGTGGGAGGAGCATACAAATTTGTAAGGAAAACTACCAATTTTAGCACTTTGCCCGAATTCAACACAAGATCAAATGGATTGTTTACAACCAATTTTATAGATAATGCCTGAATGATATATAGGTCACAAAAAATAAAAAAAAATATATAAAAATAAATTGAAAAATAAAAATTGTAAGAGCATACAAATTTATAAGGGAAAACTACCAAAGTTTTAGCACTCTGCCCTTCTTGTCTAAATCCGTTCTGAACGAATTCTAAACAACAGGATCAAGTTGAAAAGACCTTGGCTCATGCTAAAGTTATTTGTAAGTTGGATAATAGCAGACTCAAGAATATTTCTATTAACAATGTTGCTAGAGTGAAACAAAACTGAAGCATTATTCCAATCAATACAGTGGGATAACTTTGACAAATGGACAAAAAGGGCACTGGACGACTGTCCCGTCCTAACAGAATATGGATGCTGTTTTACACGCGTGTGCAAATCCTTTCCCGTCTGACCAATGTAAATGCCTATAATTGTTTTTTTTTTTCGAGAGATACTAAACTTAAAACCTGGGCTTTCCCTATGTACACGCACATCCACAAAAGGGATTCAGTTTTGTTTCACTCTAGCAACATTGTTAATAGAAATATTCTTGAGTCTGCTATTATCCAACTTACAAATAACTTTAACATGAGCCAAGGTCTTTTTCAATACAGTGAGATAACTCTGACAAATGGACAAAAAGGGCACTGGACGACTGCCCGGTTCTAACAGAATATTGATGCTGTTTTACACGCGTGTGCAAATCCTTTCCCGTCTGACCAATGTAAAAGGAATCACATTGTTAAAAACCAATTTTATAGATAATGCCTGAATTATATGTAGGGCTATTTTTTACTATGATATTTTTCACAATATTTTTATATGAAAATACTACATTAATATCCAAAAGTTTAAGTACATTAGCAATGCCTAAAAAGCCCGGGAAAAATGGAAGTACTAAAATATTCTTTGACAAAGTGCGAGTGTTATTATTCACACGATAGAAGGTTCGTTTTGCCTTCTTAAGACAAGATTCCATAAACGCAGGTGGGTAGCACAGATCACTTCTAGTACTGTTGACTTTTTCCAATTCGGCATCGATGTATTCCGGACTGGCGATCCTACAGTGCCCGCGAAAAGTATCTGATCACTCAAGAAAATACAATATTTTCCCTTGATATTCAGAGACACGTAATTCACTTTCTATTTGTTCTAGCGACATCTGGTAACTTTGAGGTTGCTCGCTGATATGAGAGCTATCCAACGCATTCTCAAATTAGTGTTCTGGTAGCCTTCGTTGCGGGTGGCTGTGTCTCAAATTTGTCAGATTTCACTGTTTGTGTAAATTTCTTGATATTTTTTTTTTTTTACAGAAAGTGGTGTAAATAAAATTTATATATAATGTGTGCTAAAAAACAACTTAAGAGTGATTGTCGAGGTGCTATTGTTGCTTTGCATGCATGTGGGAAATCACAGAGACAGATAGCTAAGGAATTAAACATATCCCAAAGTACCGTTAATTTATGGGTTTCACGGGCTAAGAACAATGGTGGCCTAACCACGCCAGTCCCTAAAAAACGATCTGGCAGACCGAGAAAAACAAATTCGCGAACAGACAAACTTATGAAACGTTTAGTATTGAAAAACCCAACAATAACTGCGAAAGAAATAAAATTTAATATGAATAATTTGTTATCTGGTGTTTCTGAACGAACTATCCAGGAGCGGCTCCAAAAAGAACTCGGATTACCATCTCGCCATGCTGCTAAGAAACCGTTCATTAATGAAAAAATGCGTAAAAAACGTGTCGCATTTTGTAAAAAATACATTCATTGGACTGTTGATGACTGGAAGGTTTTATTTAGCGATGAGTCGACATTTTTGACATTCAGAAGTTGTCCAAAAAAGGTTCACCGGCCTATTGGCTCAAATAGGATGGACCCTAAATACACCCTAAAGACAATGAAACACCCTCCAAGTGTGATGGTTTGGGGTTGTTTCGGTTACTATGGGCGTGGAAACTTATATTTTCTTCCGAAGAACACAACTATGAATGGTGCACGGTATTTAGCAATGCTACAGGATAAACTTCCAATGGCAATGGCAATCCAAAGGACAAAAACATACATGCATGATGGTGCACCATGTCACAGGGCCAAAATAGTGACAAAATGGATTACTGACAATAAATTTGATATTTTGGATTGGCCTGGTAATAGTCCAGATCTCAATCCGATAGAAAATCTGTGGCTAATAATAAAAAATAAGGTTGAATGCCACGACACTGGCTCAGTCGAAAAATTACAAGAGGCCATCAAAAAGGTATGGTGCAAGGAAATATCAGTGGAAGTTTGTCAAAACTTGATTAAATCCATGCCAAAACGTCTAGAACAAGTCATCCAAACCAAAGGACAGATGACAAAATACTAATATAAGGTTAGTATACATTTAAACATTGTTTTTTATGTAAAAAATACAAATTTCAAGGGTGATCGGATACTTTTCGCGGGCACTGTAAGAGCGCAGAGAAACATTGAAGAAAATATGGCCTTCTTAATGGGGGGTGTCATGTCCGGAGTCCGGAGTAAAAGTGTCCGTAGGAAAATTTTTTTGTTTTTTTCCGAGAGATACTAAACTTAAAACCTGCGCTTTCCCTATGTACACGCACATCCACAAACGGGATTCAGTTTTGTTTCACTCTAGCAACATTGTTAATAGAAATATTCTTGAGTCTGCTATTATCCAACTTACAAATAGCTTTAACATGAGCCAAGGCCTTTTCCAACTTGATCCTGTTGTTTTGAATTCGTTCAGAACGGATTTAGACAAGAAGGGCAGAGTGCTAAAACTTTGGTAGTTTTCCCTTATAAATTTGTATGCTCCTCTTACAATTTTTATTTTCAATTTATTTTTTTATTTTTTTTTATTTTTTGTGACCTATATATCATTCAGGCATTATCTATAAAATTGGTTGTAAACAATCCATTTGATCTTGTGTTGAATTCGTTCAGAACGGATTTAGACAAGAAGGGCAAAGTGCTAAAATTGGTAGTTTTCCTTACAAATTTGTATGCTCTTCCCACAATTTTTATTTCTATATTTATAATATATATATATATATATATATATATATTTTTTTTTTGTGACCTATATATAGTCTCGAACTCTTTATTTACTTCAGTGTTCCCGAGGATGTCATTAGACGAAAGCGTTTGAGCACCATTCTGTGTTTCCTTTCCTTCATGGTTTTATTTATCATAAATATTTTTCACGTGTTACTTTCGTGAAATAATTTTCATATATATATATATATATAAACACACAACCCTGTGCATACTATAAAAAAAAACAGATGAATCAACGACAATCCGCTGCGATCTTTGCTAGTCCTTAGTTGAATTTCAATGCCTGAGAAGGAGCGACGAAGAAATCTCTCTTATAGTAGGCGCTAAACAATTGAACGGAATCAAGTTCTGCAAAAGCTGCATAATCGAAATGAACTCGTTTACAGTCTTTAAAGCAGAACGAGACTATGACGAAAAGGCAAAAGAGGAATTTATGAATAGCGAATGGAGAAAAAGAATAGAAGGAACGAAGATAGTGCAAGAAGAAACTGCGAAAACTGAGCAGAGAAAAAAATCAGAAAAAGCGAGTAAACGGGAAGCACAAATAAAAGAAGCACCAACAGAGGAAACAGAGGCACAAAACCAAATCCAAACGTTTCAAACAAAGGACATTAGGCAAAAGGAAAAAAAACAAGTAGACAAAAAAGAAATCAAACTGAAACCACCAAAAACAAAGTTCCCAATTAAAACTTGGGAAGAAACTATATGTAAATAATATGTGAAAGGAATTTGCAGATATAAGGGAGGACAATGTATTTACGAACACCCTCTCTTGGGCAACTACTTCTACAATAATAGTCACTGCAAATTCGGTGGAAAGTGCAAATTCTACCATCAGGATATTTGCAAAACCTACGCGACATATAGAACCTGCCAGTACTGGAGAAAATGCTACTACCATCATCTCTCAACAAGTTGAAAGGACAAAGTTTCATATTACAACAGGAGGAATGTGAGAAATAAAAAAATATGCACCCAAATAATAAATAAAACTCTTTAAATATAAATAGTAAACAAAATTTTTTCAACATCTCGGACACAATACGGCTGCTAAGTCTTATACGGCACATGCAGCTGACACAGCTGGGAACCCTCGAACCGGACCGCTTCGTGGCAAGAAACTACCAGAACAGGTAGGCGGGAACGGATCCATCTCGGAGAATTACAAGGCTACAAAACACACGATACCAAAGGACAACGAACTTAAAATGCAAAAGGGGCAATGCAAAACAAAGGACATCAAAATTGTCCTGGCAAATATTCAAGGAATAAAACCGAACAACTCACTAAACAAAGTTTCATACCTGAAAGATTTTATGGACGAAACAAGGGCGGACATCGCATGCCTCACAGAAACACATCTTAAAGATTGCCAAGGGAAATGCGATAACTGCGAACACTGTATCGATAAGAAAGAATTACATATCGATGGATTCAACTTACTAAGAGCGGATAGAACAGCGAGACGTAAAGGTGGCTGTGCTATTTACGTACATGAAAGGCATGTGACAGAGACGGTAATAAGTAAATCCAACAGCTTCGTGGAAACCTTTGCAATGAAAATAGAGAAACTAAACGTGGTACTGATAGTCATCTATAGACCTCCAAACTCTCCAACTGAAAAATTTTCGGATGCCATTAATGATATCAGAACCTTAATAAAGTCTGTAAACTCTCCATTCCCTAATATAATACTCTGCGGCGATTTTAATTTCCCATTTATAAAATACAAAAAGGTGGGTAGAAATATATTTATACAGCAAGATAAGGGAGGCACAAGAGAGGACCAGGAGCAAACAAAAATGTTGATGGCTCTCACAAACGAGTTTATGCTGACACAGAAGATAACAGAAAATACCAGAAAAAATAACTGCCTAGATCTGGTATTCACGAATAACACAAACTTGATTGCTGATATAAAAATAAACCCAACTATTATCTCAGAGCACAACATAATCGAGTTATCAACAAATATGGCGATAACATTAAAAGACACTACACATACGGAAGGAAGAAGCAAATTTTGGGCTTTTAACTTAAACTCCAAGACCATACACTGGGAAGAAATCAGATCATATATGGCCCAAATAAAGTGGAGAACAGTCTTAGAGAATAAAACACTGGAGGAAATGATAACAACCTGAGAAGAAAAGACGCTGAAAATTTTAGAAAAATATGCTCTGAAAGCACAGCCAAAAGGAAAGAGGAACTAGCTAGAGAGGCAAAAGAGAAGAATATTTTGCAAAGGAAAGAGAGTAGCGGCGAAGTTAGATAATTGCGGAGACAACAGTGCCAGGAAAGCAATACAAGAAAAACTGGAGAGTATCGATAGGGAAATACAAACCCTGATTAATGGCCATACAGAGAGGGAAGAGGAAAAGGCGGTAGAAGCAATAAAGGAACATCCAAAATACTTCTATAGCTAAGCGAAAAGGAAAACTAAAACGCGCGCTACCATCGGGCCCTTAAGGAAAGAAAATAATGAACTAACAGACGATCTGAAAGAAAATATCTGAAACATTGAGAGCCGAATATGAATCGGTCTTCAGTGCCCCAAAAAGTGACAAGGCGATACCTGACATAGATGCATTCCTCGAAGAGAAATTGCATAGAGAATGTATAACAGGCTTCGATTTTACCCCAGAAGATGTAGCGAGAGCTATAGGACAAATGAAATCACATTGAGCTGCAGGTCCGGACAAATGGAACGCACTACTGATAAAAACTGTAAAAATGAAATAGCTATATCCTTATACTGAATATGGAGAAGATCCCTGGACAGTCTACAGGTGGTCAAAATTCATGAGAATCAGAAGTATGCAGCTCAGTACCACAAGGTACAGTACTGGCCCCACTCCTGTTCATTATCATGCTAACAGACATAGACAGTGAAGTAAACAGCAACAGAATAGTAACATCATTTGCGGACGATACAAAGATCAGCAGAAAAATCAACAATGTAAATGAAGTGGAGGCCTTGCAGAGGGATACTACGAACAAAATATACAAATGGTCAGAAGACAGCAATATGACTTTTAACACCGAGAAATTTCAGCTCTTGAGATGAGGTAAAAATGAGGAACTTAAAGAGACTACATATCATGCTCCAGATAGACAGGAAATTCAGAGAAGCACGAAAGTAGTTGACTTGCGGGTAATAATGACCGATGATGCCAATTCGAGACACAAAATCAGATTGCATTAAACAAAGCAAAAAGGGTCGCGGGACAGGTACTAAGAACATTCAAATGTTGGGACAAGACAGTAATTATTCCCCTGCTGATAACAGTGATCATACCAAAACTTGGATACTGCTCAGTTTTGACGTCCCCATATAAAAATGAAGAAATTAATAAACTAGAAGAAACACAGAGACATTTCATAGCCAAGATTGATGGCTGCAAAGAACTCAACTACTGGGAAAGACTACGTAAACTAAATCTCTACTCATTCTTCCACATCTATCGTATATCAATGC
Organism: Bathynomus jamesi; assembly: GCA_023014485.1. Taxonomy (NCBI): domain Eukaryota; kingdom Metazoa; phylum Arthropoda; class Malacostraca; order Isopoda; family Cirolanidae; genus Bathynomus; species Bathynomus jamesi. Next base: position 584,851 of record JAJOZX010000867.1, read on the forward strand.
ATGGGTGGTCGCGATTTATACACAACATACAAAGAATGGCATGTGAGGGGGTATCACCAACCTGCTCTCTTCTTGTACCTACACCTCCAGGTATTTTATAACGATCCTCGCTCCACTTCTCAACTATCACGAAGACTCTATTCATCTCCTCAACACTTAAATAAACAACATTCCGTTTACCAGAGTTTGTTTGTCTACAAGTCGTTTCAAGTACATAGTTAACGGCACCGGTTTTACGCCTGAACACACGCAATGACTTCGTCACGGACACATCGCATACGGCATTGAGAATGCTGCTGAAAGGAAGCTCCATCGTATTCTATTGTGAGGAGTGCACATCCACTCGGGTCAAGCTCAGAGATGACTATGAGCAGCCGGCGCGCGGTTGGTTTGGCACGGAGACAGGTGTGGGAAACAAGTAACACGGGTGAGTCATACCAAGCGTTAATGTTTGATGTACGGGTTTGTTTCAACATGAAAGAAACATGTGAATACTTGTGCCCCATTATACTGTGCAACCGTTTAGAGATCTTTAACGACACACGAAATAATAACGGCTTTAATGTTTTATCACTCCCCACTCACCCTGAACAAAAATGTCTGGTGCGCTTTCACCAGACATTTTTGTTCAGGTTCATTTTCACGAACTAAGCACATTTTATCCACACTCCGGCGCACTGTTTGAGAGAAACATGTGCCCATATTTTTCCTTTTTGCCAAGGAAGCGATACTCGTCTCTAAATTCTATCAAAAACTCACACAGGCCTTTAGCACAACTTCACTGCGAACCTCGTCATGATATATCATATATGAATGTAGTGGTAAAAATATTTGAGACTGTCCATTATGAGAAGATTTACATTCTCAGCCGCAGGGTACACATACTCGGTATGATGCAGCATGACATAATACCGCTTGTCATACCACTCATCAACAAGACTCACTATCTATACCCGTTGCTTCTCTTCTTCACGTGTTGTTTCTTTCACTTCATGGTATATGTATGCTTTTATACAGTTTAGTCCTACAACGTAGTCCATTACATCGTTTGTGCTACGAAATCCAGCAATGCTCTCGCCAGAACATTCATAGATTATTTGAACCTCTTGCTCCTCACGCATCACATAGTTCAATGTAGCTTTAAAAGTCTCAAAGGAGGGAGGGCTAGGGAGTCTTTCAGTATTCACCACATCTTCCGACTTTACCGAATACCACTTCATAAACGTCGAGCACGCAATATCAAAGGCAAGCATCAATATTTTTCGTCTATGTGAGAATTCTTCAAATACACGCCTGAGACCCAGGGCTTGCAACGGTCAACTGAGCACGCAGGGGTAGAGGTATGCTCAGGTAGTAGCAGGAGTCACGTGACCCTTTGATTGATCTTACAGTGGGCGGGGCTTAGTACTTTTTCCTGTATACACATACACACACACACACACACAGGAGAAAATGAAACCCAAATTGAAACATGATTTATTTAATAAACATATTCACATATACGTAATAAATAAAATAAACATATTTTTGTTAAAAGAAAAATGAAGTTGAACACTGATTTAGAGGCGAATTATCTGACTTGTTTTTCTATTCTATTTTTCCCAATTTGTTCACTAATGATTTTTTTAATAGGTCTTGTAACGATAAAAGACTTGTTAAGACATGCTTTTTCAGTTGCTATTCACTGTCCACTTGGTTGGTTGGTGATTTCTTGTATTCGAACACTACTATTACTTAAATTCCTTTCAGTTATTACGTTTGTTGTTGTTGTTTGTGAATTTTAGAGAAGAGCTTATTTTCATTTATAGTTCAATTCTTCTTAAAGAGTTTTGGTTGCCAATAAACAAATTGATAATTACTAATCACATTCCATTTCTTTAAATGCTAATCTTCTTTTTAAATGGGACCATTAGGAACAATTACTGCCTCGAAGCAAGCTCACAAGGGGAGAAGGGGGGAAGCACAGGGTCATCAAAAAATGCGTTCTCCCTCCCCCTTTTTTTATAATATACTGTATAATTATATCTCCTCGTACTGTGATTAGACGTCACAAATACCTTTAAACGTTGCCTTCAATACCTTAAGATTTTGCAAATGTTTCTAATCTAATAATAATAAAAAAAAATTGAGGTAAATTCCACTTGTTTGTGATGTCACGAAACCATTTGTGTATATTTGTAAGAGACACTTAGTATGAATAAGATGTTATTTTTCAAATAACATTTTGGTCAAGTTGAAATTAGATTTTACCTTAATAAATATTGTAAATTAATATCATAATTGCCATAATTGCATTTTAAAAAATAAAAGGTTTACTGTGGTACTTAGTTTATTTGCTTCACCCGCGCGCGTGCGCGTAGGAAAAATGGGCATAAGTGAGGTGTATGTAATAATTCGGCTGTAGTATGGCATTATTTTCTGGGAACACTTTTGGTACTTAGGCTAAACATTCAAGTACTTAGGCACCCAAAGGGTACGGTATCGTTGGTGCCAGGCACCTGGTAACGTTTCCTATGGGTGTTACGACACACTTTCGTGCCACTAAGCTCCTTCACGCCCCACCCCAGTTTCTGTGCCCGAAAATTGTGGGTCGCTAGAGTTAGTTAGGGTGGTTGGTCACCCTCATCTTCTAAGCACACTAACTCCTTCAGCTTGTCAAAGTTAACGACCTGTCCGTTCGCCTGGTTAAGCGTGTTGCCCTTCGCCTACACGATATATTTCATCTCTTCCCCCACCCTCACCCGTACCCCATAAGCTTTTGGTCCTGTTGATACAAAGGAGTTAACGTATGCACTATCAACACATTCATCCATGATCTCGTCAGTCAACTCTCCGAGGAATTCCCCAATAGGTGGCATGTATTCACCCTCCCTCTCTGTGAATATTATGCTATCTGTGTCTGCGTAAAGGACCCTCCGCTAAGAGAGTGCAGCAGTCCCCAAAGCTTGATGTGTGCGTATGCAGTTGTGAAGCTGTCTACAGGTATGTTTGCAACAAGTGAGGTATCTGTGGTCAATTCAGTGATCTTGTATTTTATCATGTACGTATTACCTACATTCACGATCTCAATGACCTCTTTATCTGGGTCATTAGAATAATCCCACACCTCGTTATAACTTTGGGCCAGATGAACGTTCCCCTTGCCTGTATTCTGTGCAAATTTTCACCAAAAACTATTTAGGTACAACTTTGCACTAAAGCGCTTGCCAGGGTTCTTAACAATTTGGGCCCGGTCAAATTGTATCCCTTCGCGGTCACGGTAGCGCTGAATATACGCCGATTTTTCACCCTCGGTTTCAACCCCTCGGGATACCCTGATGCTTCTACCTTATCCTTCAAAAAAGTATTTATATACGGCGTGAAAAGGTTGGGTACCGTCTGAAATCTCCACACCTCATATATCTTCAATATTCTGTAGCCATGGCGAACGGCTAGGTCCAGCTCAGGGCTTGTATATACACCTCTGATTTTCCGCTGGTTGGGTGTGTGATTACAGGACTCATTGTTCTCCTCTGCACACTTCCACAGGGGAATCATGAGCTTGTGATCTATAACGACGGGTAAGATCGGCATCCATAAATCGCGAGGGGGAAGCACGTCTACGAAAGAAAGACCGAAATAGTTCTTGTTCACATTTGCTGAGAACTCTTCGCTGGTGAGCAGGGCTGGACCCACCAGTTTTTCAAGTGCTCCTACAGGTTACGGATTCCTCTTCATCACGTAGGGATATAAAGAACAGAAATCGTAGTAATAGCGTTTCACGCCCTCCGTACACGGAAAGTATAAAAGTATACCTTGAATGGGTTTCTACGCCCTCCGAACAAGCTATCACGGCATTTGAGAGGGTCCGACACCATTGAACTCTTAATGGTGTTTATTTCTTCGCAGCACTGCCCATCTGTTTCCATCCGTGCATCATACTCATGCTCCCACAAGATCTTGTGAGTGAACGGGAGCCTATAAGCTGATCGCGAGTGCGGGTCCATGGAATACTCTCGGCAGGAGATCTACCATGGATATCTCCTACGATTCCACACTCAGGTCGTGGGTATCGATGCAACCAGCAACCGTTAAAGGAGTACACAGTCTTCTCACCAGTGACCCTGTCTTCGCTTAGGCCATCAACCCAAAAAACACGATCATTGATCTTAATGGGTACTTCCCCCATGTTGCGGGCATGTTTTATGTTTACACCGGTCTGCTGCTGTTGGTGTATGAGCCAGTAAATAGCCGTATGCCCATAACTGCGTGGGTTATTTCTGTGAATGACGGCTAAGGTGTCTTTAGGCATGAAATTATTCTTGAACACAGTAAAGCACAATGAGGCGATTGTGGTTGCGACTTGCAGCGGTTCGCAGTTGAACCGATCTATGTACATCCTTCTAAAGACCTGGAAACATACTTTAAGCACGCGCACATCATTCACGCAATAACGCTCATATTCATCCGCTATATTGTAAGTAATAACTTCATTAAAACTGTTGTAGTAGCGGTCAAGATCTTCACGCTCACTATCACACATGCTGGCGTAGTTAAAGTAATGTCTGGGGGGAGGTAATCCTATGTAATTTAAAGTGTCGCTAGTGAGGAAAGTGTAAGGGGAATAAAATACCCTTTTGAAACTTCGGTGGCTATACCCATCACCTTGGGTAGCTTGGCTATTTTAAAAGGTGTAAATAATAAAGTACTTTAAACTGAACATTCCCTCTTATTTGCATTTGTATAAGTTTGTTCCCCTTTTCAAGGGATCGCCTGTAAATATCTCCGATCACTCGTGTTCAAGCAGTTTCTTATAAAGGAGTTGTGTGTCAAATTTTACCCCGTTATGGGCAAGAATATACACAGTCATTTTTTAACTTGTCCGCTATCTTGACAATATAGGATACAAAGAGTTTCACTGGGTTATCGTATACGATCGTTTTAAAAACGTGTGTCCGTTTACCACATTTGTGACATTCATTAAACTCAGCATCCATGCACTTATCGCAGATAGTCTGGCTTACAAGTAGATGTGCGATGACCTCTTTTGTTTCAGCAACCGTATATGTTTCTATTTCGTAGTACTCAGTTATACAAGGTCTTTTTAGGTATAACATCTTTCATATAACATACATGCTTTATACCAACCGCCTTATATTTCTCATTGCATGTGGAATAGTGAATTTCATCACATTCATGCTTGAATTTCCCCCAATTATCCATTATATGAAACGTACCACATTCACAGATTCTCATTTTCCTGCAAGTGCCAATTGACTTATGGAGCTCAAAGCATTTATTATTGAAAAATGTACGTCTACACACATTACAATCCCTCTTCTCAGCTTCAACTACATGATTTTCATATTTGGGGCTTTTACACTGCTCACATACCATGAGGCATTCCTTACAATATTCCACTATATCATCCGCACACAGTTTTTAAAAACATACACAGTCCTACGACAATCATCCATTCCAAATACAACTATACAAACATTCATTTCCTCCTCTACCCTTCTCAGCTCTTCAGGACCCATATTACACACATACTCAAGCTTGCAATATGAAGCCAGTCTACGGGCACGTTGCACAACCGTAAGCAACCAAATTTTTTGGGCCCGTGTATTTTTCACAGTAAACATATGGGCCAAGACTAATGCTATAAAGCCGCAACCACGATCGGTATTTACATGCGTCTGTAAATAACCTGAGAATTGAAGTTAAGATTATGAAGTGTGGTCGTATGACCCGCAACACGGAATACACGGTCAATATCAATCGTGAAGTTGTCCATGTTGAAGGTTGTACTACAGTACTTTGAGAGGCCTGCATTATACGACTCAAAATATAATCTATATCTAAAGCAGCCTTGCGTCGGAATGGTATTACTACCCAAAAATCATCTACATCCACGTCATCTGACCCGAACCCGAAGGACAGCCTCGTCCTGACTTCACGTTCGTCGCTGTTCTGAAAGGCAAACTCCACAATACGTTCAACTACGCGTCGCAGACCGTGTTCAACACCGTTTCTATACATGGATCCAGGGTCAACCCTGACTATATACTGATTTCTAGTCAGAGCTGGGGTGTGGGAGGCGATGCGCACCAGTTCAAATGTTATACCATTCTGTACAGAACGAGAAGCTGCTGCTGTTGTGGAGGATGTGCCCGGAATTGAACAAGAATAAGGGGACGTATTTTTATTTGAGGAAGGAGCCAGTGTGGGGGCTGTGTCGTAAAAGGTACAGGGTTGGGGCTCTATTACTGGGAGCCTAACAACCGGTGCACTCCTGGCACGCTTTATACCTGGCGTGGAAGGCTCTTCATCATGCCTCCGCTTTGAATTGTCGCGTGGTGGTGCTACAGTTGTCGAAGGTGTGGGTTAGTCAGCGGAGATGAAGTCTGTGACCACAACTACACTGTCATGGGGATCGTCTGTAATATCGATGATGGAGACATGATGCTGTACCGCGTCGTCATTCATGGTTCTGTGGAAGAAGAGGAAAAACAAAACTAGAATATCAGGAACACCACTTAAATTTTTATTATATTTTGTAAATGTTCCACTTAGGGGTGTGACGTATTAGAGATGGATTCTGTAGAAAACTTCAGGTTCACGAGCCCGTCCACATGTATTATACCTGGTCCTACAGGATGTGGTAAAACTGTGTTTATGCTTAAAATCATTAAAGATAAGGGTGAGCTGTTCTCAAAATTTTTGCATCAAGTCATATGGTGCTAGTCGATGTACCAATCAGTTTTCAACGAGTACGAAGATGATATTTTGTTCCACAAAGGCGTATATGATGTTAATTCGTTAAAGGGAAATGAACATACAGTCATTGTAACTGATGATCTCATATCAGAAATGGATGAAACGTTTGCCGAGACATTGAGTGTTCTCCCACCATCTTAACATAAGCGTGTTCTTCACCAATCAGAATCTATTTTTCAAAAATAGATACATGCGCGATGTGTCCTTAAATACACAATATCTAGTCTTATTCGTGCAACGTAGAGATGTGTTAGAAATTGGGGTATTAGCCAATTAAATGTTCCCAAATCAGCGAAAGGAGTTTCTGGAAGTTTATGAAGAAGCTATAAGTCAACGTTACGGATATTTACTTTGTGACCTTCACCCGCGAAACAAGTTTAGAGTGCTTCTAAGAACGAATATATTCCCAAACGAACCTGAAACGGTGTATATTCCAGACTGACAAAGAGGCTAAAGAAATACAATGAATTAATAAAAATCTATCTTCGACTGCCCCAGGCATTGCCCCAGGCAGATGTTTGTTAAAAATATCGACTCGGAGTTTTTAAAATGAATCTGTGAAATCTGTATTAATGTTATAAAATGTAATGTACCAATGAAACCCCTTCAGAAGGCTCGCCTACGCCGTTATAAGAACATAATACGTACGCTCGCTCGTAAAAGTCAAACAAACTGTGGGGAAGAAAAAGCGAATTATTGTACAAAGAGGGGGATCATTCCTCCCCATCATTTTTTCAGTTTTGGGACCTTTACTGACTGGATTAATATAATGAAATAAGTGGTCAGGATTCCACACGAGGTGTCTGCTTCACTGCAAAGTTCAGAGAGTCCAAACACTGTTCTAGAACCCCGTAAAAGCAGGCTTAAAAGAATGGAAAGCGAATTCTTAGACCTATTAAAGAGTAAAAAGTCACCTGATGAGAAAAGAATCTTATACCAAGAAGCTCTGCAGAAATTTCTTCTTCAGTTTAAAAATTATAAGAATCCGACAGAGATCCCGGGGTTATTAGGCACAGCGCCGATAACGATGAGCATGGCAACATAGGACCTGGGTCCGACTTTAGAGATTACCAACAAAAGAATAACGGTGCGCCCCTACAACATATCGAACATGTATTAAAAAGCAGTTTCCCACATACATTGAGAAATAAAGGTTAAAGTCTTTATAATGTATTGAGTGAGGACCCCATCATACAGTGGACCAATACAAGCGAGGTCATTGTTGAAGGAACAAAGGTACAAGGTTCGAATATCGTCGACATCGTCCACGACCTGGTGAGAAAGTGGAATAGGCCCTCACCATCAGGATGGAAGCATATTAAAGCAAGACTACGGCAAATAAATGTCCCCAAAACATTGATAGGAAATCTGAACTGGTTAAAAGATTTGGAACATTCCTCGCATTTGCCACAACTGAGCACGCCATTACCCCAAACAGTAGCATCTCTGAAGAGGAGAAAGAAGAGACCAAACAACAATGGTCAACACTCACCACGTGCCTTTAAAATATGTAAATGGCTAACATATTAAGAAGACTCTATTATGAGATTTCCAGCCCAGCCTCCGATGGCGGTGTTGATAGACTGTACAGAGGTGGTTACAATGATGGAGTAGGGAAAAAAGATGTTGAGAGGTTTTTGCGGGAGCAGGATGCTTATACACTTCATAAGCCGGTGAAAAAAAGGTTTAAAACAACCAGAACAGCAGCGGCTTCAAGTGACTCTATTTGGCAAGCGGATTTAACAGATATGCAAAGATATTCAGAGTATAATGATGGCTACCGCTACATCCTGTTCCTAATAGATGTATTCTCTAGATGTCTGTGGCTAATTCCTCTGAAAAATAAATCGCCTGAAACAGTTGCTAGAGCCACCAAAACGCTGATGTTGAAAGAAAACAGGATTCCAGGCTATTTTTGTACGGATATGGGGAAAGAATTTATTGGCCGAACTTTTCAGAACATGCTGACAGAGTTTAATATCAGTTACTACACTGCCAATTCCATACATAAGGCCTCTTTAGCTGAAAGAGTTCAACGTACCATAAAGGAAAGCATGCATCGCTAGTTTACACATAAAAACACATACAGATATATATAGGCATTCTGGAATCACTGGCATCATCATACAACCGTCCACACCATCGCACGATTGAGACAACACCTAACGAGGTTTTTTGAAAGAGGTACGCTCACAGATCGTGAGGTGAGAAGAGATATTCGTATAGCACCGCCACACTCTACACGTTTCAAAATCAATGATTATGTAAGGCTATCGCATTCGGGAAATAAATTCGCGAAGGGATTTGAGCAAGGATGGACACGAGAGATCTTTAAATTTAGGGCTATGAGACATAAACGCGAGATAATGATGTATTACTTTGAAGATTTGAATGGGAAAAAATTCGCAGGAGGCTTTTACTGCGAGGAGTTGCAGAATGTGGCATTTAATTTAGGAAAAAATGTGTTTAAAATTGAAAAAATTTTAGGCAGCAAAGGTTCAGGAAAGATAAAAATGTACCTGGTGAAATGGCTAGGGTACCCAGAAAGCTTCAACACCTATATGAATGCTGCTGCAATAATGAAGCTTAAATAGTGTGCATCATGGCGCCTAACCACTTCTATATCACACTCCCGTCCTCTTCTTCTCGTACATCCCAACAACACCCTAGCCAACTTTGTAACAGAACTCCATGGGATTCGTATGAGGTGGGATATACGAAATCCAGCTATCCACCAGCTTCTTAATATTGGTTATAAAGAACCCGTTTTTACGGTTCTTAGAGCCCTTGATGAGTGTGAAAAAGCCGGGGTAACTCGGGATGAAACCATGCGTACCGCGCGGAGTGGGGATGCACGGTATTACACTACAGCAATCTACACTAATTTATTAGGCAATATCTCAATATATATATAAGAACGACTGAGGGAAAAATTTTCCCATTCGGTGACGGGAACTTAACAGCGAAGCTGCACTTTCGACGCACTGCGTTATAATGCGCGAAGGCCTTTCGCAGTCTATCGAGAGGTGAGATACCAGCGTGGGATTGGGATTGGATCCATTTTTTCACCCATACTAAATACGGCTGTCCCCTTGCTGAAGAGGGGTGACAGATACCTCGGGAGGAAGGCTTTAAAATTAGGTTTTTAACGCGGTAGAAGACATAATGTCGACGGCTAAACCTAAAGCTCTAAAAAAGCACTTAAAGCGTACACGGGACGAAATCATCGAAGATGCAAAGAGAAAAATGCGTGGCGGTGGGAAGAAGAAGAGGGCTCTCCGGAAGAAGAAGTGGTTACCAGCACGTGGCATTAAACATAAAGGGACATCAACAAAGAAGAAGTGTTCTAAGCGACTGAAACTTATGGTTAATCATTTTTTTAACTGATATAAGCTAAGGACATTGCTTTCATGAATCATAGGCTGTTTACTACTTGTCGAGAAAGGTGGCACTATTTTCGACTGGTCACGGCACACTTCATCCATCCGTGTAGTTCACAATGTTGTAAATTGGAGCTGTCCCTCTTTGACACGCCCCCAACACAAGTTTCTATTGAGCACAGTGAATTTATTACGATTAACCAGTTAAACACAATTAGCTCCCCAAATGCTCCTATAGAATTCGTGATACCCTGCTCAGCCCTTACTTTTTTGATCGAAGCTGCATGCACATGTAAGCTAAACTACGTATAGCCCATTCAGATGGAACGGACTGCGATTATAAATACGTTGTATACCCAGAAACCAACTTTCTACACTTCATATTCAGCCAGTGTGATGTGTATTTAAATCAATTCAACATCTCGGCAGGAACGGGTTATTATCACCTACGAGCCTATCTGGAAAATGTCCTCAACTTTTCAAAAGAAGCGAAGGATACCTTTTTAACTGCCGAGGGCTATTACACTAGGCAACAAAGATTTTGTTACAGAAGACCAAATAGGTGCTCCTAGCTAATTTCGGTATGCTGATTTCAAATCTATAATTAGATTTTTTCTATCACGTCTAGATTTTGTGTAAAATGCAAATCACTTTTAGTAAAATTTTCTACCACGTCCAGATTTTGGTTTTAATCGGCTTAATGCCAGTAATATGAAACTTGCTTTTCAAGGTTAAAGCAATTTTTTTTGCCAACTATATACAAATTCGAACAATTTTGATAAATAAAATTTATCCCGAGTTGGCAACACTGAGTCAAGAGCATAGTAACGGGCAACGGCACATCGTAATAATTACTTTCTACGTTTTTTCAGATATTGTATGGTAATTCAAAATGGCATCAAATAGACGTGCTTGTGTAAATCACCCAGACAACTTCTGCTTTGTCTGTGGACAATATACACCTAAGCCACAACGTAGAAACATAACAACAAGATTAAACTTGCCTACAAGTGTTATTTTGACTGTAAGTTAGGAGACCAACAGAGGGACTGGGCACCACATATTTCCTGTGCACAGTGCAATGCAATGTTAATAGCTTGGATGAATGGTAAAAGAAAAGCTATGCCGTTCTCAGTCCCCATGGTTTGGCGTGAGCCGAAAAATCACTTCAATGATTGTTATTTTTGTTTGACAAAGATTGCTGGTTTCACAAAGAAAAACAAATCAAAGATCACGTACCCAAACTGCGAATCAGCAATGAAACCAGTACCACATGATGAAACAAATCCACCACCAGTTCCACCAGCAACGATAACAGACAGCAGTTCATCTGAAGATTCTGCTAGTGATATACAGTGCCCGCGAAAAGTATCCGATCACCCTTGAAATTTGTATTTTTTACATAAAAAACAATGTTTAAATGTATACTAACCTTATATTAGTATTTTGTCATCTGTCCTTTGGTTTGGATGACTTGTTCTAGTCGTTTTGGCATGGATTTAATCAAGTTTTGACAAACTTCCACTGATATTTCCTTGCACCATACCTTTTTGATGGCCTCTTGTAATTTTTCGACTGAGCCAGTGTCGTGGCATTCAACCTTATTTTTTATTATTAGCCACAGATTTTCTATCGGATTGAGATCTGGACTATTACCAGGCCAATCCAAAATATCAAATTTATTGTCAGTAATCCATTTTGTCACTATTTTGGCCCTGTGACATGGTGCACCATCATGCATGTATGTTTTTGTCCTTTGGATTGCCATTGCCATTGGAAGTTTATCCTGTAGCATTGCTAAATACCGTGCACCATTCATAGTTGTGTTCTTCGGAAGAAAATATAAGTTTCCACGCCCATAGTAACCGAAACAACCCCAAACCATCACACTTGGAGGGTGTTTCATTGTCTTTAGGGTGTATTTAGGGTCCATCCTATTTGAGCCAATAGGCCGGCGAACCTTTTTTGGACAACTTCTGAATGTCAAAAATGTCGACTCATCGCTAAATAAAACCTTCTTCCAGTCATCAACAGTCCAATGAATGTATTTTTTACAAAATGCGACACGTTTTTTACGCATTTTTTCATTAATGAACGGTTTCTTAGCAGCATGGCGAGATGGTAATCCGAGTTCTTTTTGGAGCCGCTCCTGGATAGTTCGTTCAGAAACACCAGATAACAAATTATTCATATTAAATTTTATTTCTTTCGCAGTTATTGTTGGGTTTTTCAATACTAAACGTTTCATAAGTTTGTCTGTTCGCGAATTTGTTTTTCTCGGTCTGCCAGATCGTTTTTTAGGGACTGGCGTGGTTAGGCCACCATTGTTCTTAGCCCGTGAAACCCATAAATTAACGGTACTTTGGGATATGTTTAATTCCTTAGCTATCTGTCTCTGTGATTTCCCACATGCATGCAAAGCAACAATAGCACCTCGACAATCACTCTTAAGTTGTTTTTTAGCACACATTATATATAAATTTTATTTACACCACTTTCTGTAAAAAAAAAAAATATCAAGAAATTTACACAAACAGTGAAATCTGACAAATTTGAGACACAGCCACCCGCAACGAAGGCTACCAGAACACTAATTTGAGAATGCGTTGGATAGCTCTCATATCAGCGAGCAACCTCAAAGTTACCAGATGTCGCTAGAACAAATAGAAAGTGAATTACGTGTCTCTGAATATCATGGGAAAATATTGTATTTTCTTGAGTGATCGGATACTTTTCGCGGGCACTGTAGAAACAGGGAAAGATGGCATATATGTTCCAGATGCAAATATTTCCCCACATTTGTTAAGTCAAGCGGAGTTAAATGACTTAGTGCGCGATTTGGAATTACCAAAAGAAAAGGCAGAGTTGCTTGGTTCAAGACTTCAAGAATTTAATCTTCTCCAACCAAACACCAAAGTTTCCCATTTCCGCCATCGCCATTTGCAGTTTTCATCATTTTACTTACAGGAAGAAAACGTTTGTTTCTGCCACGATATCAGTGGTCTGATGCAAGGGATTGGCTGTCGCTATGATCCAAAAGAATGGAGACTGTTCATTGACTCTAGTAAAGCTAGCCTTAAAGCTGTATTACTGCACAACGGCAATGAAAAACCTTCAATACCTGTAGCACATGCCACTGGCCTTAATGAGACTTATGAATCGATGAAACTGCTGCTAAGACTCATCAAATATAAGGACCACACATGGAATATTTGTGGCGACCTTAAAATTGTATCATTACTTCTTGGGTTACAGTTGGGCTACACAAAGCATATGTGCTTTTTGTGTCTATGGAACAGCAGAGATGACAAGAACCACTACAAAAAACATGATTGGCCATCTAGAACTGAACATGTTGGTAAATACAATGTGAAACACCCAGCACTTATTGACCCTCAGAAAGTACATCTTCCACCACTTCACATTAAACTTGGCCTTATGAAAAATTTCGTGAAGGGTATGGATCATCAAGGTAGTGGTTTCCAATATTTAAAGGATAAATTCAAAGGAATATTGACAGATACTAAGCTAGAAGCTGGAGTTTTCACTGGACCACAGATCCGCAGTGTCATCCACGACTCATCGTTTCTATCTAACCTAAATGAGAATGAACTAGGAGCATGGACATCTTTCGTTGAAGTTGTCAAAAATTTTCTTGGAAACCACAAAGCTGAAAACCACCGTAAACTCGTAGAAAACATGCTTAAATCTTATGAAATAATGGGATGCAGAATGTCTTTGAAAATTCATTTTTTACATTCTCATCTTGACTTCTTCCCGGCCAACCTTGGGGCTGTAAGTGACGAGCATGGTGAGCGCTTCCACCAACAGATCTCAGTTATGGAAAACAGATACCAAGGTAATTTCAACCCAAATATGATGGGAGATTATTGTTGGTTCCTGCAGAAGGAGAGCTCGTCATCCTACAAGCGACAAAGGAAGAGGACACACCAAAGTTTCACTTAAGAACAGGAATTTGCCTTTCAGTAGTAACAACAAAATACTAACGCGCTTTGGGTGGATGGTTGGGCGCAGGGGTGGTAACTCCGCCAGCGGAATTCCGCTGTCTGTCTTAAGCCAGAATAAAGGAGGAAAGACATCCCTGTTCACTAATTATTTAAGTATGCTTAACATAAAACGTGGCACGGAAAAGTAGCTTAGACGGCTTTCGTAATAGAAGCGGGTGAGAAAAAAAATGAAAAAGGGGTTTTCGGTTACACAAAATCTGGACGTGATAGAGAAATTTTGATATCAGATCTGAAATCAGCATCACCGCTTTAGTAGGAATCAGTAGTTCACGTGTCTGTAACAAAAAAAAAGTTGAAATTTGTTGCCTAGTGTTATCAGACTAAAGACGAAAGTAGTATAAAGGATAAATTTACAAATTCTAAAATGAGGATATACGGTTGTTTTGGACACCTGCATACAGACTTCACATTCGAGGAGAAACTGCTTATGAATGGTATTGACATGAAAATAAAGCTCACACCGCACGAATCCTGAGATCTGCATAAATCTGGGAGCTGATCAAGAAGAGGGAGGAAAGCCCGTTGTGATTCATATTATGGAAATATACCTTCGCGTACGGCGAGTGAAACTAAGTTCGCCAAAACAAATAGAAATTGCCACAGTAAAATACCCAATTTACAGCCTACAGTACAAACTATACACGGTGCCAGCAGGGTTGGCATCGAAACAGATAGAAAACATCGCCCTGGCAGCTGTACCTAAAGGTTATTAATTGAAATACAGGAACACGCTTCGGTGAATGGAAAATATAAAAAAGACCGCTTTTAAATTCGAGAATTTCTGCCTTAAAAATATAACTCTATACATCAATGGAGTTGCGCTGGGTGGGACAATGGATACGGATTATTCTTCAGATACTTTGTTCCCGCTTTGTTCGAGGGGAAAATGCACACTTAAGTCCACAACAAAGTGGAAACATCTCAGTCAGATTGGAATTCGCAAAGCCGATAGACGAGCCTATTAGTGTACTAGTATACCTCGAATCACAAGACATAATAGAAATTGACAGATTTAGGGGTGTTGTCACTGATTTTTTAAATGAAACGCGAAAACACTCCAGAGAGTAATGAATAGTGATCGAATTACAGGCTTCAAATTTATCGGTGTGTTTGCGAAGAATGAAACATTGAAATTACCATCTACGAGAGACTGCGGAGCAATTATTCTGAACACGGATGATATTGGTGGTGAAGGGATACATTGGGAAACCATCTATTTTAAAAATAGGGAAAGAATGGACTACTTTAACTAAATGAGGTCTCATACTTGGAATGATGCTATTATTATAAAATTTCTCGAACAGATGCATATCCCCAAAATTGTCTGGAATCCTTACCGTTTCCAGGGATACTTTAGTAATACTTGCGGCATGTACTGTTTAATGGTATACAAACAGATAAAAAACCGCTTTCCGTTTGTGCGCACTCGATGTGTTGTATGATGTTTTTCTTGTATATATAAATGAATAATTGCAAAAATATTGTGTAAAATATAAATTGTCTCCAATAATGTTATTCTTATGCTGTGTAGCTTATTTAAAATTTAATGGATGCTATTTCTGTAACTAATTTAAGTTGATTATAAAAACTGTACTATTTTATAAAACATGATTTCTATCATTTAATAAATTTATGAAAATACACTGCGTCTTGTTCTTAACCGAAACAAAAAGAAAAACTTACATTAGTTCCCCGACGACCTGGCATTCGTTGGACCGGATGTGATCCAGTACTTCGACCTCCGTATTCAGGTCACTGGATCGAGTGTCCAGTAAAACTTCAACCTCCAATTCGCCTTCTGCTATTTACGTTTCTTCAAAGCTATCACGAAAAGTTTCTAAAACAAGAGTCAGTTCCCCATCGGACCGAAAAGAAAAAAGACCACGTTTGTAGACAGAAAAATATTTTTGGCTTGGCTGTTCATACATTTTCGGAATCTTTTTTAATTAAAATCCATTTTTTTCATCAAAAATACCCACAGAGAAACACACACACACATATATATATATATATATATATATATATATATATATATGAAAATGTATATATATATATATTTATATATATATATATAGGAAGAGAGAGATACAAGGAGTTACAATAAGATAAAATGCCGAATAAGGTACCAGGAACAAATAATAAACAGAAAGCAGCTAACCTAACAGGGTCATTAACATATACTTCCATAAACATATATATATATATATATATATACACAGCGTGTCCCAAAGAAATGTATACCCACTTTGTTCGATAATACCAGCTATGAGGATAATAAATATATTACTTTTTATATGTTTTTTAATAAAGAATGTTCTCCTGAATCTAAATATGTAATTATTTTTATTAAAAATTGAAAAACAAAAAAGTTACAGATGTTTAAATTAGAATTATTATTTTCGAGACTTCATGTGCGATATTTTCTAATATTTTTGCACGTATACGAGATAAGTTTGAAACCGACGGCACTGTGCAAAACTTACAAAAACAACGTTCTGGAAGACGTCGAACATCTTAGATAAAGTGTCATTTAACCATGGAATTTCTAAATTTTTTGAATTAACTAATAATTACAACATTTATGCTTCAATATCAACACTAAACATAAGTATCTCAAAACAGTCGGTTAAAATATTAGAAAATATCGCACATGAAGTCTCGAAAATAATAATTATAATTTAAACATCTGTAACGTTTTTGTTCTTCAAGTTTTAATAAAAATAATTACATATTTAGATTCAGGAGAAAATTCTTTATTAAAAAACATATAAAAAGTAATATATTTATTAACCTCATAGCTGGTATTATCGAACAAAGTGGGTATTCATTTCTTTGGGATACGCTGTAGGACGAGAGAATTACAAGGAGTTGCAATAAGAGAAAATACCAAATAGTGTATCCGGATCAAATAATAAACAGCAAGCAATGTAGTAATGTCTAATTAAGAATTAAATGTTTGTTTATAAGAATTTAATAATGTTCAATTAAGTTTTATTAAATAAGAAATTAAGAATGGTTTGTAAAATTAAAAAAACATAAGAATACAAGTGGGCAACATTTAAAAGTGGCCCCAAGCGGAGGCTGAGAGAGAAAATGCCCAAGAGCTCCAGTTATCGGACGGCCTTGGGCTTAAGAAGGTGTTTTTTTGGTATTAAGGTGTTTTCGTGAATTTAGGATATTATTTCGTTTCTCTCTCTGACTAAAATGATAACGTTAATGCATCCCCTCGCATTACCCCTTTTATCTAAAAATGTTTTGGTATAAATAAAAGTCAGTAAAGTGTTAATGAAGTGTAGAATTAATCCCCCGGTCTTTTGCCTTATTTCGAATGTGTATAATGGCGCCACGGCCACGTCTACCAGTTTTTATATAGTACAGCGAAACGAGTTTAAGGAGAATGAGGAAGGATAGAGAGAAATTGAGTAAAGAAAGAGAAAATAGTATAAAAACGCAAAATAAGTAAGATTTTAAAGTTTAAACACTATAGCAACTTGCCTAACCCTGTTCAAAAGGAAGATTAGCTGGTTATGCTACGCATCGTCTCCCGACACCGGGTCTCGAACCCGATCGATTAGTTTTACACTTCAAAATGTATTTATTATGGCTTTTTATAAATTAATTATCACTTGCAAGGATTAAGCACTGAATGATGCGATATATATATACCGAGAACGGCAGTCAGTTAAATCATATTTCACAAATTTGTAAAGATTATGAAATAAATCACAACGAGTACACTAAAACTGCCTAATTTATGTCAATTGTGTGGAAGGGCGACTAGCTGGGGATGCAACGCATCGCCTACCATCACCGGGTCTCGAACTCAGGACCATTGGAAGTCCCCACCTTTAAAGTTTACGATGCGATTACTAATTCTAAAAGTCTACCTGTAGAACTTTCTATATTTTTTTAAAATTAATAGTAATTATTTGATATACAAAATACTTTGAAAATTCGTTCTCTAAATACTTAATAGCGCACAATAATTTACAGAGTCGGAAATACTTTTATCGTAGCTGGGGATACTACGCATCCCCTCTCAGGTATCGAACCCGGGACATTTGAAAAAGTTTTACTGCACGCTACAGAAGCTTGTTTGCAATTACATAAATTTTTATACCTACATTTCAAATGTCTTTGTTCACTCTGCTCAAAATCACAAAATTCTTCCACAGCTTGTGTCGAAAGAAGTTTTCGTCCATCGGCAGCTGCAAAAAGTTCGAGTGTGTCCCGTGGAGAGGGGTCACCGAATTCAAACACCTGTGGGGAACAGTAGAGGTCTGTCTGACTGGAGGCGGCCATGACGAGAGAGTGTGGTTAATCGTTGATAAAAATAACTGCTGTGGTTTCCATCTGAAAATGCTCCCTTTTATATACGATATGTGATCCCGATTGAAACCACCCCTCAGAAGACCAGTATTCGATTCGCAAGTTTCTTGTTGGCTGTCATTGAATTTGGGTATGGCTGTAACGTGTGAGCGAGGTTTTCCACCAACCAGAGACCATGGATTCGTTCTCATACTCCGCCCGTTGGGTTCTAATTGGACGAGCCGCAAATTCTGGCGGCGTCTTTACCAAATTTCACTTATTCATTCCTCAGATTTTTTCAGAAATGGAACAGAGCAGAGAGAGAGAAAGAGAAAAGTTCTGTTTGGAAAATAAAAATTTGGAGTAACAGTTCGGTCAAGGAGCAGGATTATATGGAGATTTACTTCAGCTTAGGCCAAAACATTTGCGAAAGCAATTTTTTTTTCTGAGATGGCGAACCACCTGTTCAGAATTAGGGAGTCAAAAATCCCCGACCAGGTGTTCACCCCGTTTATCGTAATGACGCGGCAAATTTCTGATTTGCGTTTTTGCTTTTGAAGTTGTAAGCTTTAGCTACCATTAAAAGGAAATCTTTAATAAGTGGAAGGCAAATACCAGTTGGCCGGAGAAATGCTTGACCGTAAAATTGGTATGGGCATTAAGCTTAATTATTAGCGAATCGAAATTATCTGTCCCTATCCGTCAACCTTCATCGATACACTCTAAAATTCCGTTCGTAAAACAGGTATTTCCAAGAGGTTATCCCGAATTTTTTTTTTAAAAGCCTGAATAGCAATCCTTCGGCAATTTATTCAAAGTATATATATACAGGGTGAGTCAAAAGTAGCGCCCGATTTCTGTTTTTTCGGCTGTCAGATTCTTTCTGGGAAGTCATGTTGTTAATAATTGTCTTGCAGATTATTAATTTTCTTAGTTTATTTATTTTTGTTTTTATTTTGCAGGTTATTGCTGAGAGTTAGGAAAGTTACTGAATTTGCACCAAATTGAACCATGAATTACCTTTCAATGAATCAACGCATTGCGGCCGTGAAACATTACTACAAATGTAATGAACAACCAACGATGGCGGCACGCCGTTTGGCACAGGAATTCGATATTAACCCACCCCAGGGAAGAAACATACGATTGATTGTCGAGAAATTTGAAGCAACAGGGTCGGTAGCCACTGCAAAGAAGTCCGGTCGTCCGAAAACGGCAACGAATGTAGCTAAGGCTGAAGAAGCCATCAGGAGACTGGAACAAAGTCCGCAAAAGTCAACTCGCCGTTTATCTGCAGAGTTGGAAGTGAGCCAATCAAGTGTTATCCGTATCCTTCACCAGAAAAAATGGAAACCTTACATTCCACGCTTACTGCATGCCCTTCATGATGGAGATGACGACCGCCGTCTTCAATTTTGCGAAGAGTTCTTAGCTAAACTTGACGAAGAGGACACAATGCTAGCCAACATCTGGTGGTCAGATGAGGCATGTTTTAAGCTTAACGGCACAATTAACAGACACAATTGTGTCTACTGGGCTGCAGAGAACCCAAGAGTGACAGTTGAGAAGGAGGTAAATTTACCTGGCGTGACAGTTTGGGCAGCCATATCTCCATTATGGATAATTGGACCTTTTTTCTTTGAGGGATCTGTCACTGCAGAAATTTACCTGGATATGCTGCAAACCTTCTTTTGGCCCAGGGTACAAGATCAGGACTGTTATTTCCAGCAAGATGGAGCTCCACCTCATTATGGACGTCATGTTCGTCAGTGGCTTGATGAAAACTTTCCCGGAAAGTGGATCGGCCGCCGCGGTCCGATCGAGTGGCCGGCACGCTCCCCAGACCTTACACCTCCAGATTTCTTTCTTTGGGGGCTCATGAAAGACCTTGTTTATCGTGAAAAGCCTCGTACCATTCAGGAATTGAAGGCTCAAATCACTGCAAAGTTTGAGGAAATTGATATCGAACTCTGCAGGCGTGTGCCACTCTGTGCCTGCTCGGCTGCAATTGTGCATCGATCACGAGGGAGGGCACTTTGAAAATTGCAAGTAAAACAGCTTGGTACAGTTCCGTAATAATTTTCCCCCGAATAAATGGTTAGATAAACATGTCATTCATTTATTTCTACCTTCTTGTACACTGTAATACAAATGGCAAACAAACAAACTGACAGAAATCGGGCGCTACTTTTGACTCACCCTGTATATATATATATATATATAATATATATACACACTAGGGGCACTGAATATATTTTGCCCCACCCTTTTTTCTTAGCCAAATAATAGGCTATGGGGCCGTAAGTTTGAACTTCTGCGCTTCACATAACCGGATTTGTCTGGTTTAAACCCCCCTCCTTGTATAAAACCGCTTTTAAACGCCCTTGTATAAAACCGATGGCTAACGCAGTTTCGAAAATGGCGTCTCACAGAGATGTGCATCGAAAACAGAAAGCTGTTATCGAGTTCATAACCGCAGAGAAGGAAACAGTTGAAAATATTCACAAACGTTTACAAAACGTTTACGGAGATGTTGTTGTTGATCGAAGCACAGTTGGACGCTGGTATAAACGTGTGAGATCATCGGAGAGAGGGAGAGCCAGTCTCGATGATGAGCCACGCAGCGGTCGCCCGGCAACGGCTGTGACATCTCACACTGTGCAACGTGCTAACAGCATCATTCGATCAAATCGGCGCGCCACATACAAGGAGCTATCACTGGAGCTAGGTATTAGTGAAGGTAGTGTGGATATGATAATTCAGCAACTGGGATACTCAAAAGTGTGTTCACGGTTTGTTCCTCGCGAACTGACTGAAGATTACAAAGCCCAAAGAAAAGAAATTGCTTCTGCGTCGTTGGTTCGATACGAGACAGAAGGGGATGACTTCCTTTTACGAATTATGACTGGGGATGAGACTTGGGTACGCTACTTTGAACCTGTAACAAAACGCCAATTCATGGAGTGGCACGCAAGAAAAAGTTCAAAATGGTCCCCTCTGCAAGAAAGGTAATAGCCACCATCTAATGGGATATGAAAGGGGTGATTCTGGTGGACATTATGAAGAAAGGACAAACAATCAACTCAGAGGCGTATATTGCTACCTAACAGAGACTCCAGAGTCGCATAAAGCGAGTTCGACCGCATAGAAAACTGGAAGACATCCTTATTTTGCACGATAACGCAAGACCACACAAAAATTTGCCAACAAGAGAGGCCATCACAAAAATGCGCTTGACTGTGTTACCCCACCTTCCATACAACCCGGATCTGGCACCTCCAGACTTCCATTTGTTTGGGCCAATGAAGGATGCTATTCGTGGAAGAAAGTTTCTGAGTGACGATGAAGTTGTTGAGGAGGTTTAGAGCTGGCTCCAGCGGAACCCATCGGACTTTTTCCTGCAAGGAATAAAGACCATTGTTTCGAGGTGGAGGAAAGCCGTAGAAAAGGATGGAGACTATGGGGAAAAATTAAAACTTGTACAAAAGGTATGTAACTACTTGTGTACAAAGTGTCTAGAACTTACAAGGAAACTTGGAAAGAAAAAAAAAAGGTGGGGCAAAATACTGTATATTGAGTGGCCCTCGTATATACTGTATATACGTAATCGAAATAAATTAACAACTGCTATGTTTCTTAAACCATTGATTTATGATATAAATTAAATCAGTAAGACTATAAATTTTAACATTATTTTAAGGATACATAAAAGTTTATGTAGAAAATTGGGTTTGAAACATAGAGAAAAGCAGTTTTCTTAAAAGTAGAAATTCTGAATGTTGTGTTTCTTAAATGCAAAATTATACTTTACTGAGATTGCATTCTTAGTAAATTTATTTGAAAATTTTATACTTCATTTATATAAATTAGCAGATTTTCAGAAATGGAACAGATAGATAAGAGAGAGAGAGAGAGAGAGAGAGAGAGAGAGAGAGAGAGAGAGAGAGAGAGAGAGAGAGGGAGAGGAAGATAGAAATAGGCTAGAGAGGGAGCGTTTAAGAAAGAAAATATACTTACCCGCGAAGACGTCGAGAATAAAAGTGCCTTCATAAGGGTGGGAGTTGTATTTCGAATTTATCATAAATGTTAAATTTGTTAAGAATAATTGAAAATATATAATAGAGACTAAATTATAGGAGGTCGTAAAAGCACGCATTTTTTTTTAGTTTGAGATTAAATTTATTGGAAATCGGCTTCTAATCATCTTCATGCGAGACATGTCATAACGGGTGCTGCAAGATGGTAATTAGAGGCCTAAAGGTTACGTTATTTACTATAAATGTTCACAAAAGTCATTTCTACTGTTCCCGGGTTAGAGAGAGAGAGAGTGAGAGAGAATGCGAGATTGATAGAGAAAGGGAGAATACTGCTTGAGGATTAAAATTTACGCTTCACTGTACGCACTGTTTGACAGTCATTAGTACGAGATTTCTTATCGATACGTTTCCTAGATGCAGGTATTCGACGCGTCCTTCTGAAGCCAAGGAGGGTATAGGAACTCCATCATTCTTAGTTAATTCAGTTGTTAATATATGTCGCGATTATTTTATTGTATTGGGCTTTATTGCATTTTAAATTATTCCTATATACTGTGGGCTTAATCATTGAATTTCATGAAATTAAATGAAAAAGTATATATATATATATATATATATATATATATATATATAATATATATATATATATATATATATATATATATATATATACGGCCAAGAATCAGCACTTCCGCAAAATACTATAACCTATATATATCTTGTGATTTTGTACATTTTTTAGTACATCTTGAAGGTATAGGCAAGAAGATAGTTATGGTTATGATGTATTAAATTAAAGAAACCTGCCCGATACCAAACTGTATTAACCCGATGAAAAATGTCTCGTATTTTAGTTGAAGACTTTGGTTAGGAGTGATTTAGTGTTATTAAATAACGTCTAACGCTGTTTTTCGTGGTGAAAAAAGGAAAGAAAAAGGCAAACAAGCCTATATACATATATATAAAGAAACGTTGTCGAGGGATAAGTGATTGTCTTGTGTACAATAATAATAATAATAATAATAATAATAACATTCGTGGCTTTTAGCACGAGTATAAACAACATTGGTCGAGTTTAACTTCGATTTACTTCATCGAAGATATATATATATATATATATATATATATATATATATATATATAGTCGGTGTGTGTGTGTGTGTGTTGTGTGTGTATCGGCTCAAATGGACAAGTCGTGTTTTAAAAGAAGAAATTGAAGTAAAATGGTTTATTACCTTACCTGTGGTAATATATATATATATATATATATTAGAAGTTAATTAGTGACGACCGAGTCGAAATTTTATCTGTCACCTTCCATGCATTAAAAACATAAGTTATCAGATTTTCAGAAATGGTGGAGAGATCGAAGGATGTATCATTATTATTATTATTATTTTAAATAGCTGTGAAGAAATACTGTTTGGAAAATGAAATGTGTAGTTTCAGAGTACCCATTTACGTTTCTATAGGTTCTGCGAAAGTTTATCGGCTGGGCACGTCAGATTAGGGCCAAAGCACCTATGAAGGTAAATTCTGAAAAAGTAGTTTCAAAGTCTTTAGTGTCTGAATTTGCTGCAGCTGCGAGTTGATCCAACACTTGTCAATGGAGCAAAACGCCCACCTGTCTGGTAGGGTGACAGGTAAAACAGAAAACAGAAGTTTATATATATATACATACACAGTGTGTGTGTGCGTATATATATATATATATATATATTATATAATATATATATATATATATATATATATAGTCGTATGACCATTTAATATTGGAATTTACAGGGTGACGATTGTAGAAAATATTCCGAATAATTATTCTTAATAATGAATAATAATGTATATACTGTTGTGACGGCAAATTTGTGTGCCGAAATCTCTTACTAAAAAAGGAACAGAAATTTTAGTTTTAAGATTTTGTTGTTTATATCTCTAAAGCAAAGTAGTTTAGATTATTGTTATTGAAGAATACCATTAGGTTTCTTGCTACAGGGTTAAAAAAATTAAAAAAATGTTTCAAATTGTTTAAAATTCGTTCGATTTTTATTTTTTTGTTTTTTGTCGTCTCACGGGAATGGTATAACCCAGGTCAGCCTTGCAGTAGAGGTTTATGGTAAGGTCTTGAATGTCGCCTCTCTGTCCGTAAGAAGGGAAAACAAACTGACCTCGTTCATGTGAGAGGGTTTGTTTTCTCTTCGTTTCGTGGTCAAACTTTTGGGAAACAGACTTCGAATCTACTTTTTAAATTGGACCATGACGTTGGTCATAAATTTGAGAAACCAATTGGCTTCGAAGAAAGGACTTTATTTTAAGTAGATCTCTAAGTTAGTTGTAGCTCCGTCCTCAAAAGCTAAAGTGCCTTGTAAGAATAAATCTTTAAACTCTGTGGTATGAATGAAAATTTCTAAGTTGAGTTAAAACTGTTTCACGTTGTTCTAAAATCGGAATTTCCTTTGTTTTACGCGAACTTGTTTGTAAGATCTTAATGTTAGTTACCAGAAAGAGAACTTTGTGAAATTTCTTTAAATTTAATTATTATTCACATATGAAATTCTAAACTTGTAAGTTTGCGAAATATTATGTTTCCTCATGGGGAAAAGTAAAAATCTTGGCGTGATCTTGTTTCCCTAGGAAATCGGTGAAGTTAATGCATGACCTTTGTGAAAATTTATTTGAATTAATTGACGGACTTTTTTGGGGGGAAACACTGCGGAATTCGCGCAGGACTTTTGTGAGTAAATTTCTTAAATTTTTTGTCCGTAAACTACTTCTGTACACGTACTCTTAGATTTCAGAATTTGAATTTAGTGCTATTTCTAGAGTTACACACAAATCAAAAACCCCTCCGCATAAATGTTTTTTTGAGACTTAAATAATTGCATCCATTTTCTTTAAATCGATAAATTGATTTCCTTTAAACAAAATTTGTATCGCACCTTGGTATATTTCTTTCCAATTTATGTCCTATTTTGAGTGAAATAAAATAAACTTTATATGAGGGAGAGTGTTGTTTTATGATACCTTGCAATAGGCTCTCTTGTAAGCTGAGGGAAAATTAACAATGAAAGTCGAAATTTAAAGTGGGCTTCAAGTAAGCCAAAAAAACAACGCGCATAGAATTGAAGGGCCATCCGAGTGGATAGGCAGAGTCATCCTGAAAGAAACAAACGCGCGTGCGCAATAATTGCAATCGGAAAAGGGGTTGCACCACAATACATTTTAATAATAGGAGATCTATGAATGTGTATATATATATATTAGTCGGGGAGTGTGTGTGAAGGGGGGTGCAATACTAGGGAATCTATGAGCGTGTCACACACACACATATATATATATATATATATATATATATATATATAGTCGGGAATATATGTGTGTAAAATTATTAAAAAACTTTACAAATAAAAAGTTAAACGGAATAAAAAGTTAAACGAAAAAATCACAAAAGTAAACCGACATACCTATGCTCACTTGACAGCCACAAGAATCTGAAGCGAAAAGGAGACAGGGTCGCAAGGGAAAAATTTAGTAGGTAGTTATTCTAATTAATGTAAAGGGGGCAACAGCCACAATCAATGTTTGAACTAGAGTTCAAAAACTTAATACACAAAGATTCGTAAATGCGAAGGGAGGACGAACATTTTAATGATTTAAGAATTTTAAAATTGTCAACAGAAACGTCAACCTTACAGTTGATAGAATGACTTCTAATAGCAGACTGTTTTTTTCTCGAGAAAACCTTCCTTGTCATATGACTAATACCCATGTGGGAGCAAAATCTCGCCTGCAAAGAACGAACTGTACTACCTCTCCTTAGGAGGGATCCTATTTCATATATATATATATATATATATATATATATATAATAGGATCCCTCCTAATGGGAGGTAGTTTTACATTTAGGATAAAAACGAAGACGTAGAGCAAAAAAGTCATTATATTTGGCTGCAGCCGACGTTTCGGGCAACTCTACCCATTTTCAAGGCCTAATAAATAAAAGCTAAAATTAATACATGACAAACAATATAAATGACGAGAGTTAAAAACTAATCTAGTGTACAAAATTAAAACTGTTCAAAAATAAAAATTAAAATTACAAAGTGGAAACAGGGATAAACCAAAATCAAAATCAAAAGTAAAAAATATATAAATGACAAAAGATATACGAATGATAAAAATAAAACTTAAAACTAAAGACATTCAAACGTAAAATTATTTAAAAACTTTACAAATAAAAAGTTAAACGGAATAAAAAGTTAAACGAAAAAACCACAAAAGTAAACCGACATACCTATGCTCACTTGACAGCCACAAGAATCTGAAGCGAAAAGGAGACAGGGTCGCAAGGGAAAATTTAGTAGGTAGTTATTCTAATTAATGTAAAGGGGGCAACAGCCACAATCAATGTTTAAACTAGAGTTCAAAAACTTAATACACAAAGATTCGTAAATACGAAGGGAGGACGAACATTTTAATGATTTAAGAATTTTAAAATTGTCACCAGAAACGTCAACCTTACAGTTGATAGAATGACTTCTAATAGCAGACTGTTTTTTTCTCGACAAAACCTTCCTTGTCTTATGACTAATACCCATATGGGAGCAATATCTCGCCTGCAAAGAAAGAAATGTACTGCCAACGTAGTTCCCCTGGGAACACCCATGGCAGGTAAACAAATAAACGACAGAACAGCTCATCGCAGGGGGGATTTTGTCCTTATATCTGAAAAAACATTCAAGGGTATTACTATTTACTAAGGCAATCTTAAAATCAGTGTGAAAATAAAATTTCCTCACAACACTCAACAATTGCTTCTTCACAAAAGAGTTAAAATGGTAGATATCAGGTAAAATATTTACAATTCTTAGGAACATCATACGATGGGACAATGTTGGGGGAATATACATTATTAAGAAACTTTCCAATAACACCTCCTACAAGATCCTGTGGAAAACCATTTTTAAAGAAAAAAATCAGTAAGGAATTCAAACTCATTATGTAGCAGGGCAAAGTTCGAGTAAATATTATAAGTTCTATGCACAAGTTTGCGAATGGAACTTGATTTGTAATTAAAGTCGCTAAAACTATAACAATTAAAACCCAAACCCGTAAACGTAGGCTTCTGGTACGTAGAAGTTAAAACGGTCGAGCCCGATTTGGAGATGAAAACATCAAGAAAAGGAATAGAACCTTTAACTTCCTTTTCCTGTGTAAATACAATGTTCTTATGCAGTGTGTTCAGAAAACTCAGAAACTGAACTGATTGGTTGTCCGTTTGGAAAAGAGCAAACGTATCGTCAACATAACGTCTGTACAATTTGGGCTTAAGGTGAGGGGGGAACTCACAGAAGACCCTTTCCTCAAGATGCGACATGAAAATATTTGCAAAAACGGGACTCAAGGTGCTCCCCATCCCCACTCCATCCAGCTGACGGTAAACTATTCCTTGAAAACTAAAAAAATTATCTTTGACTGCCAAATTCAGAAGCTGCTCAAACTGCTCTGCCAAAGCCGTGAAAAAGTGAGTCCGGGTGTGGAAATGCTTTATTCAAAATAATTTTAATGGTTTCATCCAAAGGAACATTTGTAAAGAGGGAAGATACATCAAAACTAGTCATAAACAAAGAATTTATATCAAGCTTCTTAATTTCCGACGCAAAGGAAAAACTATCCTTAACACTGTATGAGTTCATGGTAAATGAAGATAACAGTGGGACAAGAAATTTAGCAAGTTTGTAATTAGCCAAAGGATAGGACGCTAAAATTCGGCGCAATGAAACACCCACTTTATGAGCCTTAGGTAGACCATACATAAGACCCAGAAAAGAACCTGATACGTAGAATTCATCAAAAGTAGAGGAGTTAATAGCACATTCCTGTTTAAGTTTAAGCAAAACACGGTTAACCTTGTCTTCCAATCGCTGAATAATTTGGGAGCCGGTTCGTCTACCTTAGCAAATTTTAATGAATCAGAAAGAATAGCAACCATTTTTTTAATATAATCCGTTTTATTCATAACTACAACCCCACTACCCTTATCTGGTTTAGTTATGACAACAGATTCGTTTTTACCCAAACTTTTTAAAATTTCCTGGTCTTCCCTTTGCAGAAAAATTGTGGAAAACTTAAAAGCGTTAATTTTAGAGAACAATTCATGGGATAATTGTGAAATATGTTGTCTAACTTTACCAAAATAATTAGCATCAACGGTTGGAAGAGCTTTCAGATCATGGGCTATCCTTTCAAAGTAAAAATAAAAATCAGTCGGTTTAAAACGCAAGTTAGGAAACTTAAACTTAAGGTCAAGAGACAAGAAAAATCTTTCACGTTTTGACAAGGTATAATCAGAGAAATTCCTTATGACCTGACCAGGATCCAAAAAGGAAGGGCGAGATAGGTTTAACTTAAAAAGCTTGCGGTCATGAATCTGGGAAATAGAACGTACATATGAAAGGGAGGAAACTTGAATGTTAGACAATATGCACACAGTCACAAAATTAAACCAAGGCATTCAACTGGCTTTACAGAGCGCAAATCTTGTTCGAGGTATCATGCTTAAGCTTAAATATGTAATTAATTTCATTATTGAGATAATATACCAAGGATGACCTATAAAACTCGGAAGAATAGAGTGAATTACGATACAGTTTGTAATATATAAAATTAGGAAAGACGCCGCTGTTCCGGAAGATTTCTGAAAATTGTAGTTCCAATTCAATCTTCTTGAATTTTCTGACAGAATTCTCAAGTTTACGGTGGATTCTCAAACCCTCTAGTTCATAACGCGTAGATACAATGAAATAGGATCCCTCCAAAGGAGACTTTTTAACTTGTACGTACCGGAAGCCTATGTTTACGGGTTTGGGTTTTAAATTTTTGTAGTTTTTGCGACTTTAATTACAAATTAAGTTCCATTCGCAAACTTAATATTTGCTCGAACTTTGCTCTGCTACATAATGAGTTTCAATTCCTTACTGATTTTTTCTTTAAAAATGGTTTTCCACGGGATCTGGTAGGAGCTATTATTGGTTAGTTTCTTAATAATGTATATTCCCCCAACATTGTCCCATCGTATGATGTTCCAAAGAATTGTAAATATCTTATTTTACCTGATATCTACCATTTTAACTCTTTTGTGAAGAAGCAATTGTTGAGTGTTGTGAGGAAATTTTATTTTCACACTGATTTTAAGATTGCCTTTGTAAATAGTAATACCCTTGAATGTTTTTTTAGATGTAAGGACAAAATTCCCCCTGCGATGAGCTGTTCTGTCGTTTATTTGTTTACCTGCCATGGGTGTTCCCAAGGGAACTACGTTGGCAGTACAGTTCGTTCTTTGCAGGCGAGATTTTGCTCCCATATGGGTATTAGTCATAGGACATGGAAGGTTTTGTCGAGAAAAAAACAGTCTGCTATTACTGTAGAAGTCATTCTATCAAGTGTAAGGTTGACATTTCTGTTGACAATTTTAAAATTCTTAAATCATTAAAATGTTCGTCCTCCCTTCGTATTTATGAATTTTTGTGTATTAAGTTTTTGAACTCTAGTTTAAACATTGATTGTGACTGTTGCCCCCTTTACATTAATTAGAATAACTACCTACTAAATTTTCCCTTGCGACCCTGTCTCCTTTTCGCTTCAGATTCTTGTGGATATCAAGTGAGCATAGGTATGTCGGTTTACTTTTTTGGTTTTTCGTTTAACTTTTTATTCCGTTTAACTTTTTATTTGTAAAGTTTTTTAACAATTTTACGTTTGAATATCTTTAGTTTTAAATTTTATTTTTATCATTCGTATATCTTTTGTCATTTATATATTTTTTACTTTTGATTTTGATTTTGGCTTATGCCTGTTTCCACTTTGTAAGTTTAATTTTTAGTTTTGAATAGTTTTAATCTTGTACACTAGATTAGTTTTTAACTCTCGTCATTTATATTGTTTGTCATGTATTAATCTTAGATTTTTTTTATTTTGGCTTGAAAATGGGTAGAGTTGCCCGAAACGTCGGCTGCAGCCAAATATAATGACTTTTTTGCTTTACGTCTTCGTTTTTATCCTATATATACACATACATACACTGCGTCAACTGGCTGATATGAATGGCGGAACTGGCTTCTATGCCAACTGGCTGAAAGACACTTCTAAGCCAAGTGATGCTTGCTGTGAAGAGTTTTATTATGAACCTGGAACTTCCAGGTGAAGGATGCTCTGTCTTCCTCTCTTCTCCTCTCTCCTCCTCTCACCTCTCTCTCTTAGGTTAGGTATACCCCTTTAGGGGGTGAGGACATCCCATTTTCTCCCCGAAAGTCTCTCCTCTCTCTCTTAGGTTAGGTGGATTCCCCAGCTTGTGGCAGCTAGGTGGTTCCCCTTTTTCTTTTTCCTTTCTTTTTTATGGCACACTGCGGGGGTGGGGTGGCACCTTGCAACAAGGGGGAAAGGGGGGTTGGCACTGGCACTCATTTGCTCAACTTTGCAATTGCATATGCACTCTCCCATTTTGCGGTCATACTACTCTTTCGACCCATAATTGGGTTGAGGATCTGTTAATGAAACATGGGCTTCTTTTTTTAATTATTTTAAATGTTTAGAATCAGGTAATACCCCCATCAAGTAAAAAGAGACTGACGAAGTCCATTAAACCTACATTCATTTTTCCCCCTTTGGCCAACTGTTTTGTTTTAATATAAATTTATTTTTAAGATACAAATATCTCTTTAAACCTTATTACAAAAAATATTAATATAACTTTATATTAAAAATAGATTTATTTCGAGATAACTATTTCATTTCTCGTCTTTCGCCCAAATAGATTGTTTCAATATAAATTTATCTTTAAGACACAAATAAATAAAAATATATATAATTATATATATATAATATATATATATATATATACAGGGTGTCCCATAAGTCCGGCATCATAGGAGAAATTCATATTTTTCTATTTCTACAAACCATAATTCATATTTTTCTTACGCTCAGGATGTCAATTTCCCGTCCACCATTCTGTTTAGTGACTAGGCTGTTTTTTATGGAAATGGTGAGGTAAATCGACAGAACACCCGCTACTGGTCTCAAAACAACCCTCACTGGTATACCTCTTCAAAGGAACAAGATGCATCTCGGGTGATGATATGGTGTGGCATTTGGAAGGATCGCATCATAGGACCCCTCTTTTTCGATGAACATGTCACTGGAGGCACCTACCTACGTATGCTCAAGGAAGAAGCATTTCCCAGTGTCTCGAACGAAGAAGGAAATTTCCCAACATGGTTCCAGCAAGATGGCGCTCCTGCACATTACAGCACCTAAGTAAGGGAATACCTGTACCAACAATTCCATGGTTATTGGATAGGACATCGAGGGCCTGTGGAATGGCCAGCTAGAAGCCCGGATCTCACGCCACTAGATTTTTATCTCTGGGACCACTTGAAAGCGCTGGTATACGCAGAGAAACTTAGGAGTGTTGAACATTTGCGGCAGCGCATTATTGGGGCATGTAACACCATTACTCCTGACATCATTCACCGTGTGCTTGCTGCCTAGGTATCACGTCGGAATTTGTGTATTGAAAACAATGGTGAACATATTGAGCACGTTCTGTAAATAAAAGTTTTTGTTTTGCCTTTTCTTATTATTTTTCCTATGATGCTGGACTTATGGGACACCCTGTATAATAAAACAATTGATAAATAATATTGTTTTTGGCTCTAGAAGGACGCAACGGTTCGATGGAATTTAGATTGCGGCAGATCGGCGCCTGGTCAGTTTGCTTGACACCTCAGAAAAACAAATTTTATTTTCGAAACAAACTCTCTCTCTCTCTCTCTCTCTCTCTCTCTCTCTCTCTCTACGAATGTGTTTCATTTCTGAAAGAAATCTATGAAATGGATAAGTTATATTTGACATGCCCCCCAGAATTCGCACTCGTCCAATTACAGCCCAAAGGGCGGGGCCTGAGAACGAGCCCAGGATCTCTGGTTGGTGGAAAGTCACACTTACACGTTATGGACCACCCAAATTTCACCGACGGCCAATAGAAAACTCGCGATTCGGCTATTAGGGATGGTTACAATTAGGACCGCGTATATAAAAGGGGACATTTTCAGCTGGAATCCACATCAGCTGTATTTATCAACGAGTAACTACAGAAATATATCGCCATGAGTCAATCACAACACCTTTACTGCTCCCCGCAATTGTTTGAAGATGGAGAACTCTGTGCAGGGGCTACGCTCCACCTTTTCGGAGCGGCTGACCGGAACGCCCTACTTTCAACGCAAACCATTGCAGAAATTTGTGACGGGGAGAAAGATTCAACCGATGAAGAGGACATTGAAATGTAATTAATTTATTTTGTGATTCGGTCTATGTGTATATATATACACACAGCGTTTCATTCAGTGCCACTTTTAAATCATTTATAAAAAGCCGTAATAAAACGAAGTGAAAGGATATCTGCCCAGGGTTCGAGACCCGGTCCAGGCAGACGATGCGTAGCACACACAGCTAATCTTCCTCCCTGAAAACGTTATTTAGACAGTGAATTTTATTATGCGATGAAGTTGTCCTTTGAAAGTGAAATTTTATCACGCGCTTGTTACCCTGTACGTGATAACTTAAAATTTATAGAAAGTTCTACAGGTAGGGTTTTAGAATTATCAAAACTTTAAACAATTGCCTGCGGTCCCGGGTTCGAGACCCGGTGCTGACGGACGATGCGTAGCACACCTAACTAATCTTACTTTTGACCATGGTTAGGCTAGTTGTATGCTGTTTATCATTTGATCCGGGTACCCTATCCTACATTTTCTCTTATTGTAACTCTCCCCTCCCATATATACATCGCGGTGTCCTGACATATAATTGCATGTTTACTACAAGATACTGTGCTAGACTTTCTGTAATTAATTTATTATATTAAGTATTTAGAGAGTAAATTTTTTTATAAAATATTTACGTTTAATAAATTTATAGAAAGTTCTACAGGTAGGATTTTAGAATTACTAAAACTTTAAAGAATTCCAACGGTCCTGGGCTCGAGAACCTGTGAAGGTAGGCATTGCGTAGTACGCATAGTTAGAATAAAAGTGTTTTCAGCGCTTTAAATTACTATACTTATAACGCCTTGCAACTCTCTCTCTCCCTTCAAATATATATATGTGTATTTTGGTGAAAAACAATAGGTTTTCAATTATTTCCATTCTGTGTTTCTTTCGTGGTTATTTCGGCATATATATATATATATATATATATATATATATATATATATATATATATATATATATATATATATATATGGTCCGGTTGTAATAATACATTTCTACTCTTCATATTTGTTGTAAATATTTCAGAGCCGGTATTCTAAATTATAGATTAGTTTGCATTAGTATTGAGCTAGACTTTCTGAATGCAATTCGATTTATGAAAAAATTGGATTGTAATTAAAAAAGATTCAGTATGAAGTAATCATGTTAATTTCTCCTTAAATGACCGATGAGGAACTTGATGGTGTTATAGCTACTTTTCGCAAGAGCTTTCAAGAAAAGCAAATAGTCGACAGCGATTTGGAGGTTTTGCTGCTCAGCCAACCCAGTGACCTGAATACGGAGGTCGAGGTATTGGCTCACATCCGGACCAACGAATGCCAGGTCATCGAGGAATTAATGTAAGTTTTTTGTGGTTAAGAATAAAACACATTGTATTTTCATTCAATTTATTAAATGGTAGAAATCAGGTTTTAGTACAATTCAGCTTACAGAACAAGCGTCCATTAAATAAGACTAACATTAATGGAGACATTTACACAATATAGTTACAATTATATTTACACGCGTAAAACTTTACACAATACAGCGAGTGCACACAAATTGGAACCTTTTTTTTATCTGTCTGCATACCAATTCATCATTCATCTCAGTGTCGCACAAATCGATTAATTTTTAAAAATTTGCAAATCCCTTCCCACGTGACATGTGCAGGAGAAAGAAATGAAAGAGAGTACATGCCGCAAGTATTACTAAAATATCCTTGTAAACGGTAAGGATTCCATACAACTTCAGGGACATGCAACTGTTCGAGAATTAGTACAACAACAGGGTCACTCCAGGGCTGAGTACCGAGTAAGTCAAAACAGTACATTCTTTCCCTATTTTTAAAGTAGATTGCAAACCAATTAATCCCCTCGCCCCCAACAATGTCCGTGTTCACAATAAGGCTACACCACTCTCTCGTAGTTGACAATTTCAATGTTTCATTCTTCGTAAACACATAAATTTGGAGCGTGTGATTCGGTCACTTTTCATTACTCTCTGAAGGGTACTCGCGTCCATTTTAAAAGTCTGTGACAACTTTCCTGACGCAGTCGAGCTCTATTATAGCTTGTGATTCGAGTATACTAGTACACTAATAGGCGCGTCTATCGGGTTGGCGAATTCCAATCTGACTGAGATGTTTCCACTTTGTTGTGGACTTATGTGTGTATTTACACTAGCAGATAAGTCGGGGTTCATATCAAACCGGTAAAGGTTAAATTGATCAACAAATTCTTTCTGCGTTACGCCACTCCCAAGCTCATCACAGCCACCAGCAATATGGGCCAGATTACTATAAGCTCTCGCGCAAAAAGGAAACACAGCGTCTGATGAGTAGTCCGTATCCATAGTCCCACCCGACGCAACTCCATTGACGTATAGAGTTATATTTTTAATGCCGAAATTCTCGAATTTAAAGGCGCTATTTTTATATTTTCCATTCGTCGAAGCGTGATCCTGCATTCCAATTAATAAACTTTTAGGTAGAACTCCCAGAGCCACGTTTTCTAGCTGCTTCGAGGCCAACTGCGGTCACCGTGTAAAGTTTGATCTGCACTCTGTTAATTGGGTATTTAACTGTGGCGTGTATTAAATTTTTTCAATTTCTACATATTCTTAATTTCTTAATTTCACTTGCCGTACGTGCAGATATGTTTCAATGATGTGAATCACAATGGGTTTTGCGCCCTCTTCTTGAACAGGCCCCAGATTTATGCAGATCTCAGGATTCGTGCGAGTGAGCTTTAACTTCATATCCACCCCATTCATCTGTATGCAGATGTCCAAAACACTCGTATATCTTCTTTTTAGAATTTTTAAATTTATCCTTTATACTACTTTCGTCTTTAGTTTGATAACACCAGTACACATTTGAAAACTTGTCGATAGATTTTTACAAACTAGTTTTTGATTCTATATAATTTGAGTGCGCTGACCTCAAAAATATAGTTAGTTTTTCCCTATCACGTATGGTTTTCTTACTATAGGGTGTGTCATAAATCCCCCATTTATCCCCAAATGTGAACCATCTTATCGAGACCAACATTGGATTGCACATGCTAAACCATAAATTTTGTTGTTATAAACTAAGTAACGCTTACATAATAATGTAGGGTAAATATATATAACAACCAGTCCCGTTCCCAGCAAAATACTCTCTCCCCTCCCATCAATGGGTGGTTAACATTTGGGGACAGATGAGGTATTACAACACCCCTTGTAGCACGAAATCTTTAGGTGATAGAGTAAAACCTAATTAAAGCAGAATTAAATAGCTCCTAGCTCTTGGGCAACCATATTGCTTGTTTATGAAAGAATAAAAAAATAACTGAAAGAAACAAAATATATTTACGTTCTTTACTTGCAAACATTTCAGGACTTATTCCAAAGACTTAAGACTACGAAGGTAG
This sequence comes from Bathynomus jamesi, assembly GCA_023014485.1. Lineage (NCBI taxonomy): Eukaryota > Metazoa > Arthropoda > Malacostraca > Isopoda > Cirolanidae > Bathynomus > Bathynomus jamesi. Next base: position 621,086 of record JAJOZX010000867.1, read on the forward strand.
ATCTGACTAATGATGACTAAACCGGTGCTTCTTTGATGTTTTCTTATGCTGTGCGTTAGGCTGATCTCGTTGCAGACACCAGCAGTAATCCGCCATCATATTTGTATGCCATCTTCCTTGATATCTTCTTACCATGGTTTTGATGTCCTGGTGAAATCGTTCCCCTTGCTCCTCACTGACATCTCCGAGATTTTCGGGAAAACGGTCAAGATGCGAAAATAAAAAGTGAACTTTCAGGCTCATGTTGCAGCCTAAGGCGCAAAACTCTTTAAGCATATTTTCCACCAGTCTTTCATAATTTTGGCTTTTGTAGTTTCCCAAGAAGTTTTCAACAACATCTTTGAAACCAAGCCATGCTTCTTTTTCTTTATTGGTCATTGTGTTCAGGAAATGATCGTCTGTCAATAACTTTCTGATCTGAGGACCTATAAAAACACCTTCCTTTATTTTCTCGTAGCTAATCTTTGGATATTTTGAACAAATGTACTTGAAACACTCACCTTCTCTATTCAATGCTTTGACATACTGCTTCATCAAGCCTAACTTAATGTGCAAGGGTGGTAGGAGGATTTTATTTGGTTCAACTAGATGTTCATGTAAAATGTTCTTTGATCCTGGGGTAAGATTCTCTCTAGGAGGCCAAGTTTTCCTCTTCCAGTGCTGGTCACGTGCTCGACTATCCCATTCGCAGATGAAACATGGCATCTTAGTGTATCCTGATTGCTGCCCAAGTAACATGCAAAGGACTTTGAGATCCCCACAATATCCATCTGTGATTTTGATACAGAATTTTTTCCAGAAGCAGTTTCATGTTATCATATGTCTCTTTTAAATGAGTAGAATGGGCCACTGGGATTGATGCATATTTGTTACCGTTGTGCAGTAACACTCCTTTTAGACTGGTTTTAGAAGAATCTATAAACAACCTCCAGTCACTGGTTTGGTATTCGATGCCTAGCTTGCACACTAATCCTGTGATGTCCTTGAAAAATACCAAGGGACCATCTTCTTCGAAAAAAGGCACGAAGTCTTTCTCACGATTTCTGTACCAAGCGAAATATGTGTCGGATGCCAATAAATTGTTATCCTGCAATCTAGACCCCAAAAGTTCTGCAGAGTCCTTAGGCAGATTCAAATCCCTGACTAAGTCATTTAGTTCGGCTTGGGTTAATGGTTTAGGAGGATCTCGGTCAGCTGGTGGCTGTTCATAAACATCATCATTGTCTGGATTTGGAGCTGAATCAGAATCTGAATTGTATTGATCCAGACTCTCGGGTGGGCGGGGAATAGGAACTTCTGGACCATGGGGTACCGGCCTTATTGCAGATGGAAGACTTGGGTATTGAAGGCTCTCTTTATTCTTTGCATTATAACCTTTAACATTGCAAGAACAGAAGTAGCAGTCGTCGGTATGGTTTCTAGGCTCGCGCCATACCATAGGGATCCCAAATGGCAAACTTTTCTTTTTACCTTTGCTCCAATTCCTTAGTGCCCCAACACACGGAAGACAAACCTTGTGTGGAGCCCAACTTTTGTCTTGATCTACTAATTTAATTCCAAAATAAGCATGATAAGCTCTCTTAATGAAGGTCGTTACATTTGTCCTTTGTTTTACAACAACATACCGACCACAAATATAACAAAATATGTCTGGACTATGGGTACATCCTCTAGAAGCCATTATTAAAATTTTAAAGACGTAATGTTAGAATTATCTATCTGAAAAACGAAAAAACGAAATTAATTAAAGATAAAAAAGGCAAAAAATTACAAAACGCCCCAAAACTGTTTTGCTAATAACTTTAAAACTGTGGGTGATAGAAAAAAAACTGGTAGCATTTTTTAATTCAGCGCAGCGAACTGCTTCAGAATCACAACTCAAAATAAAGAAATCGATTTTCATGCAGACCGGTGTAATAGCCATCGGCAGTTAAAAAGTATCCTTCGCTTCTTTTGAAAAGTTGAGGACATTTTACAGATAGGCTCGTAGGTGATAATAACCCGTTCCTGACGAGATGTTGACCTGATTTAAATACACCTCACACTGGCTGAATATGGAGTGTAGAAAGTTGGTTTCAGGGTATGCAGAGTAACTATCATCTCAGTCCGTTCCATCTGAATGGGCTATACGCAGTTTAGCGTACATATGCATGCAGCTTGGATCAAAAACGTATGGGCTTGAGCTGGGTATCACGAATTCTATAGGGGCACTCGGTGAACTAATTGTGTTTAATGGGTTAATTGTAATAAAGTCACTATGCTCAATAAAAACTTGTGTAAGGATAGGCTGACCATACGTACCGTTTTGAACGGGACAGTACTACGTCTACCTAAATATTTGTATGGGTTCTGTCACTGAAGAATAATTGTAAGCTCAATATGTTTATGTACTTACTTTTTCATGGATACAGAATATTACATAACCCCGTCCCTTTTTTGCCATCCCAATGTCCCGTTTTTGTCTCAAGGAAATATGGTCAGCCTATGTAAGGAGCATATCAAAGAGGGACAGCTCCGATTTACAAAATTGTGAGCTACACGGATGGATGAAGCGTGCCATGACGAGTCAGAAAAAGTACCACCTCTCTCGACAAGTGGTAATCAGCCTATGATTCGTGAGAGCAGTGTCTTCAGCTTATATCAGTTAAAATAATGATCAACCATAGGTTTCATTCGCTTAGAACACTTTTTTGATGTTCTTTTACGTTCAGCGCCACATGTTGGTAACCCCTTCTTCCGGACAGCCCTCTTCTTTTTTCCACCACCACGCATTTTTCCCTTTGCATCTTTGATAATTTTGTCCCTTGTACGTTTAAAATGTTTTTTTAGGGCTTCTTTAGGTTTAGTTCCACCCATTATGTCTTCTACCGCGTTAAAACCTGATTGTAACTCCTTCCTCCCGAGGTATCTGGCGCCCCTCTTCAACAATGGGACACCCGTGCGTAGCATGGTTGAAAAAATGGATCCAAACCCACTCCCACGCTGTTATCTCACCCCTCGATAGACTGTGAAAGGCCTTCGGGTCATTATAACTGAATGCGACAAAAGCGTAGCTTCACTGTTAAGCTCCCATCACCGAATGGGAAATTTTTTATCTTAGTCGTTCTTATATATATTGTGATATTGGTTAATAGATTAGTCACAACATTCACATTATGGGGCTTCTAATATGTAATGCTCAAACTCTTCCCTCTATGATTGGGAATATGTGCAATGCGCATCAGGCGCGCCTGGGTGTCCTGAACAAATTGTTGCTCCACGATATTGCTGTAAATATAGCACGTCTGGGGATGGATAGCCATCACCCAATTTCTCCAATTTCAACTGATACATTAAGCTGAACAATTCATGTTGTGCCTCGTGAAAGGTGTCTCTTTGGAGAGCTGTACCATATCGACCCTCGGCTACAATTGTGAACAGTTCTTTGTCTTTAATATTTCTACTAATCGTTGATTTTAACTTCAACGTGTGTGCAGGCGTGTCTATGTTTACCACTTCAAAAAGTAAATCGGTTGTCAGGTACGACTTTTCAAGACTCTTGTTTAAACCCGTCACAATGTCCGAGGCTCTGTCATAATGACCGAGTCCTAGTGTTACTTTTGTACTATAGTACTGTACCCCACCGAACAGGACTGATCGCATAGTGTTATCTAAGGTTATGCCTAATTTTTCACACTCATCGAATCTTCTAAGAATCAGAAATATTACCTGTTCATTTTCAAGAGTAAAAAACTTGGTGGCAAACTGGAATTCACAAACACCAACTTCGTACGAATCACGTTCCAATTCAATGCGTCCATGGAGTTCTGTTACAAAGTTGGCCAGGGTGTTTTCAGGATGTACAGAGAGAGAAGAGGACGGGAGTGTGATATAGAAGTGGTTAGGCGCCATGTTGCATACTATTTAAGCTTCATTATTGCAGCAGCTTTTATATAGGTGTTGAAGCTTTCTGGGTACCCTAGCCATTTCACCAGGTACATTTTTCTCTTTCCAGAACCTTTGCTGCCTGAAATTTTTCAATTTGAAACACATTTTTTCCTAAACTAAATGACTTTCTGCAACTCCTCGCGGTAAAAGCCTCCTGCGATTTCTTCCACATTCAAATCTTCAACGTAATACATCATTATCTCGCCTTTAGGTCTCATAGCACTAACTTTAAAAATCTCACGTGTCCATCCTTGCTGAAATCCCTTCGCGAATTTATTTCCCGAACGCGATAGCCTTACATAATCATTGATTTTGAAACGTGTAGATTGTGGCGCCGGTGTTCCATCTCTTCTCACATCAGGCTCTGGGCGCTTACCTCTTTCTAAAACTTTAGGTGTTGTGCTAATCGTGCGATGGTGTGAACGGTTGTATGACGAGGCCAACGATCCCAGAATGTTTATATATATGTATGCGTTTTTATGTGTAAACTAGCGATACATGCGTTCCTTTATGGTACGCTGAACTCTTTCAGCTAAAGAGGCCTTATGTATAGAATTGGTAGTGTAGTAACTGATATTAAACTCTGTCAGCATGTTCTGAAAGGTTCGGCCTGTAAATTGTTTCTCCATATCCGTACAAAAATAGCCTGGAAACCTTTTTTTCTTTCAACATCAGCGTTTTGGTAGCTTGAGCAACTGTTTCAGGCGATTTATTTTTCAGAGGAATTAGTCACAGATATCAAGAGAATATATCTATTATGAATAGGATGTAGCGGTAACCATCATTATACACTGAATATCTTTGCATGTCTGTTAAATCCGCTTGCCAAATAGAGTCTATCGAAGCCACTGTTGTCTTGGCTGTTTTAAACCTTTTTCTCACCGGCTTATGAAGTATATAAGCAACCTGCTCCCGCAAAAACCTCTCAACATATTTTTCCCTATTCCTTCATTGTAAACACCTCTGTACAGTCTATTAACACCGCCATAGGAGGCGGGGTTAAAAATGTCATTATAGCGTTTTCTTAATATGTTAGCCATTTGCTTATTTTAGAGACACGTGGATAAGGTTGACCGTTGTTGTTTGGTCTCTTCTTTCTCCTCTTCAGAGATGCTACTGTTGGGGGTGATGGCGTACTAAATTGTGGAAAATGCGAGACTTGCTCCAAGTCTTTTAACCTATTCAGATTTCCTATCAATGTTTTGGGGACATTTATTTGTTGTAGTCTTGTTTTAATATGCTTCCATCCTGATGGTGAGGGCCTGTCCCACTTTCTCACCAGATCATGGACAATATCGACGATACTGGATCCCTCTACCCTTGTTCCTTCAACAATGACCTCGCCTGTATCGGTCCACTGTATGATGGGGTCCTCACTCAATAGATTATAAAGACTTAAGCCTTTATTCCTCAATGTAAGTGGGACACTGCTTTTTAATACATGCTCGATGTGTTATGTTTCGTTATTCTTTGGTTGGTCATCTCTAACGTCGGGCCCAGGTCCTATGTCGTCATGCTCATCGTTGCTCGCTCTGTGCCTAATAACCACGTGGAGCTCTGTCGGATTCTTATAATCTTAGTACAAATGAAGAAATTTCTACAGAGCCTCTTGGTACAAGATCCTTTTCTCATCAGGTGACTTTTCACTGTTTAATAGGTCTATCAATTCGCTTTCCATTCTTTTAAGCCTGCTTTTATGGAGTTCTAGAACCGTGTCTAGACTCTTTGAACCTCGTGCGGAATCATTACCACTTTCTTCATTATATTAATCTAATCAGTAAAGGTCCCAAAACAAAATAAGCTGAGGAGGAATGACCCCCCTCTTTGTAAAAATAATTCGCTTTTTCTTCCCCACAGTTTGAATTTTACGAGCGAGCGTACGTATTATGTTCTTGTAACGACGTAGGCGAGCCTTCTGAGGGAGTTACATTGGCACATTACATTTTATAACATTAAGGCAGATTTTGAAGATGCATTTTAAATAGTCAGAGTTGATATTTTTAACAACATCTGCTGCAATGCCCGGTGCAATCGTTGATAGATTTTTATTAATTCATGGTATTTCTTTAGCCTATTTGTCATTCTAGAATATACACCGTTTCAGGTTCGTTTGGGAATATATTCGTTCTTAGAAATACCCTAAACGTGTTTCGCGAGTGAAGGTCCCAAAGCAAATATTCGTAACGCTGACTTGTAGCTTCTTTATAAACTTCCAAAAACTCCTTACGCTGATTCGGGAACATTTGATTGGCTAATACCCCAATTTGTGACACATGTCTACGTTGCGCGAATAAGACTAGATATTGTGTATTTAAGGACACATCGCGCATGTATCTATTTTTGAAAAATAGATTCTGATTGATGAAGAATACGCTTATGTTAAGATGGTGGGAGAACACTGTAAATGTCTCGGCAAACGTTTTATCCATTTCCAACATGAGATCTTCAATTACAATGACTGTATGTTCATTTCCCTTTGACGAATTAACGTCATATACACCTTTGTGGAACAAAATATCATCTTGGTACTCGTTGAACACTGATTGGCACGTCGAATAGCAACATATTACTTTATGCACAAATTTTGAGAACATCTCCCCCTTATCCTTAATAATTTCAAGCATACTGTAAATACAATTTTACCACATCCTCTAGGGCCAGATATAATACATGTGGATGGGCTTGTGAACCTGAATTTTTCTACAGAATCCATCTCTAACACGTCACACCCCTAAGTGGAGCATTTACAAAATATAACAAAATTTAAGTGCTGCTCCTAATATTCTTGTTTTTCTTGTTCCACAGAACCGTGAATGACGACGATGTACAACACTCCATCATCGCCATTACAGAAGACCCCGATGACAGCGTAGCTACAGACTCCAACCCCGCTGCCGAACCCTCAACAACGACACCTCCACCACGTGGCAGTTGAAAGCGGAGGCATGATGATGAAGAACCTTCCACGTCAGATATAAAACGTCCCAGGATGCACCGGTTGCTAGACCCCCAGTAATAGAGCCCTAGCCCTCTACGTCTTACGATACAACCTCCACACTAGCTTCATACTCAAATATACCCCCTTATTCCTGTTCAATTCCGGCTACATCCTCCACACCAGCAGCAGCTTCTCGTGCTGTGGAGGAAGGTATAGCATTCGAACTGGTGCGAACCGCTAACCCCACCCCGGCCCTGACTAGAAATCAGTACGTGGTCAGGATTGACCCTGGGACCCTGTATAGCAACGGTGTTGGACTGCAGCGCGCGCGTAGTTGAGCGTGTTGTGGAGTTTGCCCTTCAGAACCGCAACGAACGTGAAGTCAGGACGAGGCTGTCCTTCGGGTTCGGGTCAGATGACGGGGATGTAGATGATTTTTGGGTAGTAATACCATTCAGACGCTTGGAAGCTGTGGATATAGATTACATTTTGGGCCGTATAAAGCAGGCCAACAACCTCACGGTAGATATTGACAGAGTATTTGAGGTTGCGGATCATCGTGCCACACATCATACTCTTAATTTCAACTCTCAGGCTATTTACAGACAGCATATAAATGTCGATCGTGGTTGCTGCTTTATAGCAATTGTCTTGGCCCATATGTTTGCTGTGCTAAATACACGGGCCCAAAAAATTTGGCTGCCTACGGTCCTGCAGTGTGCCCGTAAACTGGCTTCAGATTGTAAGCTTGAGTTTGAGTGTAATATGGGTCCTGAATAGCTGAGAAGGGTAGAGGAGGAAATGAATGTTCGTATAGTTGTATTTGGAATGGATGATTATCGTAGGACTGTGTATCTTTTACAAGCCCTCTACTTATTTTAGGATTATCAGGAACAACGTATCTCCCATCCGCAATATAAGGGACCTTTACGCGAGTTAGAATAAAAGTCGAAAATATGGACGGCATCATAATTTGTGTAAGGGGTATCTCGAGTTTGCGGATGATATAGTGAAACATTGTAAAGAATGCCACATGGTTTGTGAGCAATGTAAAAGCCCCAAATGTGAAAGTCGTGTAGTTGAAGCTGACAAGAGGGAATACAATGTGTACAGACGTACATTTTTCAATAATAAATGCTTTGATCACCATAAATCGAATGGCACGTGCAGGAAAATGAGAATCTGTGAATGTGGTATGTTTCATATGATGGATAATTGGGGTAAGTTTGAGCATAAATGTGATGAAATTCACTGTTCTACATGTCATGAAAAATATAAGGCGGATGGAGTAAAGTATGTATGTTATATGAAAGATGCTAAGCCTAAAAATAAACCCCGTATAACCGTGTACTACGATATAAAAACTTACACAAATCCCGAAACCAAAGAGGTTAACCCACATCGACTCGTAAGCCAGACTATCTGCGATGAGTGCATAGAGGTTGAGTGTGATGAGTGTAACAAATGTGGTAAACGGACAAACGTTTTTAAAACGGTCGCACACGACAGTCCTGTAAAACTCTTTGTATCCTATATTGTCAAGTTAGCGGACAAGTTAAAAAAAATGATTGTGTATGTTTTTGCCCATAACGGGGCAAAATTTGACACATTTCTTTATAAGGAATTGCTTGAACACAAATCATCGGAGATATTTACAGGCGATCCCTTGAAAAGGGGAAACAAACATATACAAATGCAGATAAGAGGTAATGTTCAGTTTAAAGATACTTTATTTTTCACACCTTGTAAACTAGTGTCTCCGAGCAACTGATACAATGAGCAAACCAACCAAACCAACCAAACCAACCAACTAGCCAAGCTACGGAAGGTGATGGGTGTAACCGCCGAAGTTTCAAATGGGTATTTCCCTTACACTTTCTTCACTAGCGACACTTTAAATTACGTAGGACTACCTCCCCCCAAACATTACTTTAACTACACCAACATGAGTGATAGTGAGCGTGAAGATTTTGATCGCTACTACAACAGTTTTAATGAAGCTAATCCTTACGATATAGCTGATGAATGTGATCGTTATTGCGTGAATGATGTGCGCGTGCTTAGAGTATTTTTCCAGGCCTTTAGAAGGATGTACAAATTAGGGTGGATCACTTTTCACTTTTTTAAAAAAATTATAGCTGGTCAAAGTTTTTCCCATGATTTGGTTCAGTGGAAGTACACTGACACCATTTTTACCAAAATCAATCAATATTTAGGGGTCGCGCATCGACCTTGAAGATTTCAATTTTGGAAATTTGGCCAAATTGACAATTTTTTACTGAATAAAGATAAATCATCAAATGACCATATTTTCTAAATCCACTCAGTGAAAGAAATCCTCTCAGATACTTACCAAGTTGATCGGACAAGTGGTTTAGAAGTTACACTCACCTAGAAATAACATTAAAATTTAAAATACAGGGTGTCCGAGAATTATCTGTACAAGTTTTGGCTGTTATTAAAAGTCAACCATGAAGTGTAGAAATTCCAGTGTTGTCCCATTTTACAGAGAATCTCATTAAGTTTTTTCTGATACCAAGTTTTGACAAGTTTTTTAGAAATTCCAGTGTGTCCGAAAATTATCTGTACAATTTTATTTTTTAATAAAATTCCTGATAACACACGTAAAATTCTTAAACAAGATTATTTAGAATCTGTATTTTCAAAAGTTTCTTTTTTAAAGTAACGTTGTTACAAACATTCGATATGTGCACCATCAGTGATTCGCAAAACATCCAATCGATAATCCAAATGTTGCCATGTACGCTGCAGCATATCCACATCAATTCGCTCAATAGCAGCTGTGATTCTTGCTTTTAAATCATCAATGTCTGTCACCCGCGTATTGTACACAAGATCTTTGACGAATCCCCAAAGAAAGAAATCACAGGGTTTAATGTCGAGAGATCTAGCCGGCCAATGAATTGCACCTCCACGGCCAATCCACCTGTTTGGGAATGTCTCATTCAGGGACTTACGGACGATCAAGGCCCAATGTGGCGGTGCGCCATCTTGCTGAAAAGTGATGCGTGGATGCAGTGCTTCCAATTGCGGATAGACAAAGTGTTGCAACATGTCCAGGTAGGTATTGGAGGTCACTGTTGATTCACCGAAGAAAAATGGTCCAATCACGCGATCATGTAACAGGCCACACCACACATTAACTTTAGGACTGTCTCTGATGTGCTCTTCTATGCAATGTGGATTTTGTGACCCCCATATGCGCACATTTTGTTTGTTTACCTTGCCTGAAACATGAAAAGTTGCCTCGTCCGAAAACATGATTCTTGCCAAGAACGCATTGTCCTGGTCGACTCTGTCAAGCAGAGTCATTGCAAATTCCTTACGGGAGACCTTATCTTCTTGCGTAATCTGTTGCAAGATTTGCAACTTGTAAGGATGCAACTTCAAGCGTTTACGCAAGACATCATGCACTGTCGAACGAGGTATCTGTAACTCTCGTGATGCAATTCTTGTCGACTTGCGTGGACTGCGAACAAAAGCCTCTCGAATGCGCTCGACATTTTCAAAAGACGTTCGAGGATGCCCTGCTCCTTTCTTATTCTCTACACTTCCAGTTTCCTTAAACCTTTTATACCAAGCTCGTATGGTTACTCTTGATGGAGGGTTTCTGTTGTAATTAGTTCTAAACCTTCGTTGAACTTGTGTATCTGATTTTGTTTCGATAAACCATTCAACACATTGTGCTTTCTCCTGTGGATTCATTAAGGATGAGAGGTGTGTATGAATATCTGAAAAAGAAAAAACTTGTCAAAACCTGCTATCAGAAAAAACTTAATGAGTTTCTCTGTAAAATGGCACAACACTGGAATTTCTACACTTCATGGTTGACTTTTAATAACAGCCAAAAATTGTACAGATAATTCTCGGACACCCTGTACCGTATTTGTCCCCCGTAACTGCGTAAGAAAACTGGAGTTACTGTGGGAAGAGTGGCGCTCGCTGCAGAAGAGCAAGATGAGAGACAGTGACGCGGGAAAAGGCAGGGAGAAATTTTCAGAAAATCTGAACAAGCTCTGGGACATCGGAGCTCCCGATGCTATTGAAGAGATACAGAAAAGTCGACTGCTCTCAGACAACAACAAACAAGAAGATATTAAATTTTATGAGGATCAACGGGGCCTGCGCCAGGCAACAATGAGTGGGAATTATAAAGTGTTCGTTGTCAAGAGAAAACGGCAACTCTCAAGACAACAATCTCGTGATGAGCCAGGCACCTCAAAAACGAAATTAGGAACCGAAGCTGAGAGCGACGATGAATCTATAGAAAGCAGATCATCGAGCAACTCCGAATCACAGCTAGAACCACCATACCGACAGCCGAGAGAATCAACTGTATCAATCAGCCTTCCTCACCGCATCCTCAATGCACCGGCTGTTATTGAAGTGGCTGATCGCTTCCGGATGTAATGATCTTTCCTTGACAAAGATATAATAGACGTAACGACGGAAAATTTAGTGATTATTTTGTCACATAAAAACCATACGCATCCTTGTCAATTTCCTTTCAATTTCGCACATAGGTGGCAAGTGTCGTGGCGGCAGTCCTACGTTCGGCAGATCCGCCCGCAGACCTGGACAAATTCAGTATCTCGAAGGACACGTCTCGTCGTGGAAGAGTGGCACATCGTTGTGAAGTGTCGACAGCTGTGCAGAAATCCTTCGTATCTCCGAGGCATGCTGTCGTCCACTGGAACGGTAAAGTAATCAAAGTCAGTTTTGCCCTCACCGTGGACGACAGTGAATTAACATGTTCCAGTGACGACAGTGAATTGACATATTCCAGTGGACGATAATGGATTGGCATGTATGACATACGTTTCAGGACTCTCTTGGATCATTGGAGCACCGCCAGGCGATTCTCATCTCCGGAGCTCCCCAATGCACAGAAGGAAAGTTGCTGGCCGTTCCGACTGTTGCTGACGGCACCGGTCTGTCCCAGGCCCAGGCGACCTTTCGTGCTCTCAAAGACTGGGGATGCGAGAACAACGTGATTGGACTGTGCTTCGACACAACTTCCTCCAATATGTGGAGGGTGCAGGGTGCGGTGGTCCGGCTGGAGAACATGCTTGGTAAACCGTTCTTCCAGCTGGGCTGTCGCCATCACGTTATGGAGCTCATCGTGGGAGCAGTGGTCATCACCGCGTTTGGAAGAACCACAGCAGCTTTGTTCCAGTATCTGAGGAGAAGGTGAATTTCAAGTCTTAGACGCATTTGTTTTCTCCATTGATTTTTTGCCTTCAGAGCAATTGAGATATCAGCGTCCTTCTACTAATGATGTTAATAGCAGTCGAAAAAGGAAACTTCAGTCGTTTTCATGCAATATTTTCATAACTCCCCTTTCAGGTGGGACAAGCTCGACCTCTCGACTTATCGCGAGCTGGAGATCGAGCATTTGGCGATTTGGCGGAGGTGACGTGGCTGATGGAGCTCCGAGATGAGGCAGTCAAGTTCCTCGTCACCGCTTCTGGTCTTGTCAGAGAAGACTACCGAGAAGTGGCGGAGATTACACTCCTGGTACTCGGGCCCAGCCACGTCGTGGCACACACTTCATGCGCCCAGGAGCCTACCATCATGCGAGGTGGATGGCCAAGGTTGGTATTTTGAATTAGAAGTTAAATATTGTATTGCCTTCTGCAAACAGCCATTTGAAGTCCCTACCAGAAAAAAATAAGATAAATAATTTACCATTAAACAAACTTATGGTATCAGTATTTATACATCACAGTGCGTATTCGTTTCAGATCATCTACTACACGAAGCTCCTGATGTTCAGCAGTCAGCTGGAGTTCGACGACGAGCTGGTACAGAAACTTCAGAGAGTGGTACTATTTACTGCACTCCTCTACGTACCTGGCTGGCGGCTCCTGTCGCAGCTGATGCCCCGCTGAATGACCTTGTGTTGTACCAGCGTCTTCTGCAGCACAGGGCTTCGGATCGCGAGATTGCAGAGGCTTCACTGGCAGTGATCAGGCGGCACTTGTGGTATCTGAGGCCTCAGACCGTCGTTTTCGCCCTCTGCAGTGACAAAGTGGAAGACACTGTGAAGCACGAGATGGCAAAGAAGCTGTGCCGCCTCGCTGTGCCCGAGGACTTCACGTATGACAACGTCTCGGTTGATGACACGACGCGCCTTCCGGACCTGATCGATGGGTCATCGTGGTTCGTGTTCACATGCCTGCAGGTGTGCGCGTCTACGTGGCTCACTCTGCCGGTGAATAAGTGGGATCAAGATAAGAACTACTGTGATCTGAAGAATGTCATCTCGCATCTGAAAGTTACCAACGACGTGGCAGAGAGAGGGATAAAACTGATAGAAGATTACGCGAACACTGTCACAAAAGACGAGTCACAGCTGCAGGGCCTTCTTCAGCTCGTGGAAAAGAGCCGGAAAGAACTCGGTGACTTCAAGAAGTCGTCACTTGCCAAGATGAGGGAAAGGGAGTTAGCAGAGAGAGTACATGGCGCACGCCTTAAGATGACGTGTGTTCTAACCACGATTCATATAGTTTTTGAACCTATTTAGCGGCACCGGAGTAAGTGCCTTTAGTAATATCGGTAAACCCTTTAAATACAAAATACATTTGACCTTTCCTTATTCGTTTTATCTTATCCTAAAAAGCAGACAATGGCAGACAGCATATGGAGGTACGGGGACAAATACGGTATTTTAAATTTTAATGCTATCTCAAGGTGAGTATAACTTCTAAACCACTTGTCCTATCAACTTGGTAAGTATCTGAGAGGATTTTTTTCACTGAGAGGATTCAGAAAATATGGTCATTTGATGATTTATCTTTATTCAGTAAAAAATTGTCAATTTGGCCAAATTTCTAAAATTGAAATTTTCAAGGTCAATGCGCGACCCCTAAATATTGATCGATTTTGGTAAAAATGGTGTCAGTGTACTTCCACTGAACCATATCATGGGAAAAACTTTGACCAGCTATAATTTTTTAAAAAAAGTGAAAAGTGATCCACCCTAATTGTACATAGCCCGTTTCAAATGCCATCCGTTGCGAGTCGCAACCACGATCGCCTCATTATGTTTTACGGTGTTCAAGAATAACTTCATGCCTAAAGACACCTTAGCAGTCATTCACAGAAACAACCCTCGCAGTTATGGGCATAAGGCTATTTACTGGCTCATACACAAACAACAGCAGACAGGTGTATACATAAAGCATGCCCGCAACACGGGGAAAGTACCCATTAAGGTCATGGGTCGTGTTTTTGGGGTTGATGGTCTGAGCGAAGACCGTGCCACCAGTGAGAAGACTGTGTACTCCTTTAACGGCTACTAGTGGCATGAATACCCCCGTCCTGAGTGTGGAATCGTAGATATCCATGGTATATCTCCTACCGACAGTCTTGCATGGACCCACACCCGCGATCAACTTATAAGCTCCCAGTTCACTCACAAGAGCTTGTGGGAGCATGAGTATGATGCACGGATGGAAACAGATGGAGAGTATCGTGAAGAAATAAAGAAAATCAAGCGTTCACTGGTGTTGGATTCTCTCAAGTGCGGTGATAGCTTGTTCGGCGGGCGTACAAACCCCTTCAAGTATACTTTCCATCTACGGAGGGCGTGAAACTCCATTACTACGACTTCTGTTCTTTATATCCCTACGTAGGTGCACCTGAAAAACTGGTGGGGCCTGACCTGCCCTCCATCGACGTGCTCTCCACAAATTTGAATCGGTACTATTTTGGCATTTCTTTCGTAGATGTGCTCCCCTCTCGCGATTTATGGATGCCGATCTTACTCGGCGTTATAGATCACAAGCTCATGTTTCCCCTGTGCGTGAAGTGCGCAGAGGAGAACAACGGGGACTGTACTCATACAACCAACCAGCTTAAGATAAGAGGTGTATATATACACGCCCTGAGCTGGACCTAGCCGTTCGCCATGGCTACAGAATATTGAAGATACATGAGGTGTGGAGGTTTCAGAAGCTACCCAACCTTTTCACGCCGTATATAAATACTTTTTTGAAGGATAAAGTAGAAGCATCAGGCTACCGCGAGGAATTGATACCGAAGATGAAAAATCGACTTATATTCAGCGTTACCGTGACCGTGAAGGTATACATCTTGACCGTTCCCAAGTTGTAAAGAACCCAGGCAAGCGCTTTAGTCTTTGGGGAAAATTTGCACAGAATACTAGCAAAGGGAACGTTCGTTTGGCACATCGTTATAGTGAAGTCTGGGATTATGCAAACACTCCCGATAAAGAGGTGATGGAGATCGTGAATGTAGGTAATACTTACATAATAAAGTACATCACCGAACTGGCCACAGACACCTCTTGGGTTACAAACATACCTGTGGCCAGCTTCACAACGGCATACGCACGCATCAAGCTTTGGGGACAACTGCACTCTCTTGGGCGAAGGGTGCTGTACGCTGACACAGCGTAATATTCACAGAGAGGGAGGGTGAATACATGCCGCCTATTGGTGAATTCCTCGGAGAGTTGACTGACGAGATAAAGGATGAGTATGCATACACTGACTCCTTTGTCTCAACAGGACCAAAAACTTATGGGGTACGGGTGAGGGTGGTGGAGGATATGAAATATATAGTGAAGGCTAAGGATATCACACTTAACCAGGCGAACCGACGAGTCGTTAACTTTGACTCGTTGAAGGATCTAGTGTGCTTGGAAGATGAGGGCGACCAGCCACCCCAACTGACTGTGTGGATCCACAATTTTCGGGCAGAGAAACTGGGGGGGGCGTGAAAGAACTTAGGGGTACAAAGGTATGCCGTGACACCTATAGGAAGCGTTACCAGGTGCCTGGTATCTATGATACCATACCCTTTGGATACCTTAATCCTTGATTGTTTTATATATACAGCGTGTCCCATAAGTCCGACATCATAGGAAAAATAATAAAAAAAGGCAAAACAAAAGCTTTTATTTACAGAACGTGCTCAATATGTCCACCATTGTTTTATTGTTCTGTAGCCCATTCACAAAATTCCATCCGCCGGTCGGGATCATCTTCACTTAATTTCTGTAGGATCTGAAGTTTATATGGATGCCATTTGTGAGCCTGAAGAATGCGATGGATGCTACTTTTCGACACTCCTGTCTCGGCGGACAATCGCCGAAGAAATTTATTGGGACTTCTGTTAAAATGAGCCAGGATAGCAGTCGCTGCATCATCGTCAGTGGACCTCCTTGAAGGTCCACTGCGTGGTTTATCTTCTATGGATCCTGTTTCCTTAAACTTTGCAACAAGTCTGCTAACACAACTCTGTGTTATTGGCTCGCGGTCTGGATGCAGTCTGTTAAATCAGCAGCGGCCTCTCTTTGACTCCAATTTCCTATGAATAGAATTATCTGGATTCGTTCTTCCTTGCTCACAGACATTATTGCCTGTAGAAAGAGAAAAATATGAATTATGGTTTGTAGAAATAGAAAAATATGAATTTCTCCTATGATGCCGGACTTATGGGACACTCTGTGTGTGTATATATATATATATATATATATATAATATGTCTGTTGTTAACGATATGTTTATTTATTACATATTTTTTTCTCAATTACGGTTTCATTTTCTTCTTTGTGTGGATGTGTACACTCCTAAGCTCCGCCCACTATAAACTCAATCAAAGGGTCAAGTGATTCCTGCTACTACCTGAGCATATCCCTAGCCTTGCGTACTCAGTTGACCTCTGCAAGCCCCGGAGTTCAGACGTGTAATTTCTCACGTAGACGAAAAATAGTAATGACTACTTTTGATGTTGCGTGTCCGACGTTTATGAAGTGGTATTCGGTAAAGTCGGAAGATGTGATGAATACTGAAAGACGGCCTAGCACCCCCCTCCCCCCGCTCCTTTGAGACTTTCAAGGCTACATTGAGTCGCGCGAAGCTTAAGGAACAAGATGTTCAAATACTCTATGGATATTCTGGCGAGAGCATTGCCCGATTTCGCTGCACAAACGATGTAATGGACTACGTTGTAGGGTTAAACTGTATAAAAACATACGTATACCGTGAGGTAAAAGAAACAACGCGAGCAGAAGAGAAGCAACGGGTATGGGTAATGAGTCTTGTTGATGAGTGGTGTGACAGGCGGTATTATGTCATGCTGCATCATGGACAAGCTAAAGTACATTTACTACTAAGGGGTTCCAAAAAACCTTAGCCCCCCCATTTGCAGCTTACATGTTTACTTATATTGAAATAGTTTTTAGTGATTATAAAACTATATAAAATTCTTTATTTATTGCAGGTATTAAAATTACTCTACCTGATAAAGTGATAATATAATGGCTTCTCAATTAATTGGTGATTCGGGGAGGCAACGTGTGATAGATCGCATACGAGCAATAACATTTCGGGAAGCTCGTGATGCTGGAGCCACCTTTATAACACGTTCATGGGTTGCAAAAAAGTTGCGAAGAAGTGAGGACTTCGTCAAAAGAAATTGGAATAAAACTTTGGATGAATGCGAAATGGATACAACCAAATCTGGGCGCCAAAATTTGCCACTCTCTCAGGAAACAAAGGACATCATTGAAAGCGGTACGTGTAAGCGGAAAAACAGCTGTGCTAAACTTTCTAGAGAGATCGAAGTGTTGAGAGGAAAGATCGTTAGTGGTGAGAGCATTCGACTGTACCGTTATAGGCAAGGTTTAAAGCCTTGGCATAAACTTCCAAAGAAGTGGTTTGCCCATTATCTTGAAGATTGGGATGTGGATGATTTCATGCATTTAGCTGTCTCCGATGAATTTTTTGTTTAAGTAACACGTCGGCCTAACTACCAAAATGATCGAGTGTGGGCCACAACACCAGATGAAATCGATGACGATGAACATTATCGCGAATTATTAAAAAGTCCAGACTGTGTTGGTGTGTTTGTTTTGTTCACTGCAAAGAAGCTCATGTGGGTGCTGAAGCCAAATGGTCAGAGTTGGGATGGACAGTATTTTCGTGATATTATTCTATCCCAGCATGTCATTCCTTTTCTAAGAAACCCAAACAATGTTATGGATGTCGATCAAGTCACACTTCTGCACGATAAGACCCCCTGCTTTAAGGCATTAGCCACTCAACAGTTGTTGCGGAACCATGAGATCGATTTCTTTGGAAATGAAGAATGGCCAGGAAATTCTCCTGACCTGAACGTCTGTGAACACATTGGATCAGTTATAATGGACAAGGTTGAATGTCTCTTGTTTCAAGAACCTGCAGCAAGTCGATTTTCGAAGGATACAATGACGCAACACATTGAAACTGTTTCAGCAAATTTGCGTAACGATCAAGATCTATTCACGTCACTTTTGGCAAGCTACCGAAAGCGAATTCAGGCTGTCTTGGAAGCGAATGTCGGGAACACCAAGTTCTAATTGTTTCTCATTAAATGCAGGATTAAATTCTCTTTTGTAAAGTATGTTTAGTTTTATTGTACCTCTAATGTTTTAGGCCATGGGCGGGGGGGCTAAGGTTTATTGGAACCCCGTACATTCATATATATCATGAGAAGGTTCGCAGTGAGGTTGTGGCTAAATGCCTGTGAGTTTTTAATAGAGTTTCGAGACGAGTATCGATTGTTAAACAAAAAGGATAAATACGGTCAAATGTTTCTCTCAAATATTACACCAGATTGTTAATGTGTGGAGAAAATGAACGTCTAGTGCGCATTCCGATAAAATATTAAAACTGAAATTACCCTGTGTCGGAAAATTGCCCGGTATAATGGGTACAAGTACTCGCGTGATTAATGCTAGAACAAATCCGTACACGATTCAACAGCTTATGGTTCTGGTAAACGTAATGTTATTTATTTAAGTGTTGAGGAGATGAATAGCGTGTTCGTGATAGTTGAGAAGTGGGGTGAGGACCGTTATAAAATTCCTGCAGGTGTAGGTACAAGAAGAGAACAGATTAGTGATGCCCCCTCATATGCCATTGTTTGTACGTTGTGTATAAATAACGATCAGCCATGAATTGATATACGACTGATGTGGAAGAATGCATCTGATAATAACGTTCTTGTCCCTACGCGAAACCGATTCATCCTCGAGAGAATGTTTGACATCGTCGGATTCCGCAAGCTGAAGCTTATATTAGACGCGCGTGTTACGGATATGATTTATTTTGACACGATTCTTGAATACGCATACACCGCTCTGCTCGACGGCCTTATCGAATGTAAGAATGAACAGGGTGTGAATGGTCTAGAGTTGGATGTTTATTTAACAGATTTAGACTCTTCGAAATATCATGAACTTTGGTACAAAGGACTTGAGCGGTACAAGGCAGAGCTCGCCTACACTGTTCACCCTGAAGAATTGTTACGCTATATAATGAGCAGCTGTCGTTACGACTTAGAAGATTATTTCAATTGCCGAAATGCGTTGTGAAGAAGGGTTCACTTTTGAAAAGTTTGGGTCGATAAGAAAAAACCCTTGATTGGAAAGGAGTGTTTATAAACTTGTATTTAATAATGATGTGGTGACTAACGATGACCTGTTTGTGCGTGCAGTTTCCCTTCATTGCAGCATGTGGGATAACCCCTGCCCTCTTGTTGCATGACCCCGTCCCCATTTGTTGCATAACATCTTACAACATTCCCCTCCCCTCCTTTGCCACATTGATTGACATTGCAATTGCATTGCACTCTACCATTTTCCGGGCATACTACTCTTTGTGTGTCATTCATATGAAATATGAAATGATTTTGTAATAATTTTATATAAGCATACACCTGCCTTCTAGGTCTTCTAAGTCAACTGGCGGGTTAAGCCAACTGGCAGATTACGCCAACTGGCGAATTATGCCAACTGGCGGATTTCTAAACCAACTGTCAATAATATATGCTTTAAATAAATAAATAGCGCAATCTAGTAGCTCAACCCTAATAATGTACACTTGAACAAGCCATTTACGCCTTCTAAGTCAGATTAAGCCTCCTAAACCAACTGGCGGATTAAGCCAACTGGCTGATTAGGACCTTATAAGACAGCGGGCACTCGGATGAACTCTAATTATGCGTCTAGCTGGAGCCAGGCGAATACCCCTCTCTCCTTAGGTTAAGGCTTAGGTTAGGTTTCCTTTTGGGAGGGTGAGGCCATCCCAACTGCTTCCCCAAAAACCTTCCTCCTTTCTCTCCCTCTCTTAGGTTTAGGTTACCCCTTTAGGGGTGAGGCCGTCCCAACTTCTCCCCCAAAGAGGTTAGGCGAACTCCCCCAGCATGCTGGGGGAGTTTCCCTTCATTGCAGCTTGGGGGATAACTCCTCCCCCTTTTTGCATGACCCCTCCCCCGTTGTTGCATAACCTCTTGCAACATTCCCCTCTCCCGTTTGCAACATTGATTGACATTGCAATTGCATTGCACTCTACCATTTTCAGGGCATACTACTCTTTGTGTATCATTCATATTAAATATGAAATGATTTTGTAATAATTTTATATTAATCTTAATATAACTTAAAGAGTGATAACCCCCACTCAAGCCCTCTATTATAAAAATGTAAGCAATTTTACACTTAAATAATGTGGCAAACTGCACGTAGTCCGCAAGACACGAAATTACTTTACGAAATTTTCAAATAATTTTCCACCCAAATTGTTGACTATACAGTTTTAAAAGGTTTGAAAAGATTCTCACCCATTTTCAAATGTGCTAATTACTATAATTGTTTTGCCATAACTGTCGAAATATAAGGCAATGATTTTTTATTTATAAATTAGTCCCTCCATGTAGGCTGTCACTCCACCCACATTTGCTTAATTTTAAAATGTGAACAGATTCCTTTCAAGGAATCATCGAAAAATAAATTGTGCTTAAAACGCTCATTCGTTATGTGTATTGTGTGACAGTGTCATTTGTGAATTATTGTAAAGTTGCTTCATTGTTGTCATAAGTTTGCATTCAGTCTTCGACCTTGTAATTTTGCCGAAATTTATTTGAATATTAAATAGTCTGTTTGAAAATTATTCTTTGAAGAAAAGTGTCAAAAAATTATATTGTTGGAGTGTTCTGAAATAGTGTTGCATATTGTTGAAAATTTGTTTATTTTGTATTTGATTTTTGTGAACTGTTAATCGAATTACTTCTTGTATTCATCATTAAGTAAAGTAATAATATTGTTAAAAATGTGGATCAAATTGCTTATGTTCCTTCACTCATTAACTGGTTTTAATTGTAATAACTAAATTAAAACTTTATGGTAAAAAGAGCACCGATCAAATGAAATACTGAAAGGAACGGAAGAAAGGTTATGTGGACATTGGAATCGCAGATCCAAACTTCTGAGGAATTATAATTAAACAAAAGTGAGACCCTGTTCTCGAGTCAAAATCGGTTCAACTAATTTCAAGATTCCCAGAGGAAATCAGGGAACACATATACATGTTTATATGTTTTGGGAGGGTTCGTTTTTTTTAAGCCATGTTTTTTGGGGGAATAGGGGTGCAGAACAATGAACCCTATTTTTTTTAATGTTGCCCAAAACAAACTGTCTAAGTTGAGAATATTTCGACAAGATAACCATCATCTGTCTGTACAGTGCTTATTCGATGCTCGAACTCCAATAGAGCATTAGAAAGATGCTCTTGTGCAATGGAGTTCTGGCAGATTTCTGTTTTTGTCACAATACACAAATGTTCTAACATATCTCCATAGATAAAAATCCAAAGAGGTTAATTCAGGTGATTCAATTGGAAAAACTGTAGGGCCTACCACGGCCTATCCAGCGCTGTGGAAAGGTTGCGTCTAGAAAGTCACGAACAGCAACGACATAGTAGGAAGTCACTCCATCTTGTTGAAAGATTACACTTCTCAAGTCAGCTCCAATAGCCGTTATTTTTGTGGGGGGCGAAGGTAAATGTATGTAACAGATTAAATATAGTTCATTCCACTCGCGGTACAATCGTCAAAGAAAAATGAACCGATTATGCGGCCCCATGATATAGTATACGAACTGTTAACTTTTGGTGTTGATGTGTTTCATCGATGGATGGGTCACCTCATTCACCTACTTTAATACCTTTTGCCTCTTATGTACGTGACTATGTTAAAACACTTGTGTATCATGACAAATCCAGGTACATGGCAGAACCCCTTCAGAGAATCAGTTATTGGATCCATTCCAGAAAGTGAAAAGTGGGATACCACAAGGATCAGTGTTAGATTCAGTACTCTAGTTTATATCTAAATGATTTAGAGAAGGGTAATAAAATATCTAAGTTTGCTGATGGTACAAAAGCAGGGTCCCCACCGGTTACAAATATAGAAAATTCTTCTAAATTACATAAAGATCTTGATAGATTAAAATAGTTTCCACTTACTAGTAAATGACAGATGGAATTCAATATTCAAAAAATGAAGAGCTCACCATTTTGGTAAAAACTGCTAAACCTTTAGAGGATGTCAGCTGGGTCAAAAGATCTTGTCAGTATAGTTAGAAATTAACTAAAATTTTCTAAACAGTGATTAGAGGTAAACAAATAAATAAATAAAATACTAGGTATTGTTAAAAGTACCGTTAGCTACAAAACTTAAGGAAGTCATTCGTATAATACGGTATATAATTCTTTTGTTAGACCTTATTCAAATCTGGTCTGCTTACTAAAGCATTGGCAGGCTATAGATATGCTTGAAGGTGTTCAGTGTAGGGATACCCAAGCTTATCTGTTTTAAGAAGAATGGAATACAGTGAAAGATTAAAGGAACGAGACATGTTTAGTTTTGAAAGACACTGTTTGAGGGGAGATGTGTTATAGTTGTTCAAAATATTTTCAAGTTTTTATAATTTAAGGCTTCACTTTTCATACTTGTGTATCACAGGTAACAGTATAATGGTTAGCACATTTTTTGTCCGGGCGTGAAATGCAGAATACCTTACCTTATGAACCTTATGCTGACGTTTACTCCTAATTTAAGGACAGAAGAGTAAGTGCCTACTGTATATGGGAGTTATCAGGAGAATTTTGTCGTTTTATGTTCTACAGATCTACATAGAAACCTTTAAAAATATTTTATATTTGACACTGGGAATTGGTAAAAAGAGTGCCAGTTTTATAGAGTGGAATTAAATAAATTCTAAAAACAAGTCCAATGCAGTCAGTAGAGATATAACTATTTATAAACATAGACTGTTCAGTAGGGTGCCACACTCTATAGTGGCAGTTTTTAGAATTTGGAAATTTCGAATGGCCCTTAGTCATATTGTTTGGTTGGATGAGAAAATCCTAAATATGAAGTTTGAGCCCGATCGAAGTACATATAGAGGTTCCGCATCGACCGTTTCTGTTGTACCGTGTTTTCGAAATAATGGATTTATCTGGGAAACCTGTAACCATGGCACTATTACATATATACAGGGTTGAAAAAAACCATGGTTTTTAAAAAAACAAACAAAAACAATGGTTTTAAAAAAAAAAAAAACTTAACTCAGATAACTCAATTAGGTACTGGTACTCAGAAATTAGAATTGCTGACTGTCTCATTTTTCAATTGGAAGATGTTAGATGTAAGAAGTGCTAACTTCACAAAAATGAAAATAAACCTAATAACAACATTTATATTTGTAGCTACATGCGTTTATAATGTAATTGATACAGGTAACTTCAATCCTTTTATGTGCAATGCCACTATTAAATAGGCCTGCTAGTGCAAGGTAGCTATATTATATACTACCGTACATACTAGGCTACCCTGAACTGATGGTTTTTAGGTCTTATCAATATAAATATAAGTTTTAGTTTTAGAGCTATTAGTTTATGAATTAAATAATTTGTGTTGTAAAAATTGAAATTATAAAAAAACAAAAAACCCCAGAAAAACGTTTTTTTTAAATGGTTTAAACCATTTGGGTTAAACCAGCCAACCCTGCATATATATTGCTATAATTTATGCATTTCATAAATTTAAATATTTATAATTAATATTTGCTTCTCATTGTATATATTTTCACTACTTTTCAGCATTGAGATCTGGCAACAGCGCAACGCCGGGTTAGTGTGGTGAGTCACACTGTCACAGTCTTCAGTCAATCAGTCTCCTTCACGTATTCAACGCGTGATCATCTCGTGATGGCTACCGCAAGCTCACTGAGATCCAAGACCGAGATATGGCTAATCGGACACGCCAACCCAAGCCCCCTAACGGGAAACAGGTTACCTTCAAATGGTGAAGTGCTTCGCCGGTTTATAAAGTTTCATAAGGTGCAAAAACAACTTCTAGCCGAGGCGGCGCGTAATGTGATCGTCGAGGTGTATACTTTCTGGGCTATGGCCAGAATCCCGACCATGACCTCCAAAAGCGCCGCGCGAAAACTGCTTAGACTTTACGACAATTGGCAGGCACTGCAGCGCAGCCGGAAGCGGTCCGGCGCCACAGGTGAGGCAGCCAGGGCGGCCTTCACCGAGGGACTCGATGACATTTTTGACGTGGCTCTTGACAACGCCCTCTCCGTCATCACCATCCAGGAGGATCGCGACTTCCTTCTTGCTCAACGCAAAAAGTGTCGCCGTGGTGTCATGTCCGGGGTGGACAAAATCCTCACTGGAATTGAGCAACGTGCATCCGCGCGTGAAGCTGCCAAAGAAAGGCAACGCCAAAAGCAATCAGAGCAATCACTGGCAACAGCAACCCTTACATCATCAAACTCGTCGTCGTCGCCTAATTACATCCACCTACAAAGCG
Source organism: Bathynomus jamesi (assembly GCA_023014485.1). Taxonomy (NCBI): domain Eukaryota; kingdom Metazoa; phylum Arthropoda; class Malacostraca; order Isopoda; family Cirolanidae; genus Bathynomus; species Bathynomus jamesi. The sequence goes on from JAJOZX010000867.1 coordinate 645,645, forward strand.
CCGTCGCAAAAAGAACATTATGACTCAAGACCTAGCGTCGGCACTGGACCGGACCAAAACAAGCAACCGTGGAGCCGTTCAACTCATGAAAGCAGCTGCTTCCAGTCTGGATATTCAAGACACAGATGAACTGGCTCTCAGTCACGAGACGATTCGGCGTTGGCGATTGCGTCATCGAGGGGAAATCGCCAAAGAAGTGAAGATGACGTTCGATCCTAGTGTCCCGCTCATCGTTCACTGGGACGGGAAGATGGTCTCCGACTTCAGCGGCAAGAAGGTCGATCGCCTCGCCATAGTCGTGTCCGGCGACGGCGTCGACAAACTTCTCTCCGTGCCGAAGCTGCCTGCTGGAACTGGTCGCGCCCAAGCACATGCTGTGCTGAACTCGTTGGATGACTGGGGAATCGTTGATCGTGTCGTCGGGCTCTCCTTTGACACGACAGCTGCCAACACGGGGCGTCATTTCGGGCGCTTGCGTCTTCATCGAGCAGGGCCTTCACCGCCAGCTGCTGAACCTGGCCTGTCGGCACCACATGCTATAATTGGTGGCAGAGAAAGCCTTCATCGAGTGCATGGGCCCCTCCTCTGGTCCTGACATTAAACTGTTCTCGCGACTGAAGGAGCGCTGGCAATCCGTCTGCACCGACCAATTCAGCGCCATCTCCAAGGAAGACCTTACTAAGCCGCTGCTCATGGCGCGAGACGATCTGATCGCGCGTTTCAAGGGTCACATCACCAAGGGCCAGCCGCGGGACGACTACCGAGAGCTCCTGGAGCTGGCGATCATAGCGCTTGGAGGCGTCCCCCAGCGAGGTGTGCGCTTCATGCGACCGGGCGCACTCCACCGCGCCCGGTGGATGGCCAAAGTGATATACGCCATCAAGCTCTACCTCTTCCGGCAGCAGCTCCCCATTAAGGCTCACGAGGCCCGGGGCATCCTGCGCTTCGTAAACTTTGCGCTGCTGGTTTACATTCCGGCCTGGTTTACGGCGCCCCTTCCCGCCGCTGCCCCTCGAACTGACCTGGCGATGCTCAAGGCGCTGGTTGACTACGACAAGGTGGACAAGGACGTGTCCAAGGCTACCTCCCCTGTGTTTCGACGACATCTCTGGTACCTGAGTGAACACCTGGCCGCCCTCGCTCCCTTCGATGACGACACTCCGCTGGAGGAGAAGAGTCGAATTGCGACGGCCATCAAGGATGTCGATGGCACCGAGGAGCCACCCAAGCGCATTGCCCTGGACGTCTGCCCGGAGGAGCTCGAGCGAAAGACGGTCGCAGACTTTTGCACGACATCCAGCACGCTTCTTTTCGAGCGGCTCGCGATCAAAACTTCTTTCCTAGAGTTGCAGCCGGCTACCTGGTCGAACAATGCGTCCTACCTGGCGGGGAAACGCCGTGTCTCTACGTTGAGTGTTGTCAATGTCCGGGCGGAGCGAGGAGTCGCGCTGATGCAGAACTACAATCTCGCACTCACCAAGGACGAGGAGCAACGGCAGTACTTGATGCATGTCGTTGAGAAGCACCGCAAAGAGCACCCGAGCGCCCGCAGGGGAAATCCTTAACGGGTTTGGGAGTACTTTATGGTATATTTGAATTTGCTTCATTTTTATAGGGTGTTACTCCTATTAATCCTGTATAACAATGTATAATCGTATATACTTTATTTCTTAGTTATTATTTTGATTTATATGGCCAGTAGGCTCAGTATATTACTATGATTAATACGGAATAAAATGTTTTTTATTTTAATAATATTAAGTTGTTTTGTTGCAATAAAATTGAAATTGATTTAATGATTTTGTATTATTAATAACATTACACACAGAGAATAGTATCCTGCTACCCAGGCATGGTGGGACAAGTTTATTCCAATTAATTATGAAATAATGTTGAACAATATTGTTAAGGTGTTTGCACTGTTTGCTAGTTGCGTATTGTGTTGTTATAAGCTGGTTGCCGGTTGGTGTGGTTTGGATTACAAAGCATAAACGTATTAAGGTGAAACTTTGAAAAAAAACTTTTGAACCGCGACAAAAATATTAATATAAAAAAAAATATTGGAGATGGAATAAACTTAATGCTATGGAAATATAGCTGTGACTGTCCTCTACGCCATGGTATATGATAGCATTTATATTGACATTGTACATGTTACTTTACCCCTTGGAGCTGGAGCAATTTCTTGGAGAAACTCATTACTTCTGACACGTGGTACGCCAGAGATGGTCGATGCGGAACCCCTAAATATCCTTCAATTTGGCTAAAATTTCATATTCAGGGCTTTTTCACCCAACCTAACAATCCCACAAAGGGCCGTCCTAAAAATCAAAAAATGATTTTTATGTGGCACCCTACAGTGTTCAGTTGAACTGAGAAATCAAAATTTTCAAATAACAGCTTAAGGGTTTGGATTCATAAAGGTCATAGTGATTTTGTATTACCTCTTCTTTGATTAGAGTCTGGTGGATAAACTTGATGGCTTAATAAGAAAATTAGAAATGAGATTTGTAGAATGGATCTACAAAAATACTTTTTTGTCTACAAAAATACTTTTGTCTTTAGAGAGTTTTAAGAAAAATAGATTCTTTGACGAAAGAGAGTTTATAAATTCTGGAAATAGTTTTATGTAGCTCTGTAAGTAGTTTAATAATAACCAGTCAACTTGAAATGATATTTTGCAAATTTTATTGCAAAATATAGCTTATGACTTGGATAACCTTGATATGCTCAAGTGGCTTCATGTCTTCCAAATGAAATGCAATATAAAATAAGACTATCAAATGCTAAAATACTCTTAGTTCTTGGATTGAGTGTACCAAATTAAGATAGGTAAAAATCTTTGTCAAGGGTCAAATCACTTTGGTAAAAAAATGTAATTTTGGCAGTAAGGGGATGCCCTCCTCACACTGTACTACTCAGTTAACCATCCACACTTGCAATATGGGATAGTGCAAGGAACTATATACTATATCCGCTAGAAGTAATTTATAAAAAATGTTTACGAACTCTCTCAGACAATGATAACAGACGATCTCATACCTCTCCAATGTTCAGAAACTTAAATATTCTAAAACTAAATGACCTCTATAGACTTACTGTCTTTGTCAATATGTACAAAGTTGCTAATAACAGAAGCTATACTTCGTCCATTCACATGGCGATTACCCGCTATCAGACTAACCTAATCATAATACAAAGCTTCCCAATGATTTCATACATAAACTAAATTATTTCATGCAAATTGCAGGAAATGCTCTCTTCTACAAAGGGGCGGATATCTAGAATGATATACCCATAAACATCAAAGAAGCACCATCTCTAATAATTTCATTTCGCAAATCACTAACGAAACACTTTCTAAACTCCTACTTTATAAACTACTTTATAAACTACTCCTACTTTATAAACTACTTTATAAACTCCTACTCCTACTCCTACTTACTGTATATGCATATACAGGGTGAGTCACGACGAAATGTCATAACTTCGGGAGCTTATAGCTGAGGTCATTCCCAGTCAAAAACTTCCGATTCTTAACGGTTATGGCTAACGGTTAACGGATATTTGAATTTCAAGCATGCGCATGCGTGACCTTGAACTAAATTGACAGTTACTTACCGAACCGAACTAACTACGCAATAGAGTGTTGTGTTTCACAGCGTGCAGTTGATGTTTTGTGTGTTCAGTATGCCTTTTACGTTTTCAAATGCCAAATATGCCAATATGGTGTATGTTTACGTATTTTGCGACGGAAATACTACTGCTGCTGTCGCTGAATACCAGCCACGTTTTCCAAATCGAGGAATTCCAGATCGACGAGTGTTCAGCAACTTTTTCTGGAGATTGCGAGAAAGCGATTCATTTCCTGGCGTTACTGTTTTATCTGAGCGTCCGGTACAACAAGATGTGGCTCAACAAGAAAACATTATTCAGATGGTACAGCGGAGTCCTCATGTTAGTACGCGAAGGATTTCCACACGTCTTAGAGTTCCTCAAACGAGAGTATATAGAACGTAACACGAAGAAGGTATGTATCCATACCACGTACAGCGCGTTCAGCACCTCCAACCTGGGGATCGTGCCCAACGGCTGGAATTTTGTAATTGGCTCAATGCCGATCGACAATTGCATCGATACGTCTTGTTCTGTGATGAGGCTCAATTTACCCGCGACGGTGTTAACAACACTCGCAATTCACATGTTTGGTCAGAAATGAATCCTCATGCCATTGTGGAAAATAATTTTTAACAGCGGTTCAGTGTCAATGTGTGGTGTGGTATTCTCTACGGTCAGCTGATTGGTCCGTTTATCTTCGAAGGTGGTCTTACAGGTGACATTTGTCTACGATTTCTGCAAGACGATCTGCCGCCACTGTTAGAAGATATACCTTTGGCAACACGATTGTGTATGTATTTCCAACAAGACGGAGCTCCTCCCCATTTTAGCCGTGCAGTGAGAACGCATCGGTCGTGGTGGTACACAAAATTGGCCACCCAGGTCTCCGGACCTAACCCACCCCCTAGATTTGTATCTGAGGGGGCGCAGGAAAGAGCTGGTGTACTAGAGAAAAGTGGAAACACGAGATGCAGTGCTCCGTCGCATTTTGGATGCTGCAGCCTTCATAAAGGACAATCGTAATGAACTAATGCGAGCTACACGCGCGATTGACAGACGAGCCATGATGTGTATTGAGGCCGATTGTCGAGATGCCAAAGGGCTGAACCTTGCAATGCGGGTTATATAGCATATTTTGGTGTTTTTATCATCTTGAGCTCATACACATTGAAGAAAAGCTGGATGTCGAGTTGTATGTGTTGAGCATTTTTTTTTTTGAGGAGCAAAGGAAAAAACCTGCCTGTTTATCTCATAAATTGTAATTCACATGGGCTTTCTATAAATTTTTGACATATTTTTCTCACTTATGATCAAAATATGGCTTTTTATTGTGAATGTGGTTTATAGTTGTACTTTATTAAGCAATTCAGCGTTGGTCACATGTAATTAGCGGGTGTATAGGGTACGTGTTGCAGCACGTATTTCATGGTGTACACTTTTATCTATTTATAACCAGATAAATACATGAAATCAAATACTGTATACAGAGAACACCTTCAAAGGCATCAGAAAGAATAAACAAGATCAAATACCATGGAGAAAGTAACAGAATAATTTTTATTCAGTCATGTAGAACATAATCAGCTTCATCATCTGAGATATGAGTCTGGTCCGTGTAGGGGTTATGACACTGTTCATGTACTTGACACCTGCAATAGGTGGTACAAGAAAGACTAGCTTCTTTGCAAAAACATGAGTTGCGTGAACAGGCATTTTCTGCCCCACATCCACAAGCTACAACTTTAAGTAGTTCTGGAGGGGCCATCTGAGTGACAGCAAACTTTGGTTCTGGATTGTTGTTCACCATCTGCCACCCATAATCCTGAATATTTAATGTTGGTGGATCCTGATCTTCTGCTGATTTCCACAGCATGACCTGCAAATGAGTACGAAGAATATGCTGTTGTAATGGTCCTTCTGTTGGAGGTAAGGTCTTAATCTTGGGAGTGTCAGATCTGCTGGAGAATATTTTGTAACGCAGTTCATCCATAGTGACGATTCCAGTCTTCGATCCATACAGAAGAGAAAAGAAGAGCATTGCAGCAGTAATTACCTCAGCTACTGTGCTTTCCTTATTTCCAATGGACTGGAGGTTGACTTTTGGAAGTGATTTTACTCCAGAGAGCTTTCCTTTACCATATGGATAACTTGTCGTGTCACAGCCTGTTAAGGTGTGCATTGCAAGGATATCATTGCATTGTTGGCCAAACTGTGAAAAAGATGCACTGATATCAATAGCAGTGCCATCTGCCTTCTTCTTGTGTATACTGACATTTCTTTTGTTCAGATCCCACCTCTAACAGTAATATATCAGGAGCAAAAATATATTAGTGTCATCCGATAGAACTTGAACTACATGTACACCACCAAGACTCGACTTTATGTTTAGATAACTGATGATGTTGATGTTAATATCGGCCTCCTCATGACCAAAGACGCAATTGTATTGTCCAATCATGTGGATTGTGGTTGAAGTGTTTGAATCACACAACATCTTGATTACCTGCTGCTTGTTGTGACTTTTTTTCATGATGATATCTCTTGGCAGCAATTCAGTGTCCAGTGTGAGATTGTGGTTTGGGTACAGTTTATCACCAGCACGTCGGTTTCTCTCATAGTTCTTTATTGATGATTCTTCATGCTTGTCAAATAAAACAATTACTTCTTTGGAATCTCGCTGTACACGGCTCTGTTGAAGTTAACTGCCAATTGCCTTACTTGTCCACAAGTTTCGTCACTAGAGCAGCTTTGGTGGACTTGCGCATTTTGCCAAAGTCATCGAAAAGGGCTGATGGCACAGGAGCAAGTTCGTACTTAAAAACTTCTCGTAAACTATCTCTTTTGCGACAAGACTAGAAGTCGTCCAAAATGTTTTTCCATGTCATAAATGGCAGACGAACCTCCAACATGAACACTTCTTCATTCACATTTCTTTCATTGTGGAAACCTCTTTATACAGAGGCTTGTAAAACCCCTCAAGGAGACCATCCTTAGACTTTGATACCATTTTCTCCCCAATTTGAATGGTATTGTGGACGTTAACCCTGCTGTCTGCAACACACCCATTGCAAATGTTGACAAGTTCAGTTGATTCTGTTTGCAAGGGATTTATATGCAACTGAAGCTCTTTGTATGTGTTTTTCATATCATGTGAGTCCAGTTTCTGTCTGTTGCGACCTTCTTCTTTGTGAATGTCGTGTTCAGCATCATATTCCTCATCACCTGCATCAAAGATCTGGTCCATCAATAAAGAAGCGTTGTTGCATACATTGTTAGAGAGAATCCACCTGGCGACTTGGTGAGATGAGAGGGTTAGCTCAACAAGCCCTCCTTTTGCTTTTCCATATTTGAGGTATGTTTGTTCTCCGAACTGGTCAGCAAAGACAGATTTCCAAACACCTTCTCTGTGCCTGCAAACGTGAGCCCCATCCAGGAACATCTTTCCCACTTCTTCAGGTAAATCATGTCTCATATCAAGGCAGTGCCACGTTATGTATCTAGCATACTGCCAGTGGCCAGCAGGGAAAAAGTATTTAATCATTTGTTCCATGCTGTATAGGTGCAGTATCCAGTTCCTCTCCCTCTCTGATCGGATGAACAGCAAAATGATCACGACTGGCAATATGAAGCAGTCTACCCACAATTTTCCTAGTGGGCTTTGGGATGCAGCATCCAGAAATCTCTCCAAGCTGTCAGGTGAGTTAGTTCCAGATAGCACTGCATCATGTAATAGTCCAGTTACAACCATTATAAAAGCTCGAACGGCACTAGGCCATGCCTTTCCACTTAAAATACTCGCTATACCACCAAAGGCTGCACTGAGGATTTGCTTTAAGCCAGATCCTATCATAAGTGTCCCAGTGCATCCAATGAACGACATTAGTGTGTGCATACCTCCTAGTCTTGGGATTAGATGGCTCCACCGTTTGGGATCAGACCATTTGACTTGCATTATGACCTGAAACAACTGCATGTCAGCAACTATGACAATGTGTTGTTGCCCATGATTCCTTGTGAATTTTTCAACAAAGAACAAGGTTGTCAGTAGAGTGTCCTATCATAAGTGTCCCAGTGCATCCAATGAACGACATTAGTGTGTGCATACCTCCTAGTCTTGGGATTAGATGGCTCCACCGTTTGGGATCAGACCATTTGACTTGCATTATGACCTGAAACAACTGCATGTCAGCAACTATGACAATGTGTTGTTGCCCATGATTCCTTGTGAATTTTTCAACAAAGAACAAGGTTGTCAGTAGAGTGTCGGGATGGCTTGGTGTAGCATCAATCAAAGGTCCAAATCTATACCGTGTGCCTTTGACAGAAATACCCTTTTCTCTTGCTTTGTGATTCTTGTAACCAGCCCATCCACAAGCATTGTCATCAGTGTTATTTATACTCGAGCAAAGCCACTCTACATCCGATGTTAACCCATTAAGCCCTGAATTTTTTGTAGGGTTAAGTTATGAATGCGTGTATTTGAAACGTTAACAATTTGTACCGTTCGTCCTTAAAGGGTTAAAGTCACAAAAAGGTTATTTTGCAAATTAGTAACATTGATGAGACGATTACAGTTTAATGTTCTTGATAGAGGAATCGGTTTCTTTTGTCCCTTATAGTGTTCAAACGTCACGGCAGAAAGTGTGCTTAGTTTTAATGGTGAAAGTTCTGTTTTAGATAACCGAGGAATCACTTGATGCTCATCTTGCCTACTGCCAGTTGTATCTCGTGGCTGTGTTAATTGTATAGCCATCGCATGTGTTTCACGATTGCCGCTTGGAGTTGTCACATGCAGATCATAATTATCACACCATGATCTACAGATCTACAGATCTACAGAAGCTAAGGCTAACAAAGACCCTAAGATCCACTCTAAGGTTAGCCCGAGAGAAAGGAAAGTGTAGGGGGTTAGGAGAAGAGAATAAGGGGTTAAGTAAGTAGCAACACCTATCACTCGTGGGTTAACATTCATTCAGAAAAAGAGAAAAAAGACTCACCATCATCACCCGCCGGCCACTGCCGACAAGTCAGAAAAATAGTCGACGAGAATAGGAAAGGGGTGAAAGATGAAAAGAAGTAAAATAAGAACGCTTACAAACCATGCAAACACAGTCTTAACTCACTGTCATACCATGTAAACTACAGACATGCAAGTAAGGAGAGGATAAGAAAAAAAAAAGTAGGTAAAGTTAACCTCTTAACGACTGAGGTTTTTGTAGGGTTAAGTTATGAGTGCGTGCATTGGAAACGGTACATATTCGACCCAGTGGTCCAAAAGAGGTTAAACAAAAAGTGGGTTAGTTTACGCTACGAGCTACATCTACGTTCAAGTTAGCCTAATTTTTTTTTTTTTTTATAATTTTATTGCTGGCATCACACGCTGGAATGTCACAAGCTGGCATTAATCGTCAACAGACTCATCCTCAACCACCACCCCCAGAGCTCCTGTTGCTAATTGTTTTTTTTTAATTTTAAACAACGTTCATATTTTTAAAATGCCTATCTAAACGGTTTTTAAACACATTAACGCTGGTAGAGTTCACGACGGGCGCGGGAAGATTATTCCATTTATCAATTACTTTAAACGTAATGAAGTTTTTAGCGATATTAGTAATGAAACGTCTGCCACGCAACTTAAATCCGTTATTACGAGTATTGCTATTATCGAAAGTGAACAGTTCGTAAAATTTACGTTATCGATGTTATTAACGATTTTGAAAACTTCAATAAGCTTCCCCCTTAATCTCCTAGTTTCCAGTGAATGCAAGTCTAACTCTTTAATCCTATCTTCATAAGGCTTGTTGCGCAATAACGGAATTAGTTTCGTGGCACGACGCTGAACCCTTTCTAACCTATCAATATCCTCACGCAAATACGGGCACCAAAACTGAACTGCATATTCTAAAAGAGGCCTGACTAGGGACTTGTAAAGGGGCAACATAATATCCTTCGATTTAAATTCAAAATTACGCGCTATGAAGCCTAACATCCTATTAGCTTTTGCGCAAGACTCCAGGCACTGGTTCCTAACTTTTAAATCCTTAGATACTCGTACGCCTAAATCTACTTCCTCGTCAACGCGCTCGCTATCTCTCTATCATCCATCGTGTACATGTAGTTATTGTTAGATTTGTCTACGTTAAATTGCATCTGCCACTTATCCGTCCACTCCATAATCCTATTTACATCGTCTTGGAGCCTATTTCTATCGTCCTCGTTAACAACCTTACCGCCTATTTTAATATCGTCCGCGAATTTTGACACGTTACTAGTCAATCCTACATCTACGTCGTTAATGTAAATTACGAATAGCAATGGGCCTAACACTGAACCCTGGGGGACACCGCTACCTACATCCAACCACTCCGACTCACTACCATTAACAACGACCCTCTGTCTCCTAGCACGAAGCCATTCCTCTAACCAGTTAGCTACCTGACCGCGTATACCGTGCGCTTTAACCTTCGCAATTAATCTTCTATGCGGAACTGTATCGAACGCCTTTTTAAAATCTAAATAAATAACGTCAGCCGCTCTATGCCTATCGTATTCGCGCACTATTTCGTTATAAAATTCTAACAAATTAGTTAAACAAGATCTATGGCGTCGAATCCCATGCTGACTACTATTAATCAAATCTCTACTTTCTAAGTGATCGATGATACAATCCCTAACTACGGATTCCAATATTTACCGACAATTGACGTTTAAGCTGATGGGCCTATAATTGCTAGCTACTGTGCGGTCGCCTTTTTTAAAAATAGGCGTGACGTTAGCTAATTTGAAGTCTTCAGGAATAATCCCCGTTTCGAGTGACTGATTAAAAATCTTCGTTAAGGGGCCTACGATAACGTCTTTCAAATCTTTCAAATGTCTGGGATAAAATGCGTCAGGGCCTGGAGCCTTGCTAACTTTTAGCCTATCGATATAATGCGCAATCTCAGCCTCGTAAACAATTATTTCATCCAAAATAATCTCGCTACTAAATGGAACGATATCGTCCACGTCGGGGACATTATTTACGTCTTCTAGGGTAAAAACTGTCGCAAAAAAGTTATTGAAAATACCCGCCATCGCCTAAGCGTTAGAAGCCAAAGCGTCGTTAACATCTACTAGAGGGCCTACGTTATCTTTTATCGGCTTACGATTATTGACGCATTGAAAAAACTTTTTTGGTTTATGTTTACTATCCGCAGCTATAAGTATCTCTAAATTACGCTTAGCATTCCTAACTGATCTTTTAACCTGACGTCTAAGCTCGATATATCTATTAAAGTTAGCTGCCGTGCCATTGCGCTTATTAAGTCTATACGTTCTGTTACGCTCGTTTATGAACTCGCCTATTTCCCTAGTCCACCACTTCGGCCTACCATGATTTCTAGCGCGCTTGGGCCTACGAGGAATAAACTCCCTTTCAATATTCATAAAACTTTCTTTAAACGCCTCCCAATGCAAATTTCTGTCATTACCCATAAATAAGTTATTCCAGTCCACTACTCTCATCCTATCCGCAAAACTATCAAAATTGGCCCTACGAAAATCAGGGACTTCTATTACGTTACTATCCTTAGTGTTTTCTATCAATAACTTAAACCTAAGAATTTGATGATCACTACATCCTAAACTCTCGCCTACTTCTAAACCTTCGACTATATTTTCGCCGTTCGTCATCACCAAATTTAAAATATTGTCACCGCGCATTGGTTCGGTAACCATCTATCGTAAAACATTATCTTCCATGAACTCAATCACTCTCAAACCTTCCTCATTACCAGTAAAAGTCTCGTAATTAACATTAGGGCAGTTAAAGTCTCCGACAATTATACTATTCCGATTGTCAATAAAGTTACCAAGAATTGAGTAAAATCTAGTATCGGTATCGAGGGGTTGAACGGGAGGTCTATAACCAACAACAAAATTAAAACTAATACTACGCCCCCTAATTTCAACGCATATCGCATTAATTGCTGCCGGAAAATCTATCTTAACCTCGGTAGCTCAAAGGGAATTACGAATGTACAGCAAAATGCGCCACCAATCCTATGTAACCCATCATTAGTAAAGAGTTTAAAACTCGGTATATCAAATTCCCCCAACAAGTCCCGAGTCACGGTATTTAACCAAGTTTCAGTGATAGGAACTATATCGTAGTTACCGGAATAAATTATCGCCTTAAATTCGTTTAATTTATTTCTAATACTACGCGCGTTACAATAAAAGACGCTTAAGTTATTTTTTACAACGGGCCAGCGTTTTAAACTATTTTTCACGTGGGGCCCGCCTTCCCCGGACCCACAACGTTTAAAGAAGGCTTCGACCTATACAGCTTTCGTACGTTTTCGTCAATTAATCTACCTAGCCTAGCATTACCTATTTCATTAAAATGCACCCAGAGATGGGCAGTATCTTGTATCTTAAGGTACAAGATACGTATCTGAGATACATATCTTAGATACTTTATTTTTGGAGGATCTTGAGAAGTATCTAAGATACATTTTGTCATGTAGCTTGTATCCCGGGATACACTTTCAAAGATACTTTCATAAGATACTTTTTAAATAGAGACGCTAATAACTATTCATGAAATATGATCATATCTGACGCACGTTGAAGCAGGCCGGCGATTGCTGTTACATGTTTGTACATGATACTACCGTTGCGCTGCGCGCACAGTCCTCGGCACAGACGTACTCAGGTTTCATCTTGTATCCCGCGGTTTTAACATGTTTTAACATGATTAAAAATCAGGAATTATACATATATTTGCTTATTCCTGCAAATATATTTATGAGGAAAACTTTATTTTTTCTTCGTGAGTAGGTAACTGAGCATACCTGTATTAACAATTTATTTGAAATACATAAATTGAAAAAGTGTGGTTTATTTTATTTTTCCATACCTAAAAATTTTCAGGATTATTTATACATATTTATTTTGTGCTTTCCTTTTAGTTATATCACTATATGAATACTGAGATATGAAGTACCATTGATTTGGCATTTATTTATATCCAGAAAATATAATAATAAACAATTGAATGAGACAACTCGTGCGCTCATGGCTCACCAGGTGAAACTAAACTCAAATAATTATTCTTTCAAAAGTATCTTGTATCTTAAAAATGTATCTTGTATCTGTAACTTGTATCTGTATCTTGAAGATACAGTTTTTTCGAGTATCTTGTATCTGTATCTCAGATACATTTTTGTTGGGTATCTTGTATCTGTATCTCAGATACATTTTTGTTGGGTATCTTGTATCTGTATCTCAGATACAATTTCCAAGTATCTTGCCCATCTCTGAATGCACCCTATCTTTTATAAAAAGGCTAGGGTCACTGAATTCTGACCACAGCTTTACGAAGGGTACATTTTCCTCAGCACAAATCTCTTTTAATTTAGTATTCAAAAATATCGTTTTAGACGTAATCCTAAGACCCAAACCGTGCCTAGGGGTAATACTTAGAACTAAACCTCGCCTTTAGGGACCTAATTAACCCCCTATATCTCTCCAAAAGGTCAGGCACTCTCGTATCGGGCCTATACGAGTCGTTGCCCCCTACCATCGTTTCCAACATCGAGTGACGGGAGGCAACGTTAATCCTATCCACTTCGTCTCTAACTCTATCAACCCTGGCCCCTGGGAGACAGACCTTCCTCCTCTTGGTTGGATGCCGTTCAACGAACTATGTGTCCATATGGCGCACTAAAGAGTCCCCAATTTAAATAGTTTCCCCTTCATTCACGTCCCTTTCTAAATGGGCGAAAGGGTTCGAAACCTCGATAGGGGGAATTCCTATCACCTAACGTACGCGGCCTAGCTCCTCCCTTAACTTCTCTAAATCCCTCCCCATCTACTAATCTCGGACCAACCTTAACCCCTTCCTCAACTCCATGCAACCTTCCCGATAAGCTACCTAAACTAGAAACTAGGTTACGCACCTCACCCTTCAAATTACTAACGTCTTCAACGTTAGTATTGGTTCGGCTTTCGTCAACCGTAGCCCTACCTCCGCCCTCATCAAGCGTTGCAAGTCTTTCCGTTCCTTCACGTACACAGCGTTTTATGTCAACTATTTCCTCCCTTAAATCGCAAAAGAAACAAACTGATCTCTCAGTAATCGCCATAGGACCGCCGTTATAAACTTTAAAATCCGTATACCACCGGTTTACCCCACACCTAACACACGACGCTTTCTGAGATGGCATCGCGCAATTACTTAACTATAACACTGTGAATATAAACTCAAGTATATAAAATTCAAAATTTTCCAAAAGTAAAGTTATTAGCAATATGCAAAAGTAGAAGCAATATGCAAAAAGTAGATGCAATATCAGAGCTCAGGAAATGCGTCCGTTCAGTACAGAGTCTGGCTGACGAATGAGTACAGAGTCTGGCTGACGAATGAGTACAGAGTCTGGCTGACGAATAAGTACAGAGTCTGGCTGACGAATGTAGTACAGAGTCTGGCTGACGAATGAAGTACAGAGTCTGGCTGACGAATGTGGAAGGAAGTCGTGGTTACTAGTGCTGGGTAGAATGCGTCATTGAAACTATATCCTTTTTCAGTAACTGAATGATTTTTCTTCGGGGACACTAGCACCGGACCTCCCACTACCATTTACAGAGTCCCCTTGCTGTAAGATCATTTTCTCCAACATAATTTGCAGCAGATGACCTAAATCTCAGTACTTCATCATAAGTTGCTATGTGCCCATATTCATTCAAAAAGAATATCATATCTTTGGAGCCAAATTTATGGTGAAGTCTTATTTCAAGTCCTAGCGTCGTTGGGGTTGATGTTTTGGTAATGTGAGATTGGATTGTCTGCGAAATGCTGTGAGATATCCGTGTGACTTTGCCGTTGGACGCAAGATTAGCTATGAGTGCTAACAACGTTGGGCTGGTTAATTCTAGAGATTTCGACTGTTTAAACTGTCCCAAGTCATAATCATGAGGTTGCTGAATTCCTTTGCCTTCTTCTGTGACTTGTTTGACAACTCTTTGAATAGGATCATCGGAGTCATCATCAACTTGAAGTATTTTGTATGGAATGTGCTGCCTGAAGGCAATGAGGTTTGCACAACCTTGGATTTTCATTTCCAATACCACACTGCCAAGATATTCAATCAATTGGTTGATAAACTGTTGCATTAACAGAACAGATTCAGCCGGCTTAAGGTCACTGTAAATATTTTGGAGTTCAACAGATGTCCACACACGTTTTTTTCTCTTTTCTCATGATATTTGCTACAGTGTTGATGCCTTCATGTGAACTCGTTGAACTTTCTGGACTGGTATGTATGTTTTTTCCAGTCATGAATTTTGTGTAGCAGACCTGATGATACTGACCATCAGCTGCACGAAGGTCTGCTGGAGCACCTACATGTTTGATCCTAACCTCGTCTGCGAGTCTATCTCCCCTTTCATTGCACTTGTCAAGAAGAGTGTCTTTGAATGATTTTTGTCCCGGGCGATCAGCTGTACTGCATTTAATGACAGTTTTCCACCTCGATGGGTTTTTTGGATCACGAGGTTTGCAAAAGTCACCACATATGAAAGAGTGCTGCATAAAATCAAACTCAGCGGATCTGCGTCTCCGTGGTGGCGGTTCACTAACAGACCTGTCTTGTATTCCATGTTTTGTGAAGAACGAGATATATGCGCTTTGGACGTACATATATGTAGAAAAACATGTTTTATGACACTGTATAGTGTATAGTCAGTTCTGGGTTATTCTGTAGCCTTGATTCTAAGTTTAATTCAATATAAAGGTTGTCGCCACGCTGTTTACTTGTAGCAATGAGGCTTTGAATTCGTCTTGCACCTGACGTTATAAGATTTTCATCTTTTGAACAGTCAAAAATACAAGATGACATGATGTTCACTGGATTATCTTGTACTTCACGAAAGTTCTTGTTTTCTTTCAATCTGAAACAGATAATTAAAGTAATATTGAGCATTAAATATTAAATAAAACAGAATCAATTATATTTACTAGAAGTACTAAACAGAATTATTAAATATCTATAAAACAATATATATATATATATATATATATATATATATATATATATATATATAATATATATACATATATATATATATATCTATATATATATACAGGGTGTCCCGTAAGTCTGGACCCATAGGGAAAAATAATAAAATTACAAAATAGTCCAAAAATTTATTACATAATCTGTTCAAAGTGTCCGCTGTTGTGTCGCACACATAGTTGAAGACGCAATCTCCACTGCGACAGCACTTTCTGAATCACAGTCGCAGAAATTTCTTGACACGCCTCCACAATGCGTGCTTTAAGGTGGAAAATGTTCTGAAGTTTGACCTCGTACACTTTGGCTTTCAAGTGGCCCCACAAATAAAACTCCAGCGGAGTAAGATCATAATAAAAAATAATAAAAATAATAATAAAATAATAAAAAAATATATTATAAATAAATTTTTGGACTATTTTGTAATTTTATTATTTTCCCTATGGGTCCAGACTTACGGGACACCCTGTATTATATATATATATATATATATAATATATATACATATATATATATATATATCTATATATATATATATATATATATATATATATATAATATAATATATATATTATATTATATATATATATATATATATATATATATATATATATATATGATATATTATATATATATATATATATATATATATAACACACACATATATATATATATATATATATATATATATATTATATATATATATATATATATATATAGTGGTTAGCATGTCCGACCATCAATTGGATGATCCCGGGTTTGATTCCTGGGAGGTGCCTCATTTTTCATTTGTTCGTTCTTCTCCTCGTCTTGTGTGGACGCTCTTCTACACAAGCGTCGTTCTTTACATTAATTATACTCTGTGTTGTTTGCAGTTAAAATGTGTGCATATGTGTATATATATATATATATATATATGTATATATATTATATATACAATATATATATATATATATATATATATATATATATATATATATATATATTAGGGTGGCTGTATAAACATAATCTTCAAAAAGTTAAGTTCGGAACGCATAATTGTTCTTATTCCCTAAAAAATTCAGAATACCAATTTGTATACAAATCGGAAATGTTTTAGAGGTGCAACAAGAGTCCAGAAGATTTTAGTTAAAGTCTTTTTTGAGTTCAGCTCCAGGTCCCCCTCACCCATAAATTTGAGTATTATCCTCTCAATGGAAGGGTTTCGTTATTGCTAACAACTCATTGTCGCCTGGCTGAACTTTGAAGACCTTCAACTAATGTTTTCTTTCTTGCATCTGTGAATGTTTTACGATGTTCCTCAACGACCTGAAGCAAAAACTGTTTGTTCCTCATTTCTCGTTCCAGAGGCGTTAAAGTCCTTTATCAATGCTACTCCCGCTTCTGCTATATTATTGGAAACCTTCATGCTTTTCTAAGAATCTTGGAAGCGTTTTGATAATCTGGAATCTGTTCCCATTGAGCTGGATCTACAGAAGTTAGAAAGTCATCTTCCAACCCTAAAATTGAGAACAGTAGTCGAGAGTTTGGTGTGACAAATGATGACAGATCTTTTCCTTCAGCAATCGTTAGACAAATTCTATTTGGAGGGCATTTATCTCGTTCATTTTTTAGAGCTGCGACCATCAATCTCTTCATTTCTAAAGGTCCACGATCATCAAAGAAAGAGAGACCACTCAGACGTTCACTTAAATACCACAAATGATTACCGAATGCCTTGCCTGCAGATTTTGAGACGACACTGTCTGGGTAAGTTTTTAAGTGCTGAAGGAGCTCAAGGTCATTTGCAGGAGCTAAAGTTGCTTGGGGACATTGGAACCATGCTTTTACATAAATCTTTGTAGTGAATAAAATGAATCTTCTTAAAGATGATATTTCTCTTGATGTTAGACGAACCTGTGAACGGAGGAGATAAATCTTTATAGAATATATTACGTTTGCTAGCCAACGTGCACGATGTAGAGCACCTGGTTGCATCAGTCTTCTTCCTCATGGAGGTACTTCTCCCAGAAACAACAATGTTAATTCTAAGGTTTCTCGGTAATCATCTCTTGGTTGACATTCTTCTAGGTTAGTTTTACAGAATTCAATTATTTCCTTCCATTCAGATATGTCTAAGGTCACTTCTTTATCACCAATCACTAGTTCAAGCTTACTCTTATCAGTGTTACTCCATTCTAGCTGTAATCACTTAAATAAAGCAATATCAGGTCCTGATGAGGGACCAAAAAGAACGCCAAATACATTTCCAACTATAACCTCATCGATATGATGACGACAGGCTAGGTGCAGAAGGATTTTGTCCAACATTTGTTCAATCAGGATGCAGGCACCTCCTCTCTTTCCTGTACTACTTGCCGTGATATCAAACGACATAGCTTTGATCTGGTTGGTTAAATTCCATTCTTTTACAGTTTCAACAACAGCCTTTGCAATTGCTTTTGCACTTTCGGAAGTAAGTTTAGGGACTGCAAGAAGCTTGCCGATATCTTTACTAGTCACTACCACAGGCAAACGACCGACAGACTTTTTTCCTTTGATATCACGTAGCATTTTCATCCCAGTGAACTACTAGTGGGGTTTCTGGAGCAAAGTGTTCAATGATATTAGCTGAAGTTTCTTTTCTAATTTTCATCCTTTTAGTGTGAATAGAATCTTTATTGATCGATAGTGATTCTACATCATATCCTAAAATTTTTGCCGTAGCAGCAACGATATGAGCTGCTGCTCGGTTGCTAGTCTTTGTACGGTCTAGAACTTTCGCTAATTCGGGAGTCATTATGCTTTGAGGTCTTGCTTTCTTCAATTGTGGTTGGGTGTCACCCTGAGAAAAACTTTTTAATTTTTGAGATGTACTATTTTCCAAATGGATCGACTCATTATCACTACTGGTACTTGAATCTATTGTTGCAAATTTGCTTGGTAGTTGTATTTCTTTTTCATGTTTTCTCTTGCGGCTAATAAAATTTTGCTCTCCAATTATCTTATTTCTTTCCTTGAGTGTTGTCACTTTATCAATGCCAGCTATGTGACCTTTTCTTCCACTGCGTTGAGCAATAAGAAATTTCTTATCTTCTTCTGTTTTCATCATAGACAGAGCATTCTCGTGTGCAATGTCAAATAGTTCATTGGGTCGTGATGTGGTGTGTGTTTCACTGGAAATTTGCTTTTGAGATCGGCGGGACTTACTTTTTTGTAATGCTTTCCATTCAGAATGAAGTTTGAGCAACCACTTAATAAGATCATGTTCATGCGCAGTTGGAATACTGGCTTTCTTTCAGAAACCCATAACACTGATGAAAGTGATCTTAGCACCATCTTTCAAAGGGAGCTTCATCGCTGAATGATGGTAAAAAAAATGTGCCAAAACTTGCTGCTGAGAAGGGAGTTTATCGCCCAATATTTTTGGTAAAGGTGGACCAACAAGCCATATATCTGTTTTAGAACGAGTACTCTAAATAGTAATAGCCATGATTGCAAAAAATTTAAAATTTTAGGGCGTGAAACTCCTAACCGTGAAATAAATGGAGCACGAATTACTACCACATACGCACTTCCTCTGCATGTAGTTAAAGTTTTTCAGATGCCAAAAGTCACAAGAAGTAGTTACATATATTGATATTATATCATAAATACAACTATATATCTGAAAACATATGAGTATTTCATATAAACATTTCAATAATAATTTCTGAAAATTTGGCAAAGAAATAAATGGGTTATTTTACTATTGATTAAAAGTACATTACTCTACATTTTTGTACTGCTGTGCGCCACCCCTAAATATGATTTGATGGCTTTAAAAAATGGCATGTTAAGTTTTCTCATGATAAAGAACACAATTCGACCTTCCGAACTCTAAAGTTAAAAAAATAATTTTTTGTCCCTATATGCTCATAACCACCCTAATACAGGGTATTTATAAAGTCCCTATCTAATTCAGTGAAAATGTAGCAAAAAGGGTAAAATTCAATAACAATATAGTAGAAGGCATACATTTCATGAATATTTAAGTATATGATTCTACATGAGCACAATCACTATCTCTACAGAGTTCGAATCTGTCAGCAGCATTGCGGAACACATTTTGGAGCATGACAGGGGTTATTTTTGTAACTGCTGTTCCGATACGAGCACGTAAATCTTGCAGATCTGTAACCCTCGTTTGATAGACGTTTGATTTGCTAAGGCCCCATGAAAAGAAATCCAAGGGCGTTAGGTCAGGAGATCGAGCCCCTGTCGGGGGTGAACAATGTTTGCGTAATGACAAGGTGCCCCATCTTGTTGAAAGACGACGGTGTTTAAAATGCCATCTGAATGAAGCTGGGGTTCCAGGAATTGCTGAAGCATGTCCAGATAAATAAGCACTGTAACTGTAACTTCAGCAAAGAAAAAGGGCCCATAAATCTTAGATTTGGTCATACCCAACCAGACAGTAACATTAGGAGACTCTCCTTCCCATTGATAGAAATCAACTGGCTTTTCATTAGCTCATATGCGGCAGTTATGGCGATTAACTTTTCCACAAGTGTGGAAAGTTGCTTCGTGACCGAACCGAAGAGAATGTGGTCCATTAAATTTTCATTCTGAAAAGCACCTGAATGTGAAAACTTCTCTTCTTCAACGTCGATTTCAAAATTTTGTGGACAGTTGATTTGGGTATCCCGAGTCTACGTGATGTGGTGCGAATTGACATGCTTCGATGTTCATCGATAACATTACAGCATTTACAGAATGCTCAGAGACACTTGGACGTCCAGATCTTGACTCATCATGAACAGATCCCGTTCTTTTAAATTTATTAAGCAAATCACGAATTGTCTTGTCTGTAGGACCTGGTTTGTGAAATGTTCTTTTAAATCTCTCTCTAATTTCTTTGCATTTCTTTCCTTTAATCAGAAATGTCACCACCATCACCTGTTCTTGTACATTCATTTTCATAGGGTGCTGCAACAAAAATAAATAAAAACCGTTAATTCAACGAAATAGGTAGGGACTTTATAAACATCCTGTATATATATATATACAGGGTGGGGCACGGGAATCAAGTGTTTTTTGAATAGCTAGTAATCGGCCATTAGGAATGGGAGGGGCGTGCGGTAGGTAGCATTCCATTCCTGGGTTCATAGCATTTAACTTTAACTAACACTCACCTTTATATTTCAGGTGCCATCATGGAGCAGTGGACGTTAGAACACCGCATGTTCGCGTATGATCATTTTGTTAGGAGTGGCGAGTCAGTGACAGCAGTTCAGCGTGCGTTTCGCCGCAGATTCAACATTCATCGAAATGACTCTGTTCCCGCTCGTGACACAATCTTACGTTGGGTTAACAATCTTCGAACAGGAGGCTCAATAATGAAAACAAAACCGAAGGGGCCGCAACGCACTGTGCGTACTCCAGAGAACGTTGAAAGGGTCAGACAAGCGATGTTGCAAAGCCCAGGCCGCTCTGCTCGGAGACATTCAGCTGCACTCGGAATCAGCAATCGTACTGTTAGACGGATTTTGCATGAAGAATTACATTTTCACCCATACAAGTTAGCGATGGTGCAGGAATTGAATGTAAACGATTGCCCCCAACTACTGAATTTTGCACAGGAAATGCTTGCACTTTATGAGCAGAATGAAAACATGATGGTGGTAATGAGTGATGAAGCCCATTTCCACCTTAATGGGGCCGTCAACAATCAAAACTGTCGGTATTGGGCTGCTGAAAATCCGCGACAACTCCATGAAAAACCGCTGCATAGCCCTAAGGTTACAGTTTGGTGCGCGGTGGGAAAGTTTGGCGTCATCGGTCCCTATTTCTTCGAACAAAATGGGGTTACCGTTACCATAACATCTGGGCGTTACATTGAGATGGTGAACACCTTTTTCATCCCTGAGTTACGAAGAAGGCGTATTGCTCGTCGACATTTGTGGTTTCAGCAAGATGGGGCCACGCCACACCGCCAGAGCGTCAATGGCTGTTCTTCGCCCCCTGTTTCCCAACCATCTCATTTCGAGATTTGGTGACATTGCATGGCCCCCTCGGTCCCCTGACTTGTCCACATGTGACTTCTTTCTATGGGGGTACCTCAAGTCACGTGTCTACGAGGACAAGCCCCGTACATTAGATGCATTGAAGGAAGCGATCCGTCAACAAATCATCCAAATCAACAGAGACCTGCTGGGAAGAGTGGAGGCCAATTTTCGTAAACGCCTTCAACAATGCGTCGACGGCCAAGGACATCATATGCCAGATATAATTTTCGGTACATGATTATTATGACATGAAATGCTATGTTCTTACGAATGTTGTTCTACCAATATATTTTCTTTACAAAAATAAATATCATTTTCCTGATTATTCCAAAAACACTTGGTTCCCGTGCCCCACCCTGTATATATATATATATATATATATATATATTAAGGTGGTTCTTATTTTTCGAAATTGCAAATTTCACCATCTCACCCTCTCAATATATTCCATTTGACAAAAAAAACAAAATATGCAAAATCTCAAGTAATTATAAATATTCTTATTGGTGCCGCACAAGGACTCAAATTTAGTTAATTATTGAAACATAAATACACAAATTTTTTATTAGTGTTTCACTATAAGGGCAAATAACAGCAGTTAAAGAACAGCATAAACTAAAAGACATTGATTACTGATTAATTAGAAACTGAACTGAACTAAACATTTTAGGATTGAAAGCATAGTAGATTTGATCTAGTAGGGATGGCTGCTTATGAGGCACCCTTAAATATTAATTGATTCTAATAAAACTTCTTTGGTACACGTTCTATATTAAGAGGAAAAAATTGGGGTTGAAACTAGTGTTGAAAAATAATCGAAACTTTACAAACCGGTTTTTAATCGATCTGTTTTTTGAAAACCGGTTTTAACCGGTTATGACCGAAAAGTATAGTAATTTTTAAAAGCCACAATTGAAAGGTACTCTTAACAAGCATAGCATATCGCCTATTTTTTGGTCAAAAGAATGCAAAAATGCAGCATCATATGTATGCATATGAATAAGAAAATGACAACTTTGACATATTTTATTTTAGCCAAAATAATACATTATTCAAACAATTTAGATTTGAAATAATTTTTTCAAATAAAACATCTATACTTAGAAAGAAATAAACTTCTTTTTGTAAAAAAAATATAAAGAATAAAAATAAAATTTATCTCTATTTTGGAAAAAACATTGAACTAAAATTTTTTAATAAAAAAACTTTACCTAGAAAACAGAAAATTGACTCTTCGTGTAAGAAAAAATATCTAAATTAATTTAGATTTTATCCCTATTTTGGAAATGACATCTTAAGAAACAAAGGGCATTAAGGGTCTTATACTGCGAATAGGGCTTTAGTCGACTGACTCTACACTACAGCCTACATGATGAGACAAACTGAAGATCGAGTTGCCAGATAGGCAAAAATTATACTGAAGAGCAGTTGCCAGTTTGTCACAATTTAACTTAATAGGTAATGTATTCGAAGTTATTTTTTGTGCGCTGTAGCGCGTAGCTGCACGTTCGGGCAAGTTTGAGCCAAATAAAAATCAATCGATAAAACCGGTTTTTTCTTTCGGTTTTCGGTTTTTAGGGGAATTTTACAAACCGGTTGAAAACCGGTTTTTACAAACCGATTTTCAACACTAGTTGAAACCCCGAAATTTTATATATTTAATTTTTCCTATACATATAAGAACCACCCAATCAACCAAAATTTGGGTGTCTCACCCCCGCATTTTTTTCCTATTAATAAAAGACGTGCACCAAAGAACTTGTATTGAAATCAATTAATATTTAAGGGTGCCTCATAAGCAACCATCCCTACTAGGCCAAATCTACTATGCTTTAATTCCTAAAATGTTTAGTTCAGTTCAGTTTCTAATTAATTTAATCAGTAATCAATGTCTATTTTAGTTTATGTTGTTCTTTAACTGCTGTTATTTGCCCTTATAGTGGAACGCTAATAAAAAATTCGTGTATTTATGTTTCAATAATTAACTAAATTTGAGTCATTGTGCGGCACCAATAAGAATATTTATAATTACTTGAGATTTTGTATATTTTGTTTTTTTGTCAAATGGAATATATTGTGGGGGTGAGACGGTGAAATTTGCAATTTCGAAAAATAAGACCCACCCTAAATTAGATATATATATATATATATATATATATATATATATATATATATATATATATATGAAAATGAAAATGAAATGAAATGAAAAAGTTTATTGGCAGACTATAGTCCATAATGACAAATATTATTAATACAATGACAGTTTATATACTAAGGATAGAAATATATACAATTGATTAGAAAAAATACTGTAATGTCGAAGTTAAGTGGAGCTACAGACAGACGTTTTCGTACCAAGAAGTCCATAGCTTAGAGGATAAATGGCAGGACTCATGGATAGCTTGGATGATCGGGTTGGTTGATTTTTTAATTATTTGCATTAGACTGTGTTGAGCACGTCTTGTTACCTCCGGGAAGATCGGGACATTGCGGGTAGCAAACATTTGCGAAGCTGAGCATCTCGGGGGTAATTTATGTAAGGGTCTAAAAGACCTATTGTACAGCAAATTTAGAGTACTGCCAGAACCTTTTTTATAATTCACCCACAGTTGCTGTCCGTATATATTACTTCAGAAAGTACGAAAGAGAGTGTCTTTAGCTTCACTTGTACAGAATCGAAAGTTCCTTATGGTCATATTCGCTTTAGCACACAGGCTTCGAGATTGTTTTCTTATATCCGAGTCATCACTCAAGGAGCCGGTAATAGTTTGACCCAAATACTTAAACTCTTGTACTTCCTCAATTACTTCATCATTCATTTTAAACCTTATATCAGCTGGCTGATTACAGCTTTTAGGATGAAACTGCATAACCTTAGTTTTTGTAACATTAAAAAGAATATCATGTTTCTGCGAATACACTTCGCGGACTTTTAGTAGCTGATCCAGACCTTTAACAGAGGGACTTATTAACACCATATCATCGGTATCATCGGCATAAACTAAGTTGTTTATCCTTGTGTTATCTATACAACATCCCACTGTTGCCTCATTAAGTGAAGCAATTAATCCGTCGATATACACATTAAACAGCAAAGGGGAGAGCAAGGAGCCTTGTCTCACCCCACAAGAGGAGTCAAAACACTTGGATAGTACATTGCCCCACCTAACAGTGAAAGACTGGTGGGAATACCAAAATTTCAATAAATTTAATATGTACATGGGAACCTTCCTGTCTTCTAGTTTTGCAAATAAAATATTGTGGTTCACCCTATCATATGCCTTACTTATATCTAGAAAACAGCTATAAATAGTTGAATTACTGTCAGTGTATTTAGATATTGTTTCTTTAAGTACATAGATACACAGGTCAGTTGAGTGGGACCTTTTAAAGCCAAACTGATTAGATGTCCATAGGAAATCATTTAATCGGCGTAACAAGAGTTTTTCTAGTAGTTTCGAGAAGCAGGTAGCGACAGCAATAGGCCTGCAATTATTGCTGGATAGAAAGTCTCCGTACTTATTTTTGACCAGGGGCAAGATATATACCCTCATGAACTCTGCAGGGATATAGCTATGAGCAAGCATGGCTGATAGGAGCAATGATATATGCAGACATACTACATCATTTGCATATTTTAAGTGCTCATTCGATAAGTCATCTACCCTTATAAAAAAATATATATATATATATATATATATAAAACCAAACAAGATCACGTGTTATTCTGTGATTTTAGTGCATATATATATATATATATATATATATATATATATATATACTGGGTGGGCGAAAAAACCTGGACACTTTTGTTTTTCCAACAAATTTCAAACTATTCAAGCTCATATACCCAAATTAGTACAAGATGTAGCCAATAGTATGGTTATAATGTGCTGTAAATCTCAGTTAATTAATTATCTTTGGCCGTTTCTTAATTATAAAAAATTTAACTTGACGAAACAAACAGCGAGATTTTATGAAGCTGACAATGCCCTTTGATGTGTCAGATGTTCGCTACAAAACAAGCAGTTTGCGCATGCGCACCTAAGATAACGATAGGTGGCCACATGGTGAATTGGTAGGCTAGCAGTGTCAGATTTCTTTAAGAAGTTTTGGCTGATGGAATGTTTTTTCTTATTTTTTTTCTTGTGGTGTTAATTAAAATTCTCTCGTAATGGTTTTAAGTAAAGAAGACTTAGCTGTTATAAAGGCTTGTTTTTCCGAGAAGGGATTGAGTACTAGAAAAATAATTAGGGAATTTCCGGGAAAAAGTTGGAAAAGAATTACAGTACAATACTTAATAAATAAAATTAGACAATCAGGGTCAACTGAGAGAAAACGTAGCAGCGGTCGTCCGCATACTGCTCGAACTCGAGAAAACGAAAGGTACGTTGATGAGCATGCGTTGTCGCAGGAAAATAATCCTGGTACTCATCTTTCGCAGAGAAAAATGGTGAATAATTTAAATATTCCGCGCAACAGTGTCCAAAACATAATGAAAAGTAAAGGAATCAGATCCTTTAAAAGATTGAGTGCCCTCAGAATAACAAAAGAAGCCATGGGAAAACGGTTAGAAAGGTGTAATTCTTTGTACAGGAACTTTAATTTAGCAGACATTAAACGCATGGTTTTTCAAGATGAGTCCGACTTTACATTAACTGTATCAACAAATCGACAAAACAACCGACTCAATGCATTAACTTCAAAATCGGAAATCCCGCCAGACCGTCTTTATTATCCAATTTCACGATTTTCCAAGAAATTAATGGTATATTGTGGTGTTTCTTGCAATGGGAAAACCAAATTATTCTTTACTGATCCAGAGAAAACAAAAATGAACTCGCAAAATTACATTGAACACCTCGGAGAACTTTTACCGGAAGCCAAGACTTGTACCCGAACGAAGATTTTATTTTTGTTCAAGACTGCACCATCTCATTCAGCCAAGGCAACCCAAGAATTTTTGATGGCGAACATTCGTGAATTCATAAAAAGTGAAGAATGGCCACCAAATTCTCCTGACTTAAATCCTCTGGATTACTTCGTGTGGAATGAGCTGAAGTCATTGGTGTACGATGGTCGCAGGGAACCATTTTCAAACCTGGAAGCACTTAGACAAAGAATTGAGGTTGTTTGGCCTATGTTGTCCCAAGACAAAATCAAGTTATCCATAGATCGGTGGAAAAGGAGAGTACTGGCCGTAATTCAAGAAAATAGGAGGCCAATACAACATTGATTTCAATAGAGTAAGTTTCATATGAGTTCCATTGAAATTTTTAGCACATGATAACTATACTATTGGCTACATCTTGTACGAATTTGGGTATATTAGCTTGACTAGTTTGAAATTTGTAGGAAAAACAAGTGTCTAGGTTTTTTTCGTCCACCCGATATATATAGATAGATACAGATAGATAGATAGATAGATAGATAAATAAACAAATCTATGAAAAAAAGTACATCAAGTGGCGAAAATGGTTCCTCAAATCCTCAAAACACGTTTTTGGAGACCTCAGAGCCCCCTCTACCCCTACTTAGTTTGTGGAGTTGTACAGAGAAATGCTCAAGGGTGGCAGAGTGGTACCCATTGATTTTCAATTCTACACATATTTTAGAACACGAAACTGCTAAACTGCTAAAAAAGCTTAATAACCTTAAATGAAAGGTTCATCACAAAAATATCATCTGGCTACTCGACTACGAGGGTAGTCATTTTGAACAGTTATTGTAAATTCATGAATAAAAACTTTAGCAGCTACTTGTTCGCTTATTCTTATTTTTAAACATTCAAACATCCATAGCTCCATAACCGTTAAGAATCGGACCTATGTTCATATAAAGTTTTTGATTGGGAATAACCTCAGCTATAAGCTCCCGAAGTTATGACATTTAAGTTGACTTACCCTGTCTATTGCAACTTGTAAATATTATTAAACAATGACAATCACTTACCTAGTATAGGCAAATTTCACAATCTTAAAATGGATGCAATCATAAACCATATAAATTACAGTAGATGTTAAAAGTTTCCAATATATTACGCCATAGTTATAATATGCCTCACTCATCTATATTTTTGTAACTTTAAGATTGTATCATTATTTGTATTGTTCACCATTTTTCTTTTCTATTTTTTCTATTATTATTTGTATTATCATTTTCTATTATTTCAAAAATTATTTCAATTTTAATTTGTAATGACAGAGTTAACTAAATGCAACATTATTTTATTTTCCACAAATTCTATTTATATTTCTTATTTTCCTTTGTAAAAATAGAAATGAATCTCTGCAAGACTTTTGCCTGGAAAGCTGTCATGCTTCCCAACGGCATATTCAGCTGAGAATACTGTAATTAAACTACAAAATTAAACGTTAATCCCAACATTGTGTAAACCAGTATGGATTTAATGTATATCTTATGTAATGTAATGTGTTCTTTCTGAATAAAAATAATAATAATAATTATTATTATTATTATTATTATTATTATGATTATTATTATTATCATTTAACCAGTCAGGGTTTTCTACATTAACTTCACCGTTGCGACTACAAGCTCAGGTTAAGAAAATATCTGTATTTCAAATTAAAAGCATTGGCAAACAACAGACTCTGTTAAAGGTTTAAAAGCAGACCATGTGAAGATTGTACAGCTTTTTTCAGCTTAGGTTGAATGGTTGACATTAGGATCTAATTGTGGAATTAAATAAAGTCACTGATAACAAAGAAAAAGTAGATCTTTTCATATACTGTAGATTTTATTTACCTACTGTATTAGAGTTTGATGGAAAAAACTTGAGAGATTAACAAGAACATTAGAAAACAGACTTGTAGACTAGGGCGGAGTGAAAAACTCATTTTTCGAATTTTCAAATTGGCTAGTGTGGAAAATGTGTGGAGTAGTGAGGAAATAAGCTGGTATAAATTTAAAATCATAACATTAATATCTTGAGGTACCACAATGACCTTCAATATTGAAAAAAATTGAAAAAAGCAGATTTTAACCAATAATTACAGAAGAGTCCACGATGCACAATAGACAAGAATTTATTCACACTTGTATAAAAATAGCTCAGTCAACCTTTAAAAAAAGTTTCTATTCTCTAAAAACAGTTTTCTATAGTCAGCTCACTCAGCTGTCACGTGAGTACCTCGGTTCAGTGTAGCTGTCGCTCTCGTAGCAGGTGGGTGTTCTGTTGTTGGCGTTACTCAGATAGTCTAAACTATATTTCTTATATATTTTGCATTTCTATATTGTGTTGCCCTAAGTTTGCCATGTACTATTAACTGAAATTAACGTATAATTGATATTAGCTCTTTCTTTTTCAGATTTGTATACTTTCAAAATGTCTCGAGTTTGTGCAAAATCAACCAGGGCCTCAACTGAGTGCCCCATGTTTGGTATGGGGGAAGATTTGTGGCACAGGAATCTTCCTACATACGAAGGAGTTTTTAAATATTACTTGTTTGTAAGAAACGATTTGAAACAGAATACTAATAAAGATCCTTCAATATCTCAAATATTAGAACAATTTGTTGATAAATTGAAAACAATTTGGGAAAGTGCTTCCGTCCCAATTCTGTCAGACAGGCGAATTGAAACAATGTTCAGAAGCTACCACGAAAAGTATCGTGTCATTATGAAGCCATACCAAAGCAGAAAAAATTCTGAAGCTTACAAAGCAAAGATTGATATGTTCAAAAAAGAAGCACACACGAAACTTTTTGAAATTGCAGCGTGCAAGTGCAAAGTACTAACACAATGTTCTTGTCCCAAAGAAAAAACGGTTCCAACGGAAGAAGTGACGTTCCTCTTAGATCAAAGGAGTGAAAGAAAACTGTTTATTGATAGAGTAGATATTACACTCTCAAAGAAAAAAGCAACTACGTTGCTAAGAAAGCAAAAAGAAGCTGTGAGGCTCACCAAAGAATCTTCACAGGAGAAATTGCAGGATACAAATGTTGAATTATCATCATCGACATCAAATAGTGAAAGTGAATCTGGCGAAATATCAGACGATACATTTCCAGAGCCAGTTAGCTCGAAGAGAAAGCTCGAACAACCTGAAGAACAATTATTCAAGAAAAGGAAAACTACAAATCTACCTTCAGTGGCTACTGCTTGTGACGGACTGCAGTTTCAGATCGAGCTGCAGCATTCATTGTTAGTGCAGTATTGCAAGATATTGGAGAAGTTTCTATTGACAATACATCTGAAGTAGTGGATAGGATAAATCAGAAGAGAAAGACAAAAGAAGAGATCAGAATTATGAATGATCAAAATCAGGTCCCAATCAGAGGAATCTATTTTGATGGTCGAAAAGATTCTACACTCTTCCAAGAAAAAAAAAGTCCAAAGTATATCAGAAGAAGGTAACAGAAGAACATATCACTTTAGTGAGAGAACCTGTTCAGATTATTTGGGCCATTATTCTGTGAATTCTGGATCAGCTGAAGAAATATGTAAAGGAATGTTTGAGTATATTGGAAAAATATGACATGAACCTGGAAAACCTTGTTGCCATTGGATGCGATGGTGCAGCAGTCAACACTGGAGAAAAGGGAGGCGTTATAAGGCTATAGAATTGAAGCTCAAGAAGCCAGTTCAACATTTAGTGTGCCAGCTCCATGCCAATGAATTGCCATTACGCCATTTAGTTGCAAAGCTGGATGGAAAAACATCTGGCCCCCGCGGATTCACCGGTCATAGGGAATTAGAGAACTGTGAGAGTCTTCCTATTGTCGAGTTTGAAAGGATTGATGCTGAGGAACCAACTGTAGACTGTGAAGATCTTAGCACCGACCAAAAATATCTAATTGATATTCATCAGGCCATAACAAAGGGATATTGCTCTCCAGATCTTGCTCATCGTAGTCCAGGCAAAATGGCACATTCACGATGGCTGACTACAGCAAATCGTTTGCTTCGTCTATACGTTTCAACTGTAAGTCCATCTGAGAACCTCATGAACATTGCTTCTTTTATAATGAAGGTCTACATCCCAATGTGGTTTTCTATTAAGCAAAGTACGTCTTTTGTCAATGGCTCAAAACATGTTTACAAAACTATTGAACTAACAAGAACACTGAATGACGAAGTAAAGGATATTGTAAACCCTGTCATACAAAGAAATGCATTTTTTGCAAATCCAGAAATATTCTACAGCATCAATGATTCATGATGACCGCAGCGCCATAAGAGAATTAGCGTGGAGGCGAATAAAGAAGCAAGGCAAAACAAACAAGGAAAAAGTTGTGAGGCGTTTCACAGTACCTGTTATTCAATTTGAAGCTACTGATTTACTGATTTAATTAATTGGCAAAAATGCATTGTCACTGAACCACCTGTGACAAGACACCTGACAGAAAATGAGATTGAAGAATTCATAGAAAACAAGAGTACCCCTCCATTCGAGAAATTCCCTTGTCATACACAATAGTAGAACGAATGGTAAAATTAGTGACTGAAGCATCATCAAAGTATTTGGATTGAACGCGCGAGATGGCTTCATAAGATCAACACTTCAGTCACGTAAAAAAATGCCATCATTCGAAAGTAAAGCTGAATATAAAGTTTAAATAAAACGTTAATAGAAAAAAACATGCGCAAGGATGGGTGGTTGGGAGGGCATGGGTGGAGCTCGACACGCAGCCACCTCCTCGTGGTGAGTTCTGGATTATTTAGATCATTAATCAAAAGAACATTGATCTAAATAAACTAAGAGCTGCGTAATTCAGTAACTATTTTGGTAATTGGAACACTTAATATATAATAATAACAAGTAAGTTTCAGTTATTGTACTAATGCAGAATATAAGAAAATCATTATATTTCACTTTTTTCGACGGCTTTGTGGCACCTGAAGATATAATTTCTCAGGACTAATATTTATGCACAGTCATTATCTATAGCACCCACATATTTTCCGCACTAGCCATATTTGAATTTCGAAAAAAAGTTTAAAAACCTCATTTTCGATCCGCCCTATTGTAGACTGGATCTACAGAAATACTTTTTTAGGATCTACAGAAATACTTTTAGCGGCATATTTTGAACTTGCCATATAGTGTGATAAATAGTAACTAGCTCCTTAGATAGTTTTAAGAAAATTAGATGCTTTCATAAATGAAAGAGATGGATTATAAATTCAAGAAATAATGTATATTGTAGCCAGGGCCGCCGAGAGCTGTCACGGGACCCGGGGAAGGATTGGTATATGGGCCCCCCTGTTTACTCAGTATTTTATTATGAATGTTTTTTGTGTACATAACGAGCAAACTGATTATATGTCGAAGTCACTATTCAAAACATACAGTATGAATAAACTCAGAAGAAAATGACCATTTTATTTTTCGAATTAATTATATTAATTTTATTATCATACAATTTACAAATGCCTTCTCTCTAGCAAAGTGGTAAATGATTCTGACGGGCTTACTGGTTTTCAATTACAATGGTTCCCAGATCTTGGGCATTGGTGGACCGCGGATAATATTCTATCTGTTTCAGTTTGAGTATGATAATATCTATAAAATGTATGTTCATTGATTATATTTCCCTTCTGTTATTTAATCAATTGCTTTATTAATATTCTTAGATTCTATCCCCCTCTTTCCGGGCCCCCTAGAGGTCTGGGCCCCAGGGATTTAATCCGGCACCCCCGCCCTCTCGGCGGCCTTGATTGTAGCCAAGACTTAATATATAACTATAATAGAAAAACGTCATTAATTTTGTCTTACAAACTGACATGCAACTAAGTCAATTATCAACTAGCCACTGTTAAGAACTTTTATAAAGAATGGATAGGTTACCTACAATGAATCTTCAGTTATCACAGTTAACCTTTGGTACTCTTTCTAAAAATAAAAATTGGTGGCTCCTTTGTACTGTACATATTAATGTTATTGAAATTTTGTTATATGTAACAGTCTTTTACAGTTAGGTGGATGATGTATTTGTCTAAGTGTTTTGATTTTCCTGCGGAGTGAGGTAAGATTCCTTGCTCTCCCTTCTCTTGTTTAATGTGTATATTGTTGGATTAACTGTTTCATTTAATGAAACAAAAGTTGGTTATTGCATAAGATAGCTAATATCAGGTTAAATAAATTAGCCTTTGCCAATAATATAAAATGTAGTTGTGTTAAAGTTGCTAGCTTTTGAACAAGAATTTTTTAATAAATTGAAGAATCTAAGAATCTAAGGAAATATTTCATATTTAAATAGTCGTAATCTGAAAAAGCAGTTACAGCCTATAAAACCCTGTACGACCTATAAGTCTACACTTCATAAACCACCAAGCATTTTGTCCAGCTATTTCTTTAGAATAACATAATCCTAATTAGCATTTAGTTTTTATAATACTTAAATTCCATTTAAAAAAGTCAGTAGAGATAGTCAAGCCAGACTTTGTTAATTTGAATCTCTGACAACTAAAATAGTACAAGAAAACTGTATGTTCTCCTATAATAATATTTAAAGAAGTTATTAAGAACTCCTAGATTTATAAATGATGCACCTTCTAGTGCTGTTTGTAGTTAATAAGCTGCTTAACTGTGCCAGTGGAAGCTAGTCATTAACTAAAATTTGGATTTACTACCAGGCTTGGTGAGTCAATGAATAAGATAGTAGGAACTTTTTTATAATTATTTTAATAAGTTGAGGAATTTAAGTGAACTTATGGTCTGGTGAGAGTCTGTACGGAAGATTGTCCTCAGTGTTGTGACTATACAATAAGTCTAATGAAGGCTGCTGTGATGAATGGTGACACACTTGGTTGGCTTTAAGAAAGAATTTTATGAATTATTTTAGTCAAAGAGAAATCTTTAAATAGTGCTTCTTTGTACAATTATTGTATTATAGAACAAAACAGGATAAAATGCATTTGGGCTGTTTTGATTCTTATTTTGAACAAAAATAACCTGAAGCAAAGTCTGCTACCATGAGTCAGTAGTTTGTTGGAGCGCTTAAAGGGAGGGTGTATTTTTGCAGTATGCATAATTCTCGGAAATGAAGCAACGCGCGTTCGGAGACGAACGAAATTATTAAAACAGCTTTTTGAAATGATGCTCTCAGTGTAGTTAACATTTACAAATGGCACAAGAAGTTTAAAAATGGAGAAACATTTGCTCGTGCCAGAAATCGAATCTGTTGGACATTTTCATCCATACAAGAAGTGGAAGGGGGGGCCACTGCGTTCCTTGTCTTCAAGTGATGTTTCTCCATTTTTAAACTTTTTGTTTCATTTGCAAACGTTAGCTACACTGAGAGCATCAGTTCCCCTAAATTTGCTGCCTCACCTCAGACAAATTCTATCCAGAAGAGACCATGTGTGTTACTAGATTAAAATACTGTATTAAGTGATGTGTTTAATTCACCCTAAGGCTGGAATTAACCCTCAAACTAATGGATGAAAGTTATAAGTCTTGTGGAAAATTTGGGCAAAGAACTTTTAGCAAAAAACCTGAAAATAGGATGTTCATTTATCATATATATATATATATATATATACTGTATATATATATATATATATATATATATATATATACACACACACACACACTAAGAGTGATCAAAAAGTATCGATAATTTTATTGCTACGGACAAATGAATGCAAATAAGCAATAACTGTTTACATATGTGAGTCTTCCTGCCCTCTGGCGTCTGCATTCTGAAGCAAAATCTGCTACCATGAGTCAGTAGTTGGTTGGAGCGCTTAAAGGGAGGGTGTATTTTTGCAGTATGCATAATTCTCGAAAATGGAGCAACGCGCATTCGGAGACGAACGAAATGATTAAAACAGCTTTTTGAAATGATGCTCTCAGTGTAGCTAACATTTACAAATGGCACAAAAAGTTTAAAAATGGAGAAACATTTGCTTGTGCCAGAAATCGAATCTGTTGGACATTTTCATCCGTACAAGAAGTGGAAGGGGGGCCACTGCGTTCCTTGTCTTCAAGTGATGTTTCTCCATTTTTAAACTTTTTGTTTCATTTGTAAACGTTAGCTACACTGAGAGCATCATTTCCAAAAGCTGTTTTAATCATTTCGTTCGTCTCCGAACGCGCGTTGCTCCATTTCCGAGATTTAGACGTACTGCAAAAACACACCCTAC
This sequence comes from Bathynomus jamesi, assembly GCA_023014485.1. Lineage (NCBI taxonomy): Eukaryota > Metazoa > Arthropoda > Malacostraca > Isopoda > Cirolanidae > Bathynomus > Bathynomus jamesi. The sequence continues at coordinate 680,458 of JAJOZX010000867.1, forward strand.
CTTTAAGCGCTCCAACCAACTACTGACTCATGGTAGCAGATTTTGCTTCAGACTGCAGACGCCAGAGGGCAGGAAGACTCGCATATGTAAACGGTTATTTCTTATTAGCATTCATTTGTCCATAGCAATAAAATTATCGATATTTTTTTATCACTCCTCGTATATATATATATATATATATATATATATATATATATATATATATATATTACGAAATATATAGTATGAAACAGTTGGAATGTCAAGAGTAAAAATAGTATTTACAACAATTTATGGATGCATATTATTTACATGCAGACACAAACTTTTATTTGAATTTGGATTGTCCAGAACACGTATGGAAGATCACCCTCAGTGAAAAATGTGTGTGTGTGTTTAGGCTGAAGGTCTGGATTGTGTTCGTAGCCTCTGGGGGTGAGAGGTTGCCGTATAACCTCGCATGCGTCATAAACCTTCTTCGATGACTCATCATTAGTTATTTAAATATATATATATATATATATACCTTTGGTACCTTTGGTTAGCTTCCGCCCGAATTGTTCATTCTGACGAAGGTCAAGCTTTTCACTCCACCTTAGACCTACAGTTTAACGTGGAATCCGAACCACGCTCCATCAGCAGCCCAGCCGTCTTAACCACTAGGCCACCTAGGGTACCCATTTATCTACCAACCACTTTCTTTATTGTGTGGAAGGATGAACAGCTGGGTTTTGCTGCGCGCCAGCTGCCGTCGGGGCTCGAACCCGGGGCCGATGGATTCGTAGTCAGGGATGCTAACCACTACACCACCGAAGCGCATATATACATACATATATATATATATATATATATATATATATATATATATATATATATATATATATATATATATATATATATATATATATATATATAATATATGTATATATATATATATATATATATATATATATATATATATATATATATATATATATAATACACATTTTAACTGCAAACAACACACAGTATAATTAATGTAAAGAACGACGCTTGTGTAGAAGAGTGTTCCGCACAAGATGAGGAGGGAGAACGAGCAAATGAAAAATGAGGTACCTCCCAGGAATCGAACCCGGGATCATCCAATTGCCGGTCTGATATGTAGGAGAATGTAGGAGAATTACGAGTACTGACTAATCGGGGTCCTTGGTGTAGTGGTTAACATATCCGACCGGCAATTGGATGATCCAGGGTTCGATTCCTGGGAGGTACCTCATTTTTCATTTGCTCGTTCTCCCTCCTCATCTTGTGCGGAACACTCTTCTACACAAGAGTCGTTCTTTACTTTAATTATACTGAGTGTTGTTTGCAGTTAAAATGTATATATGTACGGCATTCGAAGGTGCCCCCTCAGGGCATTTGATTCCGCTCGTATGTAGGAGAATTACGAGTACTGACTAATCGGGGTCCTTGATGTAGTGGTTAACATATCCGACCGGCAATTGGATGATCCCGGGTTCGATTCCTGGAAGGTACCTCATTTTTCATTTGCTCGTTCTCCCTCCTCATCTTGGGCGGAACACTCTTCTACACAAGCGTCGTTCTTTACACACACACATATATATCTATATATATATATATATATATATATATACACCTCGTAACCTCGATCAGGTTCCGTGTGTTGGTTTCTCTTCACACGAAGGTCAAGCTGGTGGCCCCGCCTCTAGGCTTGGCTTGGTGGATCAGCGAGTTGCTTTCTTGCGCTCTCCACCGCACCTAACCAGGTACATACAACTCATCTGGTACCTTCCTGAGCCAGGTATCTAGTCTTCTTTTTAAGACTTCAACTCTGACCCCTGTAACGTTTCTGAGGTCCTTTCGAAGCTGGTTAAAAAGTCTTGGCCCCTTACAACCAAGCTATTTTCCTTCAGTGTTGAGGCGGTCCCTTGTTGTCGGGCCTTTAATTTGGGAACACTACACATTCTGCCTTTCCTATTTTCCAGCGTTATTTGGATGGTAATTGGGTTTAGTTTGAGGTTTGGTACCAGTTTTTCAATCATTTTCCATATATAGATTATGGTGTACCTCTTCTTCTTCTTTCCAAGGAGTACAGATTTAGTTTACGTAGTCTTTCCCAGTAGTTGAGTTCTTTGCAGCCATCAATCTTGGCTGTGAAATGTCTCTGCGTTTCTTCTAGTTTATTAATGTCTTCCTTTTTATATTGGGACGTCAAAACTAAGGAGTATTCAAGTTTTGGTATGATCAGTGTTCTCAGCAGGGGAATTATTACTGTCCTTTTGAATGTTCTTAGTACCTCTCCCACGATTCTTTTTGTTTATTGCTATCTGATTTTGTGTCTCGAATTTGGTATTATCAGTCATTATTACCCCCCCCCCCAAGTCAACAGCTTTCGTGCTTCTTTGAATTTCTTGTCTATCTGGGGCATAATGTGCAGTTTGTTTAAGTTCCTAATTTTTACCAGATCTCAAGAGCTGAAATTTCTCGGTGTTAAAAGTCATATTGTTGTCTTCTAACTATTTATATATTTTGCTCGTGTCCCTCTGCAAGGTCTCCACTTCATTTGCATCGCTGATTTTTCTGCTGATCTTTGTATCGTCCGCAAATGATGTTACTATTGTGTTGCTGTTTACTCCACTGTCTATGTTGAGCTGCGTTCTTCTGATTCTGATGATGATACACCTTGAATTTTGCCGACATGTAGACGTTCTCTGAGGAAGTTGTAGATCCATTTTCACACTTTGCCTGTTATTTCGCATTTGTCGAAAGCTTTAGCAAAATCAGTGTATATGACATCATAGTTTTCATTGCCTTCAAGTGCATCTAAGATATTGTTATAGTGCTCTATAAGTTGTGATAGGCATGATCTTCCTGATCGGAATCCGTGCTGTTTTCGTTGAATCTTTCCAGTGTCTCCAAGAAGTCATAGATTTTCTCTTTGACTATTCTTTCAAATATTTTGGTGAGGTGGAACGTCAATAACACTGGTCTATAGTTCTTTGCTTGAGATCTATCCCCGCTTTTATATATTGGGACAATGTTTGCTCTTTTCAAGATGCTCAGTATTTCCCCAGTGTCTAGGGATCTTCTCCATATCCAGTACAAGGGTGTAGCTATTTCATTTTTACAGTTTTTAATTAAGAAGTGTGTTCCATTTGTCCGGACCTACAGCTCAATGTGATTTCATTTGTCCTATAGCTCTCGCTACATCTTCTGGGGTAAAATCGAAGTCTGTTATGCATTCTCCCTGCAATTTCTCTTCGAAGAATGCATCTGTCAGGTATCACCTTGTCACTTATTGGGGCACTGAAGACCGATTCATACAGGGCTCTCAATGTTTCAGATATTTCTTTTAAATCGTCTGTTAGTTCATTATTTCTTCTCCTTAAGTGCCAGATGCGCGTTTTTGTTTTCCTTTTCGCATAGCTATAGAAGTATTTTGGATTTTTCTTTATTGCTTCTACCGCTTTTTCCTCTTCCCTCTCTGTATGGCCATTAATCAGGGTTTGTATTTCTCTATCGATACTCTCCAGTTTTTCTTGTATTGCTTGAAATCCTGGCATTGTTGTCTCCACAATTAACTAACTTCGCCGCTACTCAATTTCTTTTGCGAAATATTCTTCTCTTTTGCCTCTCTAGCCAGTTCCTCTTTCCTTTGGCTGTGCTTTCGGAGCATATTTTCCTAAAATTTTCAGCGTCTTTTCTTCCAAGGTTGTTAGCATTTCCTCCGTTGTTTTATTCTCTGAGACTGTTCTCCACTCTATTTGGGTCATGTCACTCATGTGTGATCTGATTTCTTCGCAGTTTATGGTCTTGGAGTTTAAGTTAAAACCCCCACATGGTTCTAGGTAAATTCCACCGCGGAAAATTCCACCACGGTAAATTCCACCAGGTAAATTCCACCAATGGTAAATTCCACCAAAGTAAATTCCACCAGGTAAATTCCACCAATGGTAAATTCCACCAGGTAAATTCCACCCCAAATTATTTAAAATAAAATATGATTTAAATAAGTAAAATGTAAATATTTTATTCATATGGGTACAAATAGAAGAATACAACGAATATTACAATAATTTATGGTGCTCTTCCAATATGTGCTCTACCGCGAAATTTACATTCCAATACGTGATCTACCTTAGATTATTCGGATTAGCAGCAGGTACGTTAGTTAGCCTTATTAGGCTAACTAACGAAAATATCACGACTTAACCTAACCAATCGTCAAGGGCGTATAGTTGACCTAACGATTGCTTAGGTTAAGTCATGATATTTTCGTTAGTGCTAATCCGAATAATCTAAGGTAATATTTACATTTTACTTACATTACTTAAATATGATTTAAATAAGTAAAATGTAAATATTACCTTAGATTATTCGGATTAGCACTAACGAAAATATCATGACTTAACCTAACCAATCGTTAGGTCAACTATACGCCCTTGACGATTGGTTAGGTTAAGTCGTGATATTTTCGTTAGTTAGCCTTATAAGGCTAACTAACGTACCTGTTGCTAATCCGAATAATCTAAGGTAGATCACGTATTGGAATGTAAATTTCGCGGTAGAGCATATATTGGAAGAGCACCATAAATTATCGTAATATTCGTTGTATTCTTCTATTTGTACCCATATGAATAAAATATTTACATTTTACTTATTTAAATCATATTTTATTTTAAATAATTTGGGGTGGAATTTACCTGGTGGAATTTACCATTGGTGGAATTTACCTGGTGGAATTTACTTTGGTGGAATTTACCATTGGTGGAATTTACCTGGTGGAATTTACCGTGGTGGAATATACCGTGGGGGAATATACCGGCCACCACCCCACGTTTGCTTCTTCCTTCCGTATGTGAATTGTCTTTTAATGTTATCGCCATATTTGTTGATAACTCGATTATGTTGTGATCTGAGATAATAGTTGGGGTTATTTTTATATCATCAACCAAATTTGTGTTATTCGTGAATACCAGATCTAGGCAGTTATTTTTTCTGGTATTTCCTGTTATCGCCTGTGTCAGCAGAAACTCGTTTGTGAGAGCCATCAAAATTTTTGTTTGCTCCTGGTCCTCTCTTGTGCCCACCTTATCTTGCTGTATGAATATATTTCGACCCACGTTTTTGTATTTTATAAATGGGAAATTAAAATCGCCGCAGAATATTATATTAGGGAATGGAGTTTACGGACATCATTAGGGTTCTGATATCATCAATGGCATCCGAAAAATTTTCAGTTGGAGAGTTTGGAGGTCTATAGATGATTAATCAGTACCACGTTTAGTTTCTCTATTTTCACTGCAAGGGTTTCCACGAAGCTGTTGGATTTACTTATTACCGTCTCTGTCATATGCTTTCTGTGAGGAATGCGATGTCCGCCCTTGTTTCGTCCATAAAACCTTTCAGGTATGAAACTTTGTTTAGTGAGTTGTTCGGTTTTATTCCTGGAATATTTGCCAGGACAATGTTGATGTCTTTTGTGTTGTATTGCCCTTTTTGCATTTTAAGTTCGTTGTCCTTTGGCATCGCGTGTTTTGTAGCCTTGTGGTCCTCCGACATGGATCCGTTCTCGCCTACCTGTTCTGGTCGCTTCTTGCCACGAAGCGATCCGGTTCGAAGGTTCCCAGCTGTGTCAGCTGCATGTGCTGTATAAGACTTAGCAGCCGTATTGTGTCCGAGATGTTGAAAAAGTTTTGTTTACTATTTGTGTTTAACCTCTTATCGACCGAAGTCTTTTTAGGGTTAAGTTATGAGTGCGTGTATTGGAAACGGTACATATTCGACCCAGTGGTCCAAAAGAGGTTAAAGAGTTTTGTTTGCTATTTGTGTACATATTTTTATTTCTCACATTCCTCCTGTTGTAATATGAAACTTGTCCTTTGTCCTTTGAACTTGTTGGGAGATGATAGTAGTAGCATTTTCTCCCGTTCTGGCAGGTTCCATATGTCGCGCAGGTTTTGCAAATGTCCGGATGGTAGAATTTGCACTTTCCATCGATTTCCTTTTACATATTAATTACATATAGTTTCTTCCCCATTTTTACTTCAGGACTTTGTTTTTGGTGGTTTCAGTTTGATTTCTTTTTTGTCTACTTGTTTTTTCCCATTGCTGCTAATTTCCTTTGTTTGAAATCTTTGGATTTCGTTTTGTGCCTCTGTTTCCTCTGTGGTTGCTTCTTTTATTTCTGCTTCCCGTTTACTCGCTTTTTCTGTTTTTTTCCTGCTTATTTTTCGCAGTTTCCTCTTGCACTATTTTCGTTCCTTCTATGTTTTTTTCCCTGTTCGCTATTCATAAATTTCTCTTTTGCCTTTTCGTCATAGTCTCGTTCTGCTTTAAAGACTGTAAACGAGTTTATTTCGATTATGCAGCTTTTGCAGAAGAACTTGTTTCCGTTCAATTGTTTAGCGCCTGTTATAAGAGAGATTTCTTCGTCGCTCCATCTCAGGCATTGAAATTCGACTAAGGACTCGCAAAGATCGCAGCGGATTCCTTGATTCATCTGTTCTTTTTTACAGTATCCACAGGGTTGTATAATTTTATTTGACATTGCCATGTTTCTAATGGTATGTAAATGACTGTGTACGAAATATTAATTCAAAACGATAATTAATTAGGTGAGGTACTTGATTTGACTTTAGAAATGAGGGAGGGAAAGTTTTTTCCGTTATTCCGGGGTGGGGGTAGGGGATGGGGGATGTGGCACGCTGTAGATTCTCACTGTTTGGTTCCCGGGAGTGTACCGCGGGGGATAACTGAGGGATATTGCCTTTCGATGAGCAGTTTAATTTCCTTGGACAGAAAACACTCGAAAAAAACGCTGTATAGATTAAGTTGCTTTGATTTTATTTACTTTATTTCAACATACACCGCTATTTCACCATTTAAAGAGACATACGACTGTGTACACTGAATATTCACTCAAAAATTGGCACTACTTAAAAAGGATTAACTGCAGGATTTTTATTGTAATATCACTTTTATTCGGATTTCAAACGAAACACGTGTAACCGTCACACTGCGCAGAAAAACATATATATATATATATATACGAGGTCTGGTCAAAAAGTTCCAGAACTGGTTATGCTGTGCGCGCATGCGCGTCATGTGATGCATGTTGTAGTGTGACTCAGTCTCTATCCAAAGACGGTTACCGCTTGTTGATATCTATTTTGTTAGTAGCATGACCGCATATATATAAATATGTATATACTTTTTAATTTTTTCCCTTATCACCCTATTACCCCAACTCACACATCTCCCTTTTCACCATTCTCATTATCTTATCCGCTCATTCCCCCTTATCACTTTCTCCACCATCATATATATATATATATATATATATATATATATATATACACACCTTTCCTTTCAACCTTTCAAATGTTCCGTGCGATGATTCCTCATTTCACGAAGGTCAAGCTTGTCACCCCTCCTCTCGAGTTGTCCTGGTGAAGTAGTGAGTTGGTTTCTTGTACTCTTCACCTTGTACTCCCCACCTCCGGGATTGTTTTGAGCCAGGCGTCTAATCTTTTTTTGAAGATATCCAACGCAATACCATTGTGTTCCTTAGGTCTTTGGGCAGCTGATTAAACAGTTTTGGTCCTCTCACAACAAAATAATTTTCTTTTAGGGCTAAGGATGTTCCCTGTCTCGCCTTTAATTTGGTAACACGACACAGTCTTCCTTTTCTACTTTCTACCGTTGTTTGGGGAGTTACAGGGTTCAGAGTAAGATTTAGAGACTAGTTTCTCCATTATTTTCAAAGTGTAAATAATGGTGTGTGTGTGTGTTTGTGTTCTCCTTTCCAGTGAATATAGGTTTAATTCGTGTAATCTTTCCCAGTAATTTAGTTCTTTGCACCCATTGATCTTGGCTGTGAAGCTTCTCTGAATCCCTTCTAGCTGTCTAATGTCTTCTTTTTTTATATGGGCATGTTAGGACCGAGCAGTATTCCAATTTGAGTATGATCAGTGTTTTCAGTAGAGGAATCATTATAGTCCTATCCCCTCGTTTAAAGGATCACAGTATCTGCCTAGTTATTCTCTTTGCTCTATTTACTGCTATCTTATTTTGTGTTTCAAATTTCGCATCATCAGCCATTACAACCCCTAAATCTTTTGCTTTAGAATTTCTCTGAATTTCCTGTCCATTTGGGGTATAATATTTCATGGAGTTTAGGTCCTCTGTTTTTCCGTACCGTGACAGCTGAAATTTCTCACTGTTAAACTTCATATTGTTGTCTTCTGTCCACTTGTAGATTCAGTTCATGTCTGTTTGTAGAGATCCTATAACTTCTGGGTTTCTTATTTTTCTACTGATCTTTGTGTCATCGGCAAAAGATGTTACTGTGCTGTCTCTGATAACGTCCTCATCTATGTCAGTTAGCATGATTATGAAGAGTAGGAAAGCAAATACTGTTCCTTTTGGTACTGAGCTGAGGACCTCTGATTCTGAAGATACTCCTTGTATATGTGTGTATGTATATATATATATATATATATATATATATAAATTTATTTATTTTTATTTTACATTCGTAATATTATATTTATTCTTATCATACCCCCATTATCTCACTCTTCCTTCCATCATTACCCCCATTTCTTCAACCTTTTGCCATTCCCTCGTCTCTCTTCAGCACCTCTTTTCAACCTGTGCATATAAACGGTACCCGCTAAAGTTCATAGTATCACGTCACACACACACACACACACACACATATATATATATATACACTGTACATATATATATATATATATATATATATATATATATATATATATATTTGTTTTTATACTTTTTGTTTTTATACTTATTTTTGTCTCATGACCATCCTCTTTATCAAACCCTTTGTTTACACTTATCAACCATTGTTTACACAGCTGTGATTAAAATTTTTCTCTTTCCTTTTCCACTCTTTTATCCTTTTTCCCCTTTATTCCTCTCTTTTCCTCTCGTTTTCCACTCGCCCCCATTTCTCATTTTCAGCAGTTTCCCTTCTTTTTCCCTTTTGGCACTGGTACTGCACTCCCCATCCCCCACTCCTCACTCCCCTCTACTCCTTCGTTTCCATGGCAACCACTCTCCATAAAGTAACCCATACTACTTCATAACACCACTTCCCGTTGGTCGGCGAAATTAAGCGACATTGGGTAGAATAGTACAGTAATTGGATGGGAGAACGTCCTCTGCGTCCAGACTATGTAGAGACCCGTGGTTCGGATTCCACGTAAAGCTGTAGGGCACCTCTGTCATATAACCCTTAATGTTGCGAAGGAATTCAAACAACCCTATCATTTTACATTTAATAAGAAAAAATGACTAACTTTTTTTAAGCATTGTTTCTTGGCGGAGAACCTAGACTTTAATTATCTCATATTAGTAAAACAAGTTGGTACTTTGCTGAGTACAGTAATTACTGTTGCATATTGTGTGTATGTACCGTACAATGTACAGTTAGTGTCACTACAAACATTTATTTATAGCATATCAATAGGTGTCCATAAATTATCTTTACAAACTGAATTAAATTTAAATTGAATTTGTAAAGATAATTTATGGATACCCTGTACCTCGCAAGGTATGCCTTGGATTTTGAATATAGCATATTTTTCTTTTCCTGATTGCTACTAACTATTAAAAATTAGAAGAGAGTGTAGTATATAACCTCTCGGGCAGTGTTTCTGAACTGAAGGTCGTGGGAGGTGCTCAGGGGGAATCCCGGTATCTCGCAAAAAAAGTCAACTTTCATTGAAAATTGAAGTTAATTTTCATAAAAAATTATAGAAATATGTAAAATCAGACATAAACTATTTTTTCAGTGAAAACTTCGTGTAATGTTAGAGTTTTACAATTTAAAGTATTTTCAGTTACCTATAATCTTCATATGAAATTGTTTGTCTACTGTACGTCTTTCAGCGGGATACCTGTACCGGCTTTGCATTTATTAATTTTTTAATGTTCGTTTGAACAGACTAAACTCAAAGTAACGCATAGACACTCAGTTTCATTGTCTTCTTTAATTTAATTGCAACCATTGATGAGAAGGCCAATTCGCATAAGTATCAGGTTACGGATGGAATTAAAACGTCCGATGCTTCAGACACCAGATCTGGTTGCTCACTTTCCCGTGCTATCCAAAATGTACATAAGTCTTCCAATGAGAATTAAAACTGTATGGCCTTGTGAGAAGAAAGTTCAGTCAATTTATTGTGAAGGTTTCCCGCAAGTTCGGCAGAGTCTGTCACCCTTTCATCGAACAGATTAAGTATTCACCTCTTACCACGCCTTCCATTTTCACGGAGGAAATAGTTCGGGAGCTCGGTTTGCAGTTGAAGTTATGTGCTGCATCATCATTTAGGGAAGGCGGGTCGCGGTTTTTTTTTTTTACATCGAAAGGGGATCGCCAACTCGAGAAAGATTGAGAAACACAAGTCACGGGCCAAGGCCTAATATTAATTAATATAAAATCTTTTACAATTTTCTCAAGCACGCTAAATATTTTCTTTATTTTTTATAATATTTAGAATGTATTTTATTGGCTATATACTTACCTATATTTTTAGTCTGAAATATAAAACAAGCAGAAAAAAATTATTGAGCCCATGCTGTAGAGTGTAGACTGTAGGTTTACGTTCAAATAAAAGAAAGCCTATTTTTTAATTTGAAATATACATACTCGTATATAATATTCTTTTGTTTCCAACATAGTATAACAGTAATTTACTGAAACTATATAGGAGTATTTATTTTTTAAGTAAATGGATTTTCTATTGGATTCTACAAAAAAAAAGTTTAATAAAAAAGAGAAAAAAATCCGTGTGTGTGTGTGTTTATATATAAGTAGATTCATTTTTTGGGTAGATATTGGTTTGCGTGAGCTCTTTTAATTAATTTCCTTTGATCTAATGATGCAGAAAAGAGTAAGAAATGAAAAAGAGAAGAAAGAAAGAAGAGAAAGTTTCTCTTTTCCGCGAAACCTCAAAAACATTTTCAACTTATTCCGAGTTCAGTTCAAAGGTATTATTTAGACAAAAAAAATCCAACTTTAATTGCTAAAGTTTTGCACCATCAGATACAAAAGCGAACACTCTCTCTCTCTCTTCTCTCTCTCTCTCTCCTCTCTCTCTCTCTTTATGCCAATGATCGATTCTCATTTACAGCTTTACATGCAACACTCTTTTCTCTGGACACACACACACATTATTTTATTTATATATATATATATATAAAGAGAGAGAGAGAGAGAGAGAGAGAGAGAGAAAATTTGTTTTCGAACAAAAATTTCAAATTTATTTTTGGAGAAGAGCTGAGTGCGGTCAGTGATCGCACTGCAAACACACAGTTCTGTGTTTGTGTTTGTGTTACAAGAACTGGAAAAGGGGCTTCATTTTTGCAAAGGAAATTTATCTTTGAAAAATGTTAATTATATTTTATTTTGAGTACACACACACAAACACACACGCACACACACACACACACACACATATATATATATATATATATATATATATATATATATATATATATATATATATATTATATGCTTTTCGCATGTGCATCCAAATTTTTTTAAATATCCTCTGAATTTAGAATATTTACTTCTGAACACATTTTCATTCCCTCAATCATGATAATGATAATACCAGAAAATAAATGTCGTGCTGCAAGCGCTCCGTTACACAGACCATCAAAGGTACGCTAATAGAACAGACCCTAAAATTAGACAGACAATATGGCAGGTTGACAAGTTGACAAGATGACAAGTTGAGAAGGTGACACCAGATTGACAGTCGCGAGAATATAGATGAAGATGCATCATTTTTATTACTGAAATAAACTACATTTTATCCTTGTTATATTATTATTATTATTATCATTATTATTATTATTATTATTATTATTATTATTATCGACTTCCATGATAGAATTAGTTTATTAATAACAATTTAAATCATTAGTTAAAAATAAACGTTAACTGTATAGTGTCATTATGTTTGTAAGTTTAACTAAATTCCTTTCGACAACACTATAAATACATTGCAAGCGTTTACAACAAAAATTCTTTAACGATTAAAGAACACACGCGAACTCTTGTCCTTTGTCAGATGCAATTAAAAATTTAATTAATTAATGATGTTTCTCAACTTAATTAAACTATCAACTAAACAATTTTTTTTAAATAAATAGAAAACAGTCTTTTCATGGTATACTACTGAAAATAATTTCAAGATGGAAAATTATTGGTTAATCGCTTTCGGGAAAGTTTCTCATTGGTACAATTTAATTAAACTCCTTTTACGAGAAAAAAGCTATCAGCCGAATATATATATATATATATATGGGATGAATTTCACAATTAAACACATGAAATAAATGAATGATGCAAACCCACAAGGAAAACGAAAAATTATTTCAAGGCCTTTCGTGTATTCAGGAATACACCTCGTCAGGGAATGAAGGGAGAAGGCAAGATGACAAAAGTATATACCTATGTACAGCGGGACAGAGAAATAAAAAGATTAGCACAAAATTAACAAGAGTTAATTAGAGGCAAAAGGTATTTTAACAGGATATTGTCAATTTTATACATTCCCGCACTGTTATTGGAATTATTTTTAAAATGGATAAATGCACATTCTAGAATATTCCTCTCAATTATATCTGTGTTTTAAACGAGCGCTTTAGAACTATCCCACTTGATACTATGATTACATCTATAGATATGGTTAAACAATGCACTAGAAATATTTGCTTGCTGTTCTACACGCATATTTATGCTGTTTTACCCTAATGTCTAACGTTTTACCCGTTTGGCCTATATATATATACTGAGTTACATTGTGTACATCCGATCGAATACACATAAACAACCGCATTATCCGGTCTATTCTTTATTAGGCGTGATTTAACAATATTATCATACTTAAAGACTACATTGATATCAATTGCTTTAAGTAAAGTCGGAAGATATTGAAAATTAACATGGTAAGGTAGGCTAAGGATATTTTTACGCTCAAATTCCTTTACAGTTACACTATTATAATACCTATTCTTGGCTTTCCTAAGGCAGTTATCTAGAAATGAAATAGGATAACATAATTTAGTACCAATATTCATGATATTGCATAACGCGGAATCTAAAAATTCAGGACTGACAACTCTCAATGCTCTAAGAAATAACAGCAGAGAAAATAGATTTAATCGAAGGATGATGGTCAGAATAAAAATGCACATAAAAGTCATTACAATGAGCAACAAATATTTTTCATCAGATATAATTATGGGTGGGCTAGATAGCTGTTGGGACGCTGATTCCAAATCTGTTTTCGGTTTTCCTCTAACACGTCTAGTTTTCGAGATGAGACCGATCATATTATATATATAATACAATACTATATATAGTATTATATTACATAATATATAGGGTGAACCAAATGTAGGTGGACAGTAAATGATAACGTTTATTTTGAGAATACATATTTAATTTTTTTGTATACTATAATACAAAATAAAATTTAAATAAATTTAGTTATAATATTTAATATAATATAACACAAACACCATAGTTATAATGAACACCATAGTTATAATATAATATAACACAAACCGTATTCAACCTACTGTCCACCTACTTTTGGTTCACCGTGTATACAAAATATAATACTACATTTTATATATATAATATGCATATAACTATAAATAATATAATATATAATACTATATAATATGCGTCCTTTATACATGGAGCGGAGTATTTTGTCGTTGCAGCTTAAGTGTAGGTTTTTGCTTTACCTTTTCTGTACGCTCATGTATGACATTTTCTCGTTTCAACTTAGGCTTTCCGCAGTTTGTCTTGAGGTATTTTAGGTGAGAGCAGTTGCTGGCCACAAATTTCCAAACGTTGCACATGTACACCCTTTTATTCTTTGGTGTAACAATCACATGTCTAGTTGTGTGCTATGTTTTGTTTTGTGTCGCCAACTTACACATTTTATTTTTTTAGGTGATTTACATCAACCCACTCATCGATCATCATGCCTCGAAAGTGTAAAAATCACCCCGACAATTTCTGTTACGTGTGCGGTTCGTTCACGACTAAATCACAACGGCGTACAATCATGATGGATCTTTGGAAAACTTACCTGTTATACTTCGGCTCTCCACTAAGCGACCAAGATAAGGCGTGGGTGCCACATGTTATCTGTACCACTTGTTCGACTGGATTATGTGACTGGTTGAACCAAAGGAAAAAGTCGATGCCGTTCGCTATACCCATGATATGGAGGGAGCCGAGAGACCATCATGGCGATTGTTACTTTTGGAATGTTAATATAACTAGATCCTCCGTGAAGAACAAGCATAACATCGTTTATCCGAACATAGGCTCCGCGATCAGACCGATCCCTCACGATGAAACGATGCCGATTCCGGTACCTCCACAGCATGGACTCAATTCTTTAGAAGACGAAAGGGAATCCGACGAAGGTGCGATTGGCGGAGATGCGGGACCTTCGGCCGATCTTGACTTCACTCCTGACGAAGAGCAATCGGAGCCGAAGAGGCTTACCCAAAACGAGTTGAATGACCTCGTTAGAGACCTAGCCCTCTCCAAAGAGAAATCAGAACTTCTCTCCTCGAGACTCAAGCAGAAACACTTACTTCAGAAGAACGTCCGAGTGTGTCACTATCGAAAACGAAAACATGATTTGGCGACATTCTTTACAGTAGACGGTCCGCTCTGCTATTGCCATGATATCAATGGACTTTTCGAGAACTTGTCACAGGTACACACACCATCTGAGTGGCGCCTCTTCATTGATTCCTCACAGCGAAGCTTGAAAGCGGTTCTCCTGCATAACGGGAACTTAAAGCCGTCCATCCCGATCGCCCACTCTTTTCATCTAAAGGAGACGTACAATAACATGAATATACTACTCGAAGCAATCCAATACAGAACTTATCAATGGAATATCTGTGGTGATCTCAAAGTCATTGGTATGTTAATGGGTATGCAAGACGTGACTGGCATCAAAGAAACACATACAAGCCAGGAACGGGCAGTGTCCAGTGTGTTCCTTTAGTTGATCCAAAGAAAACTTTCCTGCCACCTCTCCACATTAAGCTCGGCTTAATGAAAATTTTGTGAAAGCGATGGGTAAGGCAAATTCGAGAGGGTTTCAATACCTTGTTGAGAAATTTGCAAACATCAGTTCCGCGAAATTGAAGGAGGGAATCTTAGTGGGGCCCCAAATCAGGGAGGTTCTGCAGGATGAAGGCTTTGAAGAAAGTCTGAATGCCTTAGAACTAAAAGCATGGTAGGCTTTCAAATGGATTTGTGGAAACTTCTTGGGTAACCACAAGTCTCCCGTATACAAAGATGGAGTTCAGAAACTGCTCGATGCATATCAAGAAATGGGCTGTCGCATGTCCTTGAAAATGCATTTTTTTACATTCGCATCTAGATTTCTTTCTCGAAAACCTTGGCGCGGTGAGTGGCAAACAGGGAAATGGAAAATCGGTACCAAGTTTTCTGGAACGAAAGTATGTTGGCGGACTACTACTGGATATTGTACCGTGAAGATCCGGACAAGGCTCACAAAAGAAAATCGTACTCGCAACGTTTTTAGGTTGGTGTACATTTCTTTTTATGAATAAAGTTCTACTTTTACGCTAAATTGTGCTGAAATTAACACCAGTCATATTTCGATAACTAAATGTACTAGAGGAAAACCGAAAACAGATTTGGAATCAGCGCACAAACCTGGTCTAGAAAAGTGCGTATACATCTTTGATGAGAGAAAACGTTCGATTTTGTCGACCAGTGTTTGTAATAGGTTTATGAAAAACTTCAAATTCGAACTGATTCAAGCATCTCCGAATTTTTAGATCCAGAAAAGATACGCTCCCATCATTTTCTTTTTCAACAGTGAACTTAATAGATGGGACTAAATTGTTGAGCCTACCAAGAAATAAGTCAACATCCAAATTGTTGGGCCAAAGGCATAAGATATCATCTATATACCTGTACCAAACAAGGTTAAAATTAACAATAGTAGGCAAAATTCTACTCTCAAAAAATTCCATATATAAGTTAGCTAATGCCGGTGAGAGGGGATTTCCCATCGCCAATCCAAACGACAGAGCATAAAACTTATTTTCAAACTGAAATTTAAAATCTTTGAAGTAAAGCTTAATTAACTCAATAAGAGTGTTGTGTTGAACAGGGAAAGAATATTCAGAGATCTTATCTGAAAATAAAAACCCACTCTAATAGACAGAGTTTATTTCCACAACAGTTTCGACGCCCACTGGCATCTTCCTCGGGTGGATACAGAAAAACGAATGAACCAAAACAAGAGGGAAAAACAGTCCGGGGACCGACCGTTAAGAAATTCGCACCTAGGTTAGATCCCATTCTTCCGACACCGGAAGGGCATTTTCATTAAGTACATTCGCACAAATTTAAAACTATCTTCCTGTTCTAAACATACAGTCATAATTTGTGGGAATGTACTTATAAGCAGACCCTGTAATAAAATGCCCTTCCGGTGTCGGGAGAACGGTATCTAACCTAGGTGCGAATTTCTCAATGGTCTCTGGATTGTTTCCTGATCGCCTTTTTCATTCGTTTTTTGGGTTTATAAGTTCTGTATAATAAACAACAATGTAATAACTAATGTAATAATAAATTTATAATTTCTGTAATAAATAATTATGCAATATTAAGTGTAATAAATTTAATAATAAATGTAATAATTATGTAAAAAAAAATAATAGAATCTGTATGTTTAGAACAGGAAGCTAGTTTTAAATTTGTGCGAATGTACTTAATGAAAATGCCCTTCCGGTGTCGGGAGAATGGGATCTAACCTAGGTGCGAATTTCTTAACGGTCGGTCCCTGGACTTTTTTCCCTCTTGTTTTGGTTCATTCGTTTTTCTGTATCCACCCAAGGAGGATGCCAGTGGGCGTCGAAACTGTTGTGGAAATAAACTCTGTCTATTAGAGTAGGTTTTTATTTTCATATTTTGACCTTCACGTAGAAAAAAGTGAAGTTTTTTTGCAGAGATCTTATCTTTTAAAAAATCAAGTAGGTCATCAACAGGGACTTTTGTGAATAACTAGCATACATCAAAACTTATCAGTTTGAAATTAGAGTCATTAGGAAACTTCAGTTTGTCAGTAAGATCCATGCTATTAACAGTATGTGACTTGGAAATAGAGCCAACTAACGGCGTTAATAAACTAACTAGCCATTTAGATAGCTTATAGGTTGCGGAGCCTACTGAGCTAACAATAGGCCTCATGGGATTATTAACTTTATGTGTTTTTACAAAACCGTACAAATATGGTAGTAACGAAACTGCTTGGAAAGCCTATTATAATTTTTTTCAATATTTCTCTTAATTTTCTGTTAAGCATTTTATTAACATCCCCCAGTGACTTACTTGATTTTTTAAAAGATAAGATCTCTGAATATCCTTTCCCTGTTCAACACAACACTCTTATTGAGTTAATTAAGCTTTGCGTCAAAGATTGTAAATTTCAGTTTGAAAATAAGTTTTATGCTATGTCGTTTGGATTGTCGATAGAAATCCCCTCTCACCGGTATTAGCTAACTTATATATGGAATTTTTTGAGAGTAGAATTTTGCCTACTGTTGTTAATTTTAACTTTGTTTGGTACAGGTATATCGATGATATTTTATGTTTTTGGCCCAACAATTTCGATGTTGCCTTATTTCTTGGTAAGCTCAACAATTTAGTCCTATCTATTAAGTTCACGGTTGAAAAGGAAAATGATGGAAGCGTATCTTTTCTGGATCTAAAAATTCGAAGGTGCTTGAATCAGTTCAGATTTGAAGGTTTTCGTAAGCCTACTAATAATAACTCTTGTGTGCATTTTTATTCTGACCATCATCCTTCGATTAAATCTTCTATTTTCTCTGCTTTGTTTCTTAGAGCAGTGAGAGTTGTCAGTCCTGAATTTTTAGATTCCGAGTTATGCAATATCATGAATATTAGTACGAAATTATGTTATCCTATTTCATTTCTAGATAACTGCCTTAGGAAAGCCGAGAATAGGTATTATAATAGTGTAACTGTAAAGGAATTTGAGTGTAAAAATATCCTTAGTCTACCTTACCATGTTAATTTTCAATATCTTCCGACTTAACTTAAAGCAATTGATATCACTGTGGTCTTTAAGTATAATAATACTGTTAAACCACGCCTAATAAAGAATAGACCTGATAATGCAGTTGGTTATGTGTATTCGATCAGATGTACACAATGTAACTCAGTATATATAGGCCAAACGGGTAAAACGTTAGACATTAGGGTAAAACAGCATAAATATGCGTTAGAACAGCAAATATTTCTAATGCATTGGTTAACAATATGTATAGCTGTAATCATCGTATCAAGTCGGATAGTTCTAAAGCGCTCGTTAAAAACACAGATATAATTGAAAGGAGTATTCTAGAATATGCGTTTATCCATTTTAAAAATAATTCCAAGAACAGTGCGGGAATGTATAAAACTGACAATATCCTGTTAAAATATCTTTTGCCTCTAATTAACTCCTGTTAATCTTGTGCTAATCTTTTTATTTCTCTGTCCCGCTGTACATAGGTATATATTTTTGTCATCTCGCCTTCTCCCTTCATTCCCTGACGAGGTGTATTCCTGAATACACGAAAGGCTTTGGAATCATTTTTCTTTTTCCTTGTGGGTTTGCATCATTCATTCATTTCACGTGTTTAATTGTGAAATTCATTCCATATATATATATATATATATATATATATATATATATATATATATATACTCGTGTGTGTGTGTGTGTGTGTGTGTGTGTACATATATACAGTATATATATATATATATATATATATATATATATAGAGAGAGAGAGAGAGAGAGAGAGAGAGAGAGAGAGAAGTCGAATTTATGTGTACTTCTCGATTCATACTCATTCTTCTACAAACGAAATATGACGGATTGGAATAAAGAGAAAACATTTACGTACAGGAAAGGAATCAGAAAGATTTAAAAATATTGTAAAGTAGAATGTAAGAACAGGAAAGTGTGAAAAAAAGATTAAAGAAATGGAATTATTTCTATGAAATATTATGAATGAGGAAGTGGAACGATAAATATTAGAGACCACTAAACAGGAACGACACTTCGACACAGTTGCCAGTCCTGAATAATCTCATATTTACCATGTTAGGTTACTTAACATGTAATATAACGTTTAACACGTAATGTTATACGAGATTGTTACCATAATACGAAACGAAGGTCCATAAGGAAAAAATACAAGTATAGTATATTATTGTGCTGTTGAAGCATTTATTAAACTAAATCCTAAACAATGAGACGAAAAGAGGGAATAAATCTATAAAAACGGCAATTAGGATTAAAGATAAAAATTGCAAGGGATTCTCCGGATATGTGGAAACGCCTTTGTTTCCCGTTTGATTAATAATCTTTTTATTTATTTCAGTATTAAATTCTTATAAATTACGTCTTTATATTTTCTGCCTGAGTAATATAAATTAACAGCCCTTATGGATATGAGGCCTGATTCATTTATACAGCGTTGTGGAAAGTATTGTGGTGTATACAGATTTTACTGCGCTTGTATATTGGTACTTTTTTATTAGTACTTAAGATATCGTATAGCGGGGATCTGTGATGCATCTCTTCTGTAATGTCTAGATCAGTGAGGAAAGAGAGTGCGTACCCCTGCTCCTATGAGAGGGTCTAAGGAGGTCACGTGTATGGTTGCTCGCAGAGTGAATTCGGCATAAATTGTATAATATTTCAGGCCTATGAAGGTAGTTTGATGCGTCATATTCTTTAGAATTCTTCTTTCTTCCCAACTCTCGCTCTTCTCGCCTCTGTTCTTTAATGTGCATTTCGATGGCTTAATTACTTCACTTAATAGGCAAAAGTTGGCTGTTTTATAGATAACATGAGGATAAATAATTTAGTCTATGACGATGATGTGCTTTTAACAAACCCTTCAGTTAAAAGTGTGAATTGTCTTATAAAAGATTGCTAATTATATTCGCAGAACCATTATATTAATTTTAATGTTACTGGACTAAGGTTACGCATTTTCATACCTAAACACTAGTTTTCATCCCTAATTTTCATCCCTAATTACTCATCCCCAATTACTCAACCTCTAGTTACTCAGCAAATATTATTTCCAAAATGAAAGGTGAACCAATAAAGCAAATGCAAGAATTTAAGTAGCTATGTGAAAGTATCACCAGCTCCTTCAATGACGACTCAGATATAGAAAACAAATATCGACTGCTGCATAGGTTACCTTCAAGATGCTCAGCTTTGCAAATGTTCACCAACCACAATGTCTCGAGCTTCCCGGTAGTAACAAGACGTGCTCAGTACAGTCTAGTGCAAAGAATTCAAAACTCTGCCAGCCCAGTTATCCAAGTTATTTATCAGCCCTGTCATAATTATGTTCTCTAAACTATGGGTTTCATGGTATAAAAATGTTTGTCTAGAGTTCCGCTTTACATCAACATTGCTATTCCTCATTAGTTGTAATTTTAGTCTATTTTTTTTCTTAGTTTTTATTATTATTATACGAATTATGGAAGTTATTTTCCCACCAATATTTTTTTCATATACACGTACATATAATTTCAGCATTCTCTTCGATTCATAAAGTTACTTGAGATTCTATTCAATTAATTTTAAATAAAAAATCCGCAAAATAAAAAAAAATTTACTGTCTTTGATGAGTTCATTCATCAAAAAAATTTATTTTCCTTCAAAAATAAACTAAAGCTTTGAATTAAGACGTTAAACTGTTACATCGTTCATTTCTTTTCTTACTTACCGTATAAAAGTTATTATGAATGTTTTCATTATTTTTTTCATATTTAAATCTGAAAAAAACATTTAGTACAAGAAAATGGCAGAAGAAATCGAAAGACAAAGTTGTAGAAACTATAGGTATACTAGAAAATAAACACAAAACTCATTTTATTTCCTATCTAATCAAATAATTAATGTATCTTCACTGTAAAATTGTAATATGATAGAAACATGTTAATTTGCGTGCAAAAAAATATACGCTTAAGCGTTTGTGCTTTTAATTCAAATTGTACTAATGTATATTATAGCCTTACAGCTCTGAACGAAAACTACTGTATTTCCGGTCACGTCATAGATATTTAAAACACAAGGTTTATAGCATTTATTGATAATGTTGTTTTGCAACATTTTCATCCATTTTATATAAATATTATATATATATAGTTTATTATTTTTTTAATGTTTGTTATATTAATACTTTGTATTATTATCAATAATTTTTTCAATGTTCTTTCATTGGTTAAATAACTCAATTTCTCAGTGTTCTTTCAATGTTTAAATAACTAAATTAAAAATCTAAGTCTGTCTATTTCGCATAATTTTAATATATTCATTTGCCTGTCGTTGGAGACTTCGTGGTTATCCTTCGGTGTGTTCCAAGTGTGCGTGGCATTTTTTTTTTGTGTCCATACATAATTAGAACTCACTGAAGAAAAGGTATGTTATTCTCTTTTAAGTCGTTTTTCTTTCCTTGGATCTTGCCAACTTATTTCCATGACTTGGGAGAAATATATGACATCCATTCGAGGTAGAACTAGCTTCGCTCCGAAACACATGTATAAAGTCCCACCTAAACCTAAAAAAAAGCAAACTTTCAGGCAGAATACTGTTCCATACATTTTTATAGTTAATCAAAATGACTAATTCTTTATATTTATTTCTGATTTATTACATTATTAATTCCAAACCCAACCGCTAATCATGCCATTCCGAATAACTTATCATTAAATTTTAAAGATTAAACCAAATGATTTTAAATTCCTAAAATCTCTTAAGTTCATCTGACATCTATAAAATTTTTATTTTAAATGCAACATGAAGAAATTATTTATCTAGGAATTAATAAATAAATTTCAAATCACTTTATACTGAATTATTCCGAATGATGACTATTATTTGGTAATACTCAGAACTAATAAGTACTTACTAATTCGGAACTTCCATTCTCTCCTTCAACAAGAAGTTATTGAAAAACTTTATAACGCATTATATATTAAAGTTCTTATACAAACAAAATAAAAGTATATTAAAAACTTTTGATTAACTAAAAATAATATAAATTATTATGTGTTAATTATTAAGCAATGATCAAGGTTCAAAGCCAGGTAGAAATCATAAACAGAATGAGTTTTAATTTTAAAAATAGCTAAACTTTTTTCTCCTACTTTGCTAAAGACATAGGGTCGGACCTCCACATTTCTGTCAACAGGATGTAAAAGAATCTTCAATATTTATTATTACTTAAGTAATATTATCGCAATATTTCATCCTATATTCCAAAAATTCATCAATTCCTAAATTCATAAAATTCCTATTCCGATTCCTAATCTTCCCTTTCCACTAAAACAATATAAAAATATTGCAGTAGTAATTAATGCAATTTCTCTCTTAAATTTGTACTTAATTCTGACTGAAATATAATCTTGTATTATTTTCTTTTTTTCCTTTTTCTTTGTCTGAAGCATCTGTACCACTTATCTCAGTATACAGCTCTTTAGTCATAAAGAATCTTTAATATCATTTATTTATCATTTCAACTGGATAATATACACATTATCATCATCCTCAAGCGGAGAATTCCCTTCTAAAAATTGTACATCATTTCGGCTTGAATAGCCTCGTCAGATCTTTCCAGTTCATCGTTTACAATCCCACTGTAACACAACACGAAATTTCCTTCATACCAACAGTTTGGTAATCTCTATCAACCCTGGATTTTTCTTTTTCGTTTGTAGTCCCACTACAACAGGAAACATTCTCGCGATACGGCGCTTCCGATTTATTTTCGGGTGAATTACTTTTTTTCAAATATTAAATCACAAGGGGCAAATACATCCCTGAATTTGTCATAAGGGGCAAATACATCCCTGAATTAGTCATAAGGGGCAAATACATCCCTGAATTTGTCATAAGAGGCAAAGTCATTCCTGAATTTGTCATAAAGGGCAAATACATCCCTGAATTTGTCATAAGGGGCAAACACATCCCTACAAACGTTTTTTTCTGAAACAACATTCGGGGTCGGGGTAATTTTCATAATTGTACGAGGGTGGGCTGAAAAGTAATGTCTCCACTTGAATAATTTTGGATTGTGTAGAGGTAGCCAGATGAAACCGATTTTGTGTTGTAACTTGATATCCCCACCCTATTCCAGATTGTGTAGAGGTAACCAGATAAAACTGGTTTTGTGTTATAGCCTAATATAGCTCACACTCATTTCACATGTTGGTTCAGTGTCGATTACAGTGGAAAGGAGTAAAGACGTTCGCGTCAAGCAACGTGCCGTAATTGAAATTTTAACTGGGGAAAGTGTTGCTCCCATAAACATTCATTGGCGAATGCAAGCTGTGCATGGCAAACAGTGTGTTCATTTGAGTAACGTTCGACGTTGGGGGAGGCAGTGTAAAGAAGGAGAAGCAGGGCAAGAAGATTTGCGAAACAAACCGCGAAGTGGAAGGCCTGTAACGGCAGCCGACGAGTCTTATCGGAACTACGTTCACGAACTGATTCGTGGAAATCGTCGCATTAAACAAAATGAAATTGTTGTAATGCTCGATATCTCCAAAGAACGAATGGGACACATTATCAGTATTGTCGGTTACCGAAAGCAATGTTCCCTCTAATTTTTTTTAGTCCGTGTGCGCAAGAAATTTTCGTTGTGCAAACATTTAGATTTATGGTGAAAAATTGTGCAAACTTTTCTGAGCGCTATTATCTTCAAAATGAAATATATATAAATATTAAATACTTAATAAATATTATTTCCATAAGGTGATAGCTTGATCATTACGGTACTATTAAATGGATATTAAAAAACTGTTTACAATATTATATATTCTTAAAAAAGAAAACATTTTATCCATTCTATAAATATGAATAAAATGAAAAATAGTAAAATAAAATTCAACAAAATAAAGAAATAAAATAAAAATAACATTAACTGAAAATTACTATTTTAGTTATCATTTCTCCAAACAATTTTTAGCATTTAGCAATTTAAAATAGACTATCAAGATTAATACATGATTTTATCCATTCACAAAATAGGAATAAAATAAAAAATAATAAAATTCAATAAAATAAAATATAATCAAAATAACATTAAATGAAAGTGCCTTTCATCATTTATGCATGATTAAGATTTCTCCCTACGATCTTTAGCATTTGCCCATTCCAAATAAACTCTATAAAGATTAATACATCCGTCATCATTCAGGTAACTTTTAATTCGCATGAGCATGTTCAAATGATTTTCTTTCAAGCGGTTTCTTAATTTGTTCTTTATAGAATTCATTAAACTGAAGCCACGCTCACAGTCCACACTAGATGCTAGGAAAGTTCCCCCAATATCCACCAACTTAGCAAGGTCACAAAATTGTTCATTTTGGAGGGCGAATGTCACCATATCATCAAAGTTTTTAATCAGCTTACTTTTTATTTTCTCGCATACAACAAATTTAAAATCATTAAACTGTTCGATTATGGTAGAAGTTTCACCAAGAAAATCTGCATATTTTGCACATAAAGCTTTAACATGCTCAATGCCAAAGTCAAAGTCTTTCTGCAAAATAGCCGAACAATCAAAGGCAGACCATTCTTTTACTTCATTTTCAGGAAACCTGTCTTCCAAATGGGCATGATACGCTTGAGCCTGTGCGCATTTTATTTTGCTGTGTGCGCGCGCACACGCGTACACTTTAGAAGGAACATTGAGTCCGAAAGGCCTGCGCCAGATGGGTGCCTCGCATGTTCACTGCCTCGCATGCTCACCCTGAAAATAAACGGCAATCCATGGAATATCGGCACAAAAATTCACCGCAACCAAAAATTTCAAAGTTCGAAAATCGGCTGAAAAGTGATGATGACTGTTTTTTGGGATATCAGTGGTGTTGTTCTCGAAGACTTTACGGAAAGAGGGACAACACTCAACTCCGCACGTTATATTGAACCTGAAGAAGTTTAAAAAACGGATCAGGAGGGTCCGCACCCACAAAAACGCAGTCATTCTTCACCATGACAACGCACGGCCTCACACCAGTGTTCAAACGCGAGAAGCAATTGACGATCTGCAATTTACCATCTTGCCGCATCTACCATATAGCCCCGATTTAGCACCATGCGATTTTCACCTCTTTCCTAAACTTTAAAGAACATATCCGTGAACATCGCTTCGAGTCTGACGAAGAAGTTAAGGCCGCTGTGAAATTTTGGTTTCGCAGTCAAAGCTCCGAGTTTTACCGGGATGGATTTCAAAAACCCATTTATCGTTGGGGTAAATGTATCTAGGTAGAGGGTGATTTTATAGAAAAGTAAATGTATTGTTTTCAAGAATAAACTCTAAGGTACATATTTGCTTTTGTTTCGATAAAATCCCTCAACCCGTTTAAAATTTGTTTGAGTGGAGGCATTACTTTTCAGCCCACCCTCGTATATATTTTGCACTTTCACACTTTCGTGTGTCTTATGAGAAACTAAATCATCCACTCTGTTAATTATTCTCAGGATTTCACTTAAACTGACTCAGTTTTCTCGTTCAGTTTCGTTATTTCATTCATTGTTATATTTCTCTAATTTATTTCTCATTTCTTATTCGATTTCTCATTTTCACTTAATTTAACTTGATTATTTACATTTGTCGTTTCGAATTTGTTTTTCCTATTCTCTCCAGTTCGCATAAAAGATAAATATCTATGAGAGTTCGCTCTGCGACCTTCAAAATGTGCAGGGTCTCCCAGAAGTCTGGACTGATAAGGAAAAATAGACATTATGTTTTTAAAGTGAAACAAACACATATCTAATGTCAGTTTTACAAAATACCCTGATGGATCAGTATACCAATCAAAAGAAGGTGGAATTGGTATTGCTACATGTTTCCGGAAAAAAGCCAGAGTGAGGCATGTCAGTTATTTCACGAACATGGCTCCCTCTGGCTTTTTCCGGAAACATGTAGCAGTACCAGTTCCACCTTCTCTTGATTGGTATACTGAGCCATCGTATTTTCTTTCCTGAAATATGTAAAACTGACATTAGAAATGTGTTTGTTTCACTTTAAAAATATAATATCTATTTTCCCTATCAGTCCAGACTTCTGGGACACCTTGTACAGTGCTTACAAGAAGTCTCACGCTTCTGTCTCGTCCCAAGCTAGCCTGTTAGGTATAAAATGGGCGGTCCTTATGGCAGCGGAGGTGTGTTCGGAATGGTGCACATAACTGCTCTAACACAATCAATGACGTCCATTATTACGTCACTTCTGCTACATTTTAGTGTTTAAAATACAAATGATTAGGAAGCAGAATGGAGCAAGTTTCGGGATGTTGGGATGGTTATGGAGCAATCCTAGTCATCATAATATTAGCTGGGCATTACATTATACCGTCTCAATATATACTGTAGACTATAGAGAACGACTAATTCGGCAAATATCCCAAATCATGGCAAGATACCTAGGTTATTTTGACGTAGGTCTAAATTATTTGCTCAAATGCAATTATTGATAATAAGTAATTGTTGGGAATTGTCAAAATTGTTGTTTGTGATATATATCCTATGTGAAGAATCTAATGACCAAATTCCTCAGTGAACCTCTCACGCGCTCGCATTTCGAGGAAGTCACGGTCGTCTCACTAATAGATAGTTTATCCATTGTTTTAAGTGGTAACCTATTAAACGAACTATGTTAAACCTATTCCATCTTATGAAAGTCATTAGTCTAAAGCAAGACTGGTGGGCCGTGAATCAGAGAAATTTGCATTTGATTTGTTCATCGTAATTATTACGTAATATAGTATACTGTATATAGTAGTATATAAGAGTTTATTGGTAGCATATCATATGACAATTCCCATAAACATGTGATGACCTCGATGTTGCCAGTTTTTATTTTTTTCCTGAAACTATTACATTCTCATAGTTTGTTTCAACAATGCATATATTATCATCTCCACGAGCGTAGACATTGCAAGAAAAGATTCTAACTAAGGATAAGTAGTTCTTTCATGGTCACAATATATACTTTTATAGATGTCAAACATAAAAATATAATAAAATTCTATATAACATAAATATATATTCGATACACATTTACGTCATGGCTTTAACATCAGTATTTCGTATAGCTTCCTCCAGCATCAATAATTTCTTGCAATCGTTGCGGCATAGAAGAGGCCAGATTGTAGGGAATGTTTGGTGTTCGGCGTAAGCTCTCCCAACTATTCCTCGTGTGAGCTAAAAGTGCTTCAAATGTTCTTTCATTGCGTTGCTCCCATTCGTTAATCATTATTGCCCAAAGGTTTTCAATCGGATTCAAATCAGGAGAACGTGGTGGCAGAATTAGATTAATAATCTCTGGGTGATCTTCGTACCACGCTCTCACAACGTTACTCCTATGAATGGGACTGTTATCTTCCATTAAGTAAAATGGTTCCGGTGCTGGAACCAGATACGCACGAACACTGGGTAGCAGCACCTCTTCCAGTATCTGGCAATATTGCTGTCCAGTAAAGCGTCCATCTACTTAAGTCAACTCTCCGACACCATAGCCAGACATCCAGCCCCACACACCGAGATTGATGTGACCACTACGTTTGCTCGGGAAAACATTTCCTTCTTCATAGCGTTTTCCGCGCTGCCTCCAACAATGCAGGGAACCATGACTATCTGTTGAAAATGTTTTTTCGTCACAGTACACAACTTTTCTCCAGAATTCTTCCTCCTGCGGCAAGTATTGCAAGGCAAATCCCATCCGCGCCTCTTTATACTCAATCGTCAATGCAGGTTTTATAGCTTGACGGCGAGAAAAATACCCTGCCTCGTGAAGTCTGTTGTTCACTGTATTTGCGCTACAACGAAGGTTCAGGTGTCTGTAAATATGCGTCGCTGGAACAAACGGATGCTCTCTGGCATGATTAACAATCGCAGCATCTTCCTCTTGAGATATTGAACGCGGAGGACCAGACCTCGGCAAAGTAGCGATTGAGTTTTCTGCTTCATACCGATGAATCCACCGTTCCACAGTGCTTCGATGAACGTCTAGTCGTGTTGATATTTCTCTTATTGGCACACCATATTCATGCAATGTCACCATTGCTCCCCGCATTGCCTGGGTCGTCTCGTGGTGCACAGACGGCCTTTCCATCTTTGTGTAAATGGCTTATGTGAAGCGTGCTGGGACGTCAAAGGAAATGAGGATACCATGCACCCCTTCTGAAATTGATTTCGGTTGTGAAGGGTACCAACCCTTCGAATGGTAATAATAATTAGCCAATTTCCTATTTTGTTGAACATATGCATAAAAAATTCGTCTTAAAAGCCAAGGATCCAAAGATTGTCAGCAATAGTTTATATCCCAACTGAATATGGTCAGCCATCAACAGTATAATCATATTTTATTTCCATAACTACTCATGACTACTCTGTCATAGTAAATAACCTTATTATGACTTAGGTAGTAGTGGTAATTCTGAGTGGCTTCCTCTAGCCACATACGTTAAACCTATCAGTGCGTCTAAGACCAGACTCTTCTGTTTCTGTCAATTCATTTTTAGTTTAAGGTATTTTGCTCTTTGTCTTTCTAGGTCTAGGGCATTAAAATAAATATTTGAGTTTGTGTTTAGCATTTCCACCTCCCTTCGTAATTCCCCACCCAACCTCGTTTCCTTCGACATAGCAACGCTTACCTCCATCCTCATTCCACTTCCTTCATTAAACCTATTATCGCTTTTACTGTCCCTTCCTTCCATCCTTCAATGCCAGCGTTTTTAAACCTAGCACATAAATTATATAATATGGAATCTAACACCTTAGATCTCTACGCATTCATGTTACTTGACGACGCCTGTGTCTTAGGGGAATCTCCAACTATTTAAAAATGATTATTTATTACGCACATCATATGGCATAATACACACATGAATTTAAGTATCTCTTACACTATAGGAATGGAATTGAATCCTACCAGAGTTAAAAAGTCGCAAAATATGATAGATTAGTTTGTATTAAGAGGTCACTAAGAGAAAAAGATTTGGAGTAGAGCGGAAGGCAGAGAGAGAGAGAGAGAGAGAGAGAGAGAGCGCGCTTTTAAATCACACCTTTTCAATGGTTTGTGGGTAAGGGCTTCACGTATGTTATTTTAGTCCAGGGTAGTTTATGTGGAGGTGTTAACGTAACTTGCACTTGGGACTGTTAATTGTAAGACAACTACCACAGCTGGGACTGAGACACGTTATCCCCTGCATACTCTATATATATCTATATACAGTATGTCTCTATATATAAATAGATAGCGTGATGAACACAATTATAATGTGGACGTCATTGATGGGGTTAGAGCAATTATGTGCACCAATCCGAACACATCTCCGCTGTCATAAGGACCGCCCATTTTATACCTAACAGACTAGCTTGGGACGAGACAAAGGCGCGAGACTTCTTGTAAGCACTGTACATCAGACAAAGGTTTAGGAATCTCCGAATTCACTTCATATTTATTTTCTAAGATATTTTCCTTATTTATTTGAACTTGTTTCACTTCATTCAAGTCACCTTATTTCTTCTCAACTTTAAATTCATTATTACAATCATTCGTCAGCCAGACTGTTGATTCGTCAGCCAGACTCTGTACTGAACGGACGCATTTCGTGAGCTCTCTGATATTGTATCTACTTTTGCATATTGCTGAGAATTTTACTTTTGGACAGTTTTGAATTTTATATACTTGCGTTTATATTCACGTTGTTATAGTTAAGTAATTGAATATTAGTGGTTTTTAGCGATTTAGAAGTTTTCATAGCGTGCCGGCTTAATTTAACTTACACTAGTGACGGTTTAAACTAATTTTTAACTGCGCGATGCCGTCGCAGAAAGCGTCGTGTGTTAGGTGTAGGGTAAACCGGTGGTATTCGGAATTTAAGGATTATAACGGCGGTCCTATGGCGATTACCGAGAGATCAGTTTGTTTCTTTTGCGAGTTAATGGAGGAATTAGTTGATATAAAACGCAGTGTACGTGAGGTAACCGAAAGACTTGCAACGCTTGATGAGGGCAGGGGTAAGGCTACGGTTGACGGAAGCCGAAACAATACTAACGTTGAAGACGTTAGTAATTTGAAGGGTGAGGTGCGTAACCTAGTTTCTACTTTAGGTAGCTTGTCCGGAAGGTTGGATAGAGTTGAGGAAGGGGTTAAGGTTAGTCCGAGAGTAGTAGATGGTGAGGGATTTAGAGAAGTTAAGGGTGGAGCTAGGCCGCGTACGTTAGGTGATAGGAATCCCCCCCTATCGAGGTTTCGAACCCTTTCGCCCATTTGGAAAGGGACGTGAATGAGGGGGAAACTATTTTAATTGGGGACTCTTTAGTGCACCACATGGACAAAGAGTTCGTTGAACGGCATCCAACCAAGAGGAGGAGGGTCTGTCTCCCAGTGGCCAGGGTTGACAGAGTTAGAGACGAAGTGGATAGGATTGACGTTGCCTCCCGTCACTCGATGTTGGTGACGATGGTAGGAGGCGACGACTCGTATAGGCCCGATACGAGAGTGCTTGACCTTTTGGAGAGATTTAGGGGGTTAATTAGGTCCCTGAAGGCGAGGTCAGATAGGTCTTTAGTGCTAGGTATTAGCCCTAGAACAGATTTGTGCTGAGGAAAATGTACCCTTCGTAAAGCTGTGGTCCGAATTCAGTGATCCTAGCCTTTTTATAAAAGATGGGGGTGCATTTTAATGAAATAGGTAATGCTAGGCTAGGTAGGTTAATAGACGAAAACGTGCGAAAGCTGTATAGGTCGAAGCCTTCTTTAAACGTTGTGGGTCCGGGGAACGCGGGCCCGACGTGAAAAATAGTTTAAAACGCGGGCCCGTGGTAAAAAATAACTTAAACGTCTTTTATTGTAACGCGCGTAGTATTAGAAATAAATTAAATGAATTTAAGGCGATAATTTATTCCGGCAACTACGATATAGTTGCTATCACTGAAACTTGGTTAAATACCGTGAATCGGGACTTGTTGAGGGAACTTGATATACCGGGTTTTAAACTCTTTACTAATGATAGGTTACATAGGTTTGGTGGCGGCGTTTTGCTGTACATTCGTAATTCCCTTAGGGCTATCGAGGTTAAGTTAGATTTTCCGGCAGCAATTAATGCGATGTGTTGACGTTAGGGCGCGTAGTATTAGTTTTAATTTTGTTGTTGTTTATAGACCTCCCGTTCAACTCCTCGATACAGATACTAGATTTTACTCACTTCTTGGTAACTTTATTGACAATCGGAATAGTATAATTGTCGGAGACTTTAACTGCCCTAATGTTAATTAGGAGACTTTTACTGGTAATGAGGAGGGTTTGAGATTGATTGAGTTTATGGAAGATAACTTTTTACGACAGATAGTTACCGAACCAACGCGCGGTGATAATATTTTAGATTTGGTGATGACGAACGGCGAGAATATAGTCGAAGGTTTAGAAGTAGGCGAGAGTTTAGGATGTAGTCATCATCAAATTCTTAGGTTTAAGTTATTGATAGAAAACACTAAGGATAGTAACGTAATAGAAGTCCCTAATTTTCGTAGAGCTAATTCTGCTAGTTTTGCGGATAGGATGAGAGTAGTGGACTGGGATAACTTATTTATGGGTAATGATACAAATTTGCAT
This sequence comes from Bathynomus jamesi, assembly GCA_023014485.1. Classification (NCBI taxonomy): domain Eukaryota; kingdom Metazoa; phylum Arthropoda; class Malacostraca; order Isopoda; family Cirolanidae; genus Bathynomus; species Bathynomus jamesi. The sequence goes on from JAJOZX010000867.1 coordinate 712,220, forward strand.
TGGGTAGCGTTTAAAGAAAGTTTTATGAATATTGAAAGGGAGTTTATTCCTCGTAGGCCCAAGCGCGCTAGAAATCGTGGTAGGCCGAAGTGGTGGACTAGGGAAATAGGCGAGTTCATAAACGAGCGTAATAGAGCGTATAGACTTAATAAGCGCAATGGCACGGCAGCTAACTTTAATAGATATATCGAGCTTAGACGTCAGGTTAAAAGATCAGTTAGGAATGCCAAGCGTAATTTAGAGATACTTATAGCTGCGGATAGTAAACATAATCCAAAAAAATGTTTTTTGAATACGTTAATAATCGTAAGCCGATAAAAGATAACATAGGCCCTCTAGTGGATGTTAATGGCGCTTTGGCTTCTGACGCTCAGGCGATGGTGGGTATTTTCAATAACTTTTTTGCGACAGTTTTTACCGTAGAAGACGCAAATAATGTCCCCGACGTGGACGATATCGTTCCATTTAGTAGCGAGACTATTTTGAATGAAATAACTGTTTACGAGGCTGAGATTGCGCATTATATCGATAGGCTAAAAGTTAGCAAGGCTCCAGGCCCTGACGCTTTTTATCCCAGACATTTGAAAGATTTGAAAGACGTTATCGTAGGCCCCTTAACGAAGATTTGGTGCTGGTTAAGTGTGCGGTCTACCTAGCTTCGAGCAGTCTACCACAATTAAGCTGCGATCAACCAACCTACCAAAAAGTCAACCGTGAAGGCTACGATGAACTTTAATATATCTTAGTTTATTTGGTGCTGGTTAAGTATGCGGTCTACCATCTGAGTTTTGACAGAATATAAACTAACGAAAATATCACGACTTAACCTAACCAATTATCAAGGGCGTACAGTTGATCTATTATTAATTATAACATTGTTTGTTTCTGGAATAGTATTTACTATTTACTAATAGATCATCTGTACGCCCTTGATAATTGGTTAGGTTAAGTCGTGATATTTTCGTTAGTTTTAACGAAAATATTCTGTCAAAACTCAGATGGTAGACCGCATACTTAACCAGCACCGTTTATTTCAGCCATCTGTTAAAAACTGTTTGCTTGCACCCCCGCTCTCAATAGAACATGCTCGCGAAAGACTTTTATAGGGAGATCATTGTGAATGAAGAAAAAGCACTTGCATATTTAAGAGAACATGATCTGATAAAGTCACTCCAAAATGTGGATCCGTGCCACAAATGCGGAAGCGCAATGCAACAAAACGGAAGAAGGATCGAGGTGGAGAATTCAGACCTGTTTTAAGATGCCCTCGGAAAGGATGTCAAACCTCGCGGTCCGTTAGAGCAGGGAATGATTTTTTTCATTACACAGATCTTAATAATCATGTAAAATGTAACCTAAAGTTATGTGAAATCTTGGAATTAGTCTTCTATTTCATTATGGATACGCCAGTGCTAACTACAGTCACTTTAACAGGCATCTCCAAACCTACGGTTATTGACTGGTTTAACATGTGTCGTGAAGTATGTGGAGTCATAGTTTCAACTAGGGAGCAAATGGTTGGCACAACAGAAGAACCGATACAGATCGACGAGGCACGATTTGCAGGCCGACGCAAATACAATCGAGGAAGGCTATTAACAGGCGATCATGCCCCTTCATCCGAAGATAGCGATGCTGACATTGTGAATAACAGGAATCACGGAGCACGAATCGATAGTCCTTGGGTTTTCGGACTGAAAAAAGGCTTGGATTGCAGATACTTCTATGTTAATAGACGTGATAAAGACACTTTAATACCAATTATTCAAAGAGAATGCAAGGTTGGATCAGTTATCCATTCGGATGAGTGGCCTGCTTATGCTTGCCTGAATACCCTAGGATATATTCATCAGACGGTTAATCACCAGAGACATTATGTGGATCCTGCAACTGGCGCACATACGCAAGCAATGGAACGTTCTTGGCTAGATGCAAAAATAGATATTTTAAAGAAGAAAAGGGGCATTCCTGTGCAAATGCTACAATCTCATTTAAACCATTTTTGTTGGAAAATGCTAAGAAAGGAAGAGGAGGATCTGTTCGTAGCCTTCTTAAATGATATCCGCACTGTATACACACAGTAATGCCTAATAAAAGAGTTTGCAAAACATTTTTTGAAAAAAAATTTTTGCAAACTTTTTTTGGTTTCTTTTAATAAATAAAATTTTGTAATTAAATATATTTCTTGAACTAAATTTCTTATATTTTAATTCCTTTCCTTAAATACATTTATAAAAGTGTAATTTAAGATGATGTAGACCGCACACTTAACCAGAACTCAGATGGTAGACCGCACACTTAACCAGAACTCAGATGGTAGACCGCACACTTAACCAGAACTCAGATGGTAGACCGCATACTTAACCAGCACCGAAGATTTTTAATCAGTCACTCGAAACGGGGATTATTCCTGAAGACTTCAAATTAGCTAACGTCACGCCTATTTTTAAAAAAGGCGACCGCGCAGTAGCTAGCAATTATAGGCCCATTAGCTTAACGTCAATTGTCGGTAAACTTTTGGAATCCATAGTTAGGGATCGTATCATCGATCACTCAGAAAGTAGAGATTTGATTAATAGTAGTCAGCATGGGTTTCGACGCCATAGGTCTTGTTTAACTAATTTGTTAGAATTTTATAACGAAATAGTGCGCGAATACGATAGGCATAGAGCAGCTGACGTTATTTATTTAGATAGGAGACTAATTGCGAAGGTCAAAGCGCACGGTATACGCGGTCAGGTAGCTAAATGGTTAGAAGAATGGCTTCGTGCTAGGAGACAGAGGGTCGTAGTTAATGGTAGTGAATCGGGGTGTTTAGATGTCGGTAGCGGTGTCCCACAGGCTTCAGTGTTAGGCCCATTGCTATTCGTAATTTACATTAACGACGTAGATGTAGGATTGACTAGTAACGTGTCAAAATTCGCGGACGATACTAAAATAGGCGGTAAGGTTGTTAACGAGGACGATAGTAATAGGCTCCAAGACGATGTAAATAGGATTATGGAGTGGACAGATGAGTAGCAGATGCAATTTAACGTAGACAAATGTAAAGTTTTGCATATATGTTCTCGCAACAATAATTACACGTACACGATGGATGATAGGGAGTTAGCGAGCGTTGACGAGGAAGCAGATTTAGGCGTACGCGTATCTAAGGATTTAAAGGTTAGGAACCAGTGCCTGGAGTCTTGCGCAAAAGCTAATAGGATGTTAGGCTTCATAGCACGTAATTTCGAATTTAAATCGAAGGATATTATATTGTTCCTTTACAAGTCCCTAGTCAGGCCTCATTTAGAATATGCGGTTCAGTTTTGGTGCCCGTACTTGCGTGAGGATATTGATAGGTTAGAAAGGGTTCAACGTCGTGCCACGAAACTAATTCCGTCATTGCGCAACAAGCCTTTTGAAGATAGGATTAAAGAGTTAGACCTGTATTCACTCGAAACTAGGAGATTAAGGGGGGAGCTTATTGAAGTTTTCAAAATCGTTAATAACATCGATAATGTTAATTTTGACAAATTGTTCACTTTCGATAATAGTAATACTCGTAATAACGGATTTAAGTTGTGTGGCAGACGTTTCATTACTAATATCGCTAAAAACTTCTTTACGTTTAAAGTAATTGATAAATGGAATAATCTTCCCGCGCCCGTCGTGAACTCTACCAGCGTTAATGTGTTTAAGAACCGTCTTGACAGACATTTTAAAAATATTAACGTTGTTTAAAATAAAAAAAAAACAATTAGCAACGGGAGCTCTGGGGGTGGTGGTTGAGGATGAGTCTGTTGACGATTAATGCCAGCTTGTGACATGCCAGCGTGTGATGCTAAAAAAAAAAAAAAAACCAGACTAACACGAACGTAGATGTAGCTCGTATCGTAAACTAACCCACTTTTTGTTTAACTTTACCTACTTTTTTTTGTTTTTCTTATCATCTTACTTTGCATGTCTGTAACTCTCTTTTCTTGCATGCTTGTAGTTTGCATGGTATGACAGTGAGTTAAGACTGTGTTTGCATGGTTTGTAAGCGTTCTTATTTTACTTCTTTTCATCTTTCACCCCTCTCCTATTTTCTCCGACTATTTTCTGACTTGTCGGCAGTGGCCGGCGGATGATGATGAGTCTTTTTTCTCTTTTTCTGAATGAATGTTAACCCACAAGTGATAGGTGTTCCTCCTTACTTCACCCCTTATTCTCTTCTCGTCTCCCTCTACTCTTTCCTTTCTCTCGGGCTAACCTTAGAGTGGACCTTAGAGTCTTTGTTAGCCTTAGCTTCTGTAGATCTGTAGATTATCTCTCTCTTACTCTTTCGACCGGTTCTAATTATACTCAATTTTTTGGTTTACATTATAAAATTTTGAAACAAAACAAATATTCTTCTCGTTCCAAATAATCAGTATAATCATTTAGCAATATCTCAAACGCAAACCTTCTCCAACGTTCCATTGCTTTAGTCAAATTGAATAACTTCAGTACTTAAAATAACAAAAATAAATTTTACACTAAATTTAATGCAAGTCTCAGAAATTAATGACAAGAGCTATCGATTGAAATCAGTAACGTAAATACCTGTATTCTCTTTCTTTGTTATGGTAAAAAAATTTATATATGGTATGATTTTTTATTTAATATGATATAAATTTATTTGACTTTTTATTTATCTCCGGAATGTTCTTTTCACGCGTGTACTGTAGGTAAGTACTCGGACTCAAAAACATTTTCGTTATGCGAATTTTTGCTCACCTCATATTTTAATGATTGCAGTCGATTTCACTCGGTAGTCACGTAGTCGCTGGTTGTTCCAATACTAGCAGGCAGTCGTGTAGTCGATTTCCATGCATAAAGTTGAATTTGATGTTCTCCTAACCTTCGTAGTTCCAGAACGTTTAGGATCCTTGGTGTTTTCTTTTCTTCAGCGACGATTCTTCGTAAAATCTCTTCAGCCAGCAAATCTTTTCTTTATTAAAATGTTTTCCTGTTTTTCACTTTTTTCTATTCGCCGTTTCACTTGCAAATCTTCTTTCTTCTTCTTCTTCTTTCCTCTTTCTTGAATGTACAACGTAACAACCCCTTACCCTTATTGTACTTAAAAAAAATAGTAAAATAGTGTTTTCCTCCCATTTCAGTGACATCTCTGACAAACTAACTTAAAAAACTTCTCTATCCTGAATGACCTAGAGCAGACTACAGCACCCTACTCGTATCCCCCGATCTCCTTAGAGATATGCCAAACATTCTGGATTTATTTCTCACCACTCATCCTTCTTATTCTGTCAAACTTTTAATCCGTCCGGCTCCTTCTAACCACAATCTTATATCTGTTTCCTGCCCTATCACCGTAGTTCGGCCTTTGGATCTTCTCTTTAGGCCGCCGATTGAGAGGCCCTGAGGCAGCACTTCTTTGATTTCTTGTTGAATAATTAGTGCTTCCTTGGCCGGGTCCGCTCCCAGTGTGCTGAGCGCATCACGGAGGTAATTCTTTCGGGCATGAAGGTGTACATTCCATAATTTTTACCTACGACTAATGCAAAAAAAAAATTGATTTGATTTTATTTGTTTTAATGCCATCCGCAAAAGAGAGGAGCTTTCAGAAGGCACCGTCGCCATCCAACTCCTGATTCTTATTCTACTTATATTTCTGCTCGGAATCGCCAAAATCTGTTCTTCGACTCATCAAATATTCCCCCATCAGTCAAAAATGTGAAACTTCTCTAATTCTAATTATTCTCGCTCTTTCTGGCACGTAGCCTAAAACCTCTCCAAGAACTTACCTTTTTCTTCTTTCCCTCCTTTTTTTCATTCTGACGGCTCAGTTGCCGTCTCTTCTGATAAAGCTGAACTCTTTGCTCAAACTTTCGCCTCCAACTCAAACCTGGACGATTCCGGTGCTGTTCTTTCATCAACTTCCGCCTGTGATTTAATTATGTTTGAAATTAGAATCTCTTCCAAAGATGTTTTTCTGCCCTCTCTGGGATTAATTCTAGGAAGTCGTACAGTCCTGATGGGATTCCTCCTGTTTTCAAAAATTGCTTCTGTGCTGATACCCTGACTAGGTAAACTCTCGTCTTTGTCTTTCTTCTGGTACTTTTCCTTCCTGCTGAAAGTTCGCTTTCGTTCAGCCTGTCCCAGAGAATGGTGACTGTTCTCAACCCTCCAATTATCGTCCAATTACTTTGATTTTTTGGCTTTCTAAAGTTTTTGAATCTATCTTTAATAGGAAGATTCGTAAACCTCTCTCTACTCACAGTGTACTCTCTAATTAATCGACATTCTTACTCTTTCCACTATTCAGTCAGTGAACTCTGGAACAACCTTCCTCGATCAATCTTTCCCCCTGTCTATGACTTCTACTCTTTTAAATGCAGTGTCCTAACATCTTGAAAACTCTGAACCTTCAATTTGGCTCTCCTTTTCCTTTTTTGAGGAGAGCATTTTTTGCGGGCGTTCGACCTTGGCCCCTCCTTCCTGCATAATATATATATATATATATATTATATATATATATCCACATTCCATAATCGTTTCAGAGTAACAAGCGAAACGAACACAAATGATTTTCCTGCATTGAATTAAAGAAATTTAATTGTGCTTAAATAAGTAAAATTTCAGAGTTACAGGGATATTTCAAGTAACTCATAACTCTTCAGATTCTATATGGGTAAAATAATTTCGAATTGCTTGCAACTAATATATATATATATATACAAAGGTGGGCAGGACCGAGTTCCAAAAGGACCGAATTCCAGGAACTCGGTCCTTTTTAAGGACCGTGAGCGGGAAAGTAGGTCCTTTTCTCAGTGAGGACCGAAATGAGGAGCGACGGTCCATTTTTAAGCAATTCCGGACGGTCTTTTTTAGTGATTTTAGTGTGTTTAGTGATTATTTGAAGTTCTAAAGAAGATGGATCGTTTCCTCCAGAAGACTCAGAAAGAGACTGAGACTGAACTGAAACTTGTTTCAACACCTGGCACCATCCAGTGCCGCCGTGGAGAGGCTCTTCTCTTTGGGGAAGGACGTCCTCAAGCCGAAAAGGTCAGGGCTCAGTGACAGCCATTTTGAAATGCTAGTCTTCTTGAAGGGAAACTCAAGCATTTAACTTAATAACTTTTTTTCATCATTTATGTATTGTATTAATTCTAATTTACGTTAATAAAATTAAAGATTTCTGGTGTCTTTAATTTCATTTTTCATTTTAATCAAATTTTTCACTTATATTATATATAAGGACCGAGGACCGAGTCGTTCCTAGGTCCTATCTTCAGAAAGGACCGTGACCGAGACCGTCGGTCCAGTTTGAAGCAAGGACCGGGACCGGGACCGTCGGTCCTTTTTGAGGCCCGGGTGCCCACCTTTGTATATATATATAGGGTGAACCAAATGTAGGTGGACAGTAAATGATAACGTTTATTTTGAGAATACATATTTAATTTTTTGTATACTATAATACAAAATAAAATTTAAATAAATTTAGTTATAATATTTAATATAATAAAACACAAACACCATAGTTATAATGAACACCATAGTTATAATATAATATAACACAAACCGTATTCAACCTACTGTCCACCTACTTTTGGTTCACCGTGTATATATATATAATATATATATATATATATATATATATATATAACTTATATTAGTTGCAAGCAATTCGAAATTATTTTACCCATATAGAATCTGAAGAGTTATGAGTTACTAGAAATATCCCTGTAACTCTGAAATTTTACTTATTTAAGCACAATTAAATTTCTTTAATTCAATGCAGGAAAATCATTTGTGTTCGTTTCGCTTGTTACTCTGAAACGATTATGGAATGTGGAATTGTCACTCGTCTCTTGAAATGAGAATGCAGGTCCTACTAAACTGTGTATATATGTTGTTATAAGTTTTCAATCCTTACTAAGTTGTAGCTTGGTGCAGTGGGTAGATGAGATTTCTACAGCTCCCTTTGAAGGTTCGGGAGACCTGTCGTACCTTCACAGTATGAACACTATACTATATAAATATGGAGAGATTCATATTTAATAACACTGAATCAACTCGTGTACATTTCGAGTAGCTCTGAATGATGGTGTTCTTTGCGTTTTGCATTCAAGAATCTTTGCTTTAATTAATGATTCGTTCTACTTGTACTTTTGTCTTATAACTGGATAACTGGTGTTGAAGGATTGGACGATTATCCACAACGATCCATCAGACATACAGTACATGACCTCATGTTGATGAAGCTATAAAATTTGATGGTCAGGTTAGTTTGTAGGGTGGATTCACTTTTTTAAAGTTAGGTTAAAAGTGATTCCGTTTTTGTTTATACAACACATGAAGTCCCAGTTAAACAGATTTAATTTCATAAAAATAATATAATTCAATTGCTTCAAGCTTTTGTTAAGTGTTACTGCGACATTTAACAAAAAAAAAACACGGCCTTTTCCGAAATTTGGACTGTTTCCTATTATTTTTTAAATAAGATATTTAATGTAGAGTTTTACGCTGATTTAAAAAATATAAGTCTTTTTATGGAAAAATTATTATTTTAAAAGTTACACGGTGTTATAGTTTACGTATAGTTACTATTTTAAAAGTTATATGGGTACTAGTTTGCCAATAGTTACTGTAGAAAAATCTTTTGCACATTGGCCACAACACAGTTGTTGTTGTTGTTGTTGGTTAGCCGATCAGCCCACCCTGATCGAGCAAGCCGGCGGCACGCAGGTAACCGATCGCCCTCTCCAGAGTGGACCAGAAGGTCAGCGCACTAGTGATGTTATGTTGTGTTCTATGTTGTGCTAGAGCGGTACAGTCTGACATAATGTGTTCAGTTGTTTGTGGTGTGTCCTGGCACAGGTGGCAGATGTCGTCTGTGGAGTTGTCTAGTCTGTTTATATGTCTGTAAGTTGGGGTGATGTCCACATCAGAATCGTACTAAGTTAACTCGATCCGATCTGCTCAGGCTGGTCTCTGACCTGTCCATGGGTGGCGGCTTCGCACCTAGGACCGCATTAGGACCAAGTCGTGTCAGTGCTTTGTGGGTTCGGTGTGTGTGTATGTGTTTTCTGTACTATGTGATGTCTGTGGGGCGTGGTATGGAATGGAGTATTTGGTTATTATGTCTCTCTGGTGTTACCTTAATGGTGCGAGGTGTTGGTACATGATTGTACATGGGATGCATGGGTGCATGATTGTACATGGCAAGGGTGTTGTGGGTTAGTTGTCGCTGCTGCCATGAATTGTGTTCCCCTCATGTCTAAATGTTCCCTAACTTTAAGTATTTTTGTTTCTGTGTGCAGGTGTTCTATTGGTGTTGTCTGAGTACATCCTGTAATGATATGAAGTGCGTTTTGTATTGTATTGTCTGTAAGGTGTTTATGTGTGTGTTTGAGATAATGGGTGCCCAGCATGGGTTAGCATAATCCATAACTGAGTGAATATATTGTTTGTATATGAGTGATGTTGTTTCCTGCTGGTGTCCAAAGTTTGTGCCTGTTAGTACCCAAAGCGTGTTAAGTTTTTAATGTCCTGAATGTGGTTTGCAAAAGATAATGATGTGTTGTATGTGACCCCAAGTATTTTGGTCCTGTGAGTGTGTGGAATGTTGGTGTTGTTTAGTGTAAGCTGCGGAGTTATCTGGTGTTCTTTTGTGTTGCTTGTTAACAAGGTGATGGTTGATTTTGTGGGCGCTACTTTGAGTCTATTGTGTGTGAGCCAGTCTTGTATACTGTTTATGTATGTTTGTAGGTTATTTGTAGCGGTGTCGATGTTGTTGTGGGTGGATGTTAGAGTGATGTCATCTGCATATGATGAAAAGGTAAGCTTTTTATCTATGGGTGTTGGAATGCCAGGCATGTATAAGTTGAACAGTGTTGGTGAGAGAACAGAGCCTTGAGGGACCCCGTTCGGAAAAAGCTTGTTTTGGGATGACTTGCCATTAAATGCGACATGTGAGTATCTTCCTGAAAGATAGTTGCTCAGCCACCTTTTGGTGTTATTGTGCATGTTTGTGTTGAGTATTTTGTTTATGAGAGGGAAGCGTGGGATAGCATCAAATGCTTTACTAATGTCTATTGTTGCTAACAGTGTACGTTGAGCTGGTCTTCTGGAGTTGATGCCATCCATGATGTGCTGCGTGAGGTTAGTGAGTAATGTCGTGGTTGAGTGGTGAGGTCTGAATCCATGTTGAGTAGGTGATAGTGGTATGTGTGGGTTGGTGATTTGTAAGATTAGTCTTTATGTTACATTGGAAGGTGTGCATAGTCAAGTAATGGGTCTATAGGAAGCTGATTCTGTTGGATTTTTGTTTGGTTTGAGTAGTATAATAATTTTACCTTGTTTCCATATGTCAGGAATAATACAGTGTTGGAATGAATATGTGCTGATGTTTGTGAGAGCTAGTATTCCCTGTGGGCCCAAGTGTTTAAGGTGTATGTTAGATATGTTGCCTGGTCCAGTAGCCTTCGAATTCTTAATGTTTTTGATGATCTTGGTGGTCTGGTCTGTATTGAAGGGTGTAATGGTCGTGTCGAGTCTGTAGGTTTTCTTGTGTCTGGCTGTTTATCTTTCTGCGTGTTTCTGGTTGTTGTCTCTGTTTAAGTGACTTATCTTTGCGTAGTGATTAACTACAATGTTAGCTTGTTGTGTATATGTTGGGGATATTATTTTGGCTGCGACAGATAGCCGCGTGTGAGGTGTGAATGCCGCTGTCAGAGTGGGTAATGCTGTTTATAGTCTTGTATAGCCTGGATGTATCTGTGGAGTGGTTTAGTGTTGCTATGAATTCCCTAAATGTTCCTGTTTGTTTTTCTTTAAGTTTGTTGTTTATTTCTGTGTTGAGCTGTTGTATCTGCTGTTTTATGGCTTCTGTGTGGGTTTGTGTGTTATGTTTGAGGTTGTTACGTTGCCTTATGAGGTGGGCTATTTCTCTAGTGTAATTTGGGTTGTATTTCCTAATGTTGCCCTTGGGTATGTATTTGTTTGCATTATTGATGATCTGATTAAATGTCTTGAGTGTTGTATTGATGTTTATGATGGGTGTGCTGTTTAATGTGGTGAATTGTTCCTCAGTCTGTATTTTGAACTGTTCCCAATCAGCTTTCTTGTAATTTCTGTAAGTGTGCTCAAGGCTGTTGGGGCAGATTGTAGAACGTGTTGTAATGATGATATGCAGGTGGTCTGATGACAGTTGTTTTTCTGTTCTCCAGTGTGTATGTGTTGCTAGTGAGGGGGAACAGAACGTTATGTTTGGGGAGGAGTTTGAATATCCTGCTTGATGTGGTATGTGTGTGTGTTCTTCTGTATTGTTAAGAATGAAGAGGCTGTTTAGTTGTGTGGATATGTTGGTGCCTCTGGTTTTGCTTTGGTTGTGCAGGTACCAACTAGTGTCTTTAGCGTTGAAGTCTCCTCCTAAGATGACATTAGTGAGAGAGGCCAGATTGTGTAACTGTGGATTGTAATTGGCTGGCACCTGAGGTGAACTATCTGGTGGGATGTAAATGTTGGTGAGTGTGGTGTTGTGTTTTGCGCGTTTTAATGTTAACTGCCTGTATTTCTATCGTGTTATCTGCTTCGATTGTGTTTGTAATGTTTTGGGTGGCATCAGTGTAGCTAATGCTTTTATGTATGTAAGTGATGAGTCCACCCCCGTGACCCCTAGTACGATCTTGACAGATCGCCGTGAAGTCAGGGATGGTGGGTGTTTTGTGTGCGCGTTTTAGTTTTGTTTCTTGCATAAGTGCTATGTGAATGTTTTGTTTGTATACGAATTCCCTAAGCTGCATGATTTTGTTTGTGAGACCATCTACGTTGTACTGTAATATGTTAATATTATGCTTCTGTATGTGTCTCATGGTCCTATCGTGTCTATATCTTTGTGTATGGTGACATATGTAAGTTGTAGTGGGGCCTGAACTAGTCTTAATGTCGCCGGAGAGTAAGAGTAGTCCGGGGAGCACGCAACTGCTCCCCGTAAATGAAAAAATAGCACGCTGGTATAGGTCCGGCCCCGGGAGCCGATCGGCACTCTGACCGTGCCACGCAACAGGCCGTCGACTGCCAGTCTGGCCAACCGTAGACAGAGATTTGAGGAAGTTTGGCCACCAGCGCGTTGATGTTTCGGTTTTGCGTCGCCTCTTCTTTGCGTTGACGTGTCCCGCGCTGGAGGATACAGCCACTGTTAGAAGCTTCCTCGTCAGCTGCTAACTGTCGACATACGTTGAGGTTTTTCGCTCCTTCCTATCAGTTTCTTATTTTCTTTGGTCAAAATGTGCTGTTTAATACTCTCATTTTCTTTTTTGTACACTTCAATAACTACTTAAGAGAGGTAAGTAACCCAACCTAACCTAACCTAACCTAACATAACTTAACCGAACCTAACACAAGGCGTCGAACCTTTGTGGAATAAGGCCAAACGAAGGCATAAGAGACAGTCAGGGACTCACCGGCAAATGATTGATACTAGTGCGAATTCATGTGGCGACAGAAAAATAACGGTCGAAATCTATTCACACAAATACTTAGTGACATAAGCCACTATTACTAAAGAATACAATAACTCTTGTATTAGTTTTCAGTTGTATTGTTATAGTTTTTGACCTAATACAAAATTACAATAACAAACAACTTTTGAACCGCTCATTTCTTCAAAAAAAAGTCTTACATTTTTTAAATCGGCGTAAAAGTCTACATTAAATATCTTGTTTTCAAAAAAATCGGAAACAGTCCAAATTTCGGGAAAGCTCCAAAAACACCAATATTCTCCAACACCATAAAGATTCTGAGAGAGTAATCTCGTAATAGTTTCGTGCGTCGGTCTTTCTTCACACGAAGGTCAAGATCAATAATTTTAATTTACTTGTAGTGGTTTACCTTCACCCCCAAAGATCTTTTAAAATTGACTTGATGTTCGGCACTACACTAAAAAGTGTTGGCATGAATAGACACTACAGTATGTACGAGCAGATCCAGATCGGTTCATATGATCGGCTTTATGATACATAAGAAATTAAAATTTAGTAATGCTTTAAATAATGCTAAAGTAATGTTTAGTAATGTTTATATCTAATTAACTATTACCGTTTCACTGTTGTTATTAATCAAAGGAAAATAAAAACGCATTTTGAAAATGAAAATATTTTGAAAAGTTTCACTAATTACTATGGGAATGATATCATAATTGATCACCAAGAAGCGGTAAAGAAAGTATCATTTTCAAATGTTATTAATATTTTTATGTTTACTGCCATAATGTAAAGTTCGAAAATCGTTACAGTTGAATCTGGGAATCTTTACGAATTCAAACTAATTTTACATGTTTCATTAATTAAAATGTTCTAAAATGAGTCTATTAATTACAAAGTAGCTCCTTTTCGCTTCTATGCTTAGCCTAAAACATTTCATGTAAGAAAGTGTATGTATATTTATATCAATATATACCACATACATAGCATAATGTACCTTATAAATTTATTTAATAAGTACACCAAGGAAAATGTACAAACATTAATTATATATAGAAAACTGTTATTATATACATATAATACACCTTACACAACTTACAAGAAATATAAAATTGAAGGCTATAGTATAACATAAAAAGACATTATAATACATATATACAACGATAGTTCTACGTACACTTAACTCTTAGCCTTAGTACCTAATCTAATATTAGAAATATGACCTATGATTTTCACATTTACAGAAAAGGTCTTTGGTAAACAGATGTAAAAAATATAGAAAATATTTGAATAATCTTTTATTTCTCAGTATATAATTAAGATATTTTACACTTGGCATTCATTTTATCAACAAAAAAAGTCAAAGTGTCTAAAAGTCTAAAAGTCTAAAATTTTACAGTATTATTAGGCAAATATTGAAAAATTAGAAATAAATCCACGTACATAATTTACACTTCAGTCACTGGTATTTTTCGAAGAGTATGAAAACTGTGGTAAAAATAATCATCAGAAATGATATGGGTTGATGCGGGAAGGTGCTGTTCGTTTAGGTGGTTATGATGGTGAGCCACAGGATCTTGTGACCAGGGTTCGAGAGGTCTCAGTGGTCCTTCTTTCCAGCCGCAACTATTACTTAGTTTGTCCATCTGTGGGCGACGGCGGTACCTGAAATAAGCAATGAATTCCGTGTTTATCGATCATTAACGTCCTTATTCATTCTCTGACTAAGGTTTAAAATGGGAATCGCTGTTGCGTGCCAACGTGACAAACATCTTCCTGAATTAATCAAATGTTTGCGAAGAGTACATTAAATGTTTTGTGGGAAATCAGAGAAGCAGAATGGAAAAACAATTAGTGAAATATAAAAGGAATTAATCAAGTAATTTTAGTTTGTTTTTAAAGCAAATGTGAAAATTTCACTCCACTACATTTAACATGAATAAATTTTATTAGATTTATTCCATTTACGAATAATGCAAATTCCAAAATTTGAATAATAAAAGTAAATGATAAACAACATTATATATATATATATATATATATATATATATATATATATATATATATACAGTGGATTCCGGTTAATTGGGACATATCGGGACAAGAATACTTTGGCCCAATTAAGCGGCTGCCCCAATTATACGAAGTTGCACGTAAAGAGTTAAAAAGGTATACATAAGACAAAAGACAAACTTTCCGTTTATTGAGTAACAAAAATACTTACTGTATATGAACTGGAACAAATGGTGCAAATCAGAGAAAAACATTTACCCTAAAAACAAATTTGATTCATGTACGTATTAAACACGCATGTAGTTCTTAACAGTTAATGACGTTGGAGGAATTTATCGAGTGTACCCTGCCGTGTTCTCTTGATTGACTGCAACTGAACAAAATCAGCGCAGGTATCTAGTGTAGATATAGGACTGCCTTCATTGCCTTCCTGCATGAAATAGCGTCGTAATCCAGCAATAAATTTCCTGGCATCCTGGTTAGTCACTCGTTCAAGCTCAGGTGTGTCATCCTCATCGTTTTCCTGGTCTTCTGATGTCTTCTGGTGTTTTGCTGCATTTTGTTCAACAATTGCGTCCTCACAATCTTCATTTTCATTATAACATTGAAGACTATTGTCGATGCATGCAAACTATTCGTAGTTTCTGACGTGTTGCACTTCCAAAATGGCGTCATTTTCACTATCGACCGTATCTGGCATCTCCAAGCCTGAGTGTTTAAAACCACATTGACCAAAGCAGTTCTGAATGGTCTTGGTGCTTATTCCTCGCCAACTATCGGCAATAAACTGTACTGCATGTAAAAGATTAACCCTTGCACTGACTTCCTTAGCTGTTGAAGATGATGTCATTAGATTTTCTTCAATTGCTTCAAGGATATAGTTTACCAACTTTCCGCGATACAAGGTCTTCAAATTTTTTATGATTCCCATGTCAATTGGCTGCACCAAGGATGTGGTGTTGGGAGGCAGAAATTCCAGTTGGATATTTTTAAAATCTAAATGAGGGTGTGCTGCACAGTTGTCAAGAAGCAGCAGAATTTTTCTCGACTTCTGTTGTAATTCCACGCCCTAATGTAGCAATTACTGGCCCAATTAAACGGCATGGTGTCCCAGATAAGCGAAGCAAATTCTGGTTATATTCTCGATTTGTTTTTGTTCTTCAAGATTTGTCCCAAATAAACGGCTGCCCCGATTAACCGGTGGCCCTATTAACCGGAATCTACTGTGTGTATATATATGTATATATATATAATTTTCCGGCCAGTGTTTCGGAATTTGTACTAATTTCCATTATGAAAGCTAAAAAGTTTTAAATTTGAAACTAAAATACATATTATGAGAAAAAAATATTAAAATACTGAAATCAAAAGATGACGATAAATTACAGTTGAAACATTTCGAATTTCAGAAAAAAAGATAAATTAATTGAAATTTTGAAAAAACGCCATTTAATATTTGATCCTTAGGTAAATCCGTTAGAACCAACCAACCACTCAAGCAGACCATCTAACTCTCTCATACGCAACCATGCACAAAACTCAATGGGTAACAGTCTCCCTATAAGCGATGTCAATACAATGAGGTCGTGGGTTTGACTCCCGATGGTGCTGCTAATAATAATAATAATAATACGAGAGTTAGTGCAATGGGCGGCATTAGTTGGTGGTCTGAGCGTTGTGCCACTTCCTGGCTCTCTTCACTGATTACAATTGTGCACATAACCATAATCATCAGATTTCGTAGATAGTCCGTGAACCAGACTCCAAATTTTGGCCAATCGGTATCATCAAGGCGAACCAGATGAAACAATGCGTTTTGGAAAGCTTATAATTTGTAGTTTCTAAATATGCTTGCTGGACATCTGTGTCTGGTAGCGTTTTAGCGTAAATCTTCATCAAACATAGGCACCCAATATTTCAATATTGGGAGCAAACCTAATGCTGATAAAACAATAAAGCTACTCTTTTGAAATGTCCAGCAAGCATTTTTATCATCTACTTAGCATCCTTCATCATTGGTATGAGGGACATTTGGTTCCCCCGAGTGGTACCGATCAACCCTTCTGACCCACAGACTAAGAAAACTGTACAGTATTTCAGTAGCCAATAAACAGTCAGATCGTGAGCTGAAGATGTTGGAGAACACAATGTATAAATTAAAGCCGAATATAAACTTTGATGATCACCTTTCCTTTAATTTGTTGAGTTTTTAAATTTATTTTGTCTCTTAGGTAATATATTTTTAATATTTTTATTTTATTAAGTGTTACTTTTTCTTTTAAGTCAAAATGTTTTAATTGTAATCTACTCTTGTTTTGTATCTTAATATTTTAGTTCTTTTAGATCTTAATTTTCTGTATTTTAGTATTAAAACATTTTTTTAGCCCTGATGATGGAAATTAGTACAAATTTCGAAACGCTGGGCAGAAAATTTAATAAATTTAATAAATCATTAAAGTGAGTTTTCCTCGTGCCCTCGCGCACTCAAAATGTTGCCTGATATATAATATATATATATATATATATATAAGATTTTCATCAATGTATTTACAACACTGATTTTGGAAAATTGACTGACCGATTTTTCAACTTTAGATCAATATTGATTTAAGATTTATATTTTGCTCAGAGTAGCAAGGTTTATATGATCCTTTGAAGTAATACTGACAAGGTCAAAATCTGGTTGATGACACTCTGATGTTAGCGAGTCAATAGTTGTCAACAAAGAAAGAAAAACGCTCATTAAAAATATTTAATTTCAAGACAGAAAATGTTCCGTTGAATAACCGCCATAGTATTACTGATATTTCTTATTATTCGATGTTTACGTTTCACCATTTCTCATCGACAACTTTGATTCTGTATTTTAAAACAACATTTCATCAATACTACATCCTCATAAAGTAATTCACTTTCATTATATTGTTTTGTCTGAACTAAAGACGAATCATATCTTCATCCTTTATTGTCGAATAATAGCATTCTTGCATTATTCATCAATATTTACTCAATATTTGTGGCATTTAGGATTGTCGATTGAACCACATTACATCAAAGTCAGTTCAACATTGCTTCAACAATGTTTGGATAGATACTGTTGCAGTTAGTCACTGCGGAAGGATTAAAACTGATAAGTCATCGATCATTCCTGCATGTTCATATTGATATTGAAACTTGGGACATTTTAATTTCCGTTTCAGTTTGACACTTCATTATTGATTGAACTATTATTCATTCGTATCAATATCTTTTCAACATCTTGTCATTTGTGTGCTACTCATATATATATATATATATATAATATATATATATATATACACTGAGCTAATGTGCAAGGAACAGGAACTCTTCCAGGATAATTAAACCCACTATAGTCCGAATAAGTAATGGTAAATGGCAAATACTAAAGTTTCATCATTTTCATGATGGAAGCCCAACGTGGGCAACGGGTCACTAGCAGAGGCCCCAAAATATAGCTTCCTTCACCAGCTATCTGCTGAGCAGATAGGACCCAGCTTTGGGACAGGGTCTAAAGTTTAAAGCTGACCTAGACAACTACATTCAGACTCTCAACATACGCAAGAAACTCGTTGTATTTACGTTGGACTGATTCACATTAACGAAAAAGGGTAACTTTGCTAGTGATCCGTTGCCCACTTGCCCACGTTGGGCTTTTATCACGAGAAAGAAAAAACTTTAGTATTTGCTAATTACCATCACTGTACTTATTCAGACTATAGTGGATTTAATTATCCCAGAAGAGTTCCTTGTTCCACGCACATTAGGTCTGTATTCCGTAAAAGTTATCTCAGGAGACCATTCTGAGTTGTATCATATATATACAGTATATAGGGTGGGCCAAACAAACTATTACCCAACTTTTGAAAAAATATTGTGGCTCACCCTGTATATTGATATTACTGCTGAGTCGTATGTTGTATCCATACTTTTACTATTTCAAACGGTGGCTTTGAATCTAGATTCAAAGCCCCAGGAGTAGAGGTACAGGCTCACAACTGGATGGAGGTATCAGAATATGGTGCTCAATTGAAAGGCGGTCAAAGTCAGCAACTGATACTTTCAGATGACAGTCAGTTTCTCCATAAACAATTAATTTTCCTAATTTTTACCCAAAATAATTAGTTTATTTCCTTTTCCATTTCAGACATCATTCTGCTATACTTGGTGAACAAGTTATAACATAATGAAATAGTGACCCAGAGCTGGGCACTTGCGTTTTTTTGCGCGTTTTTTTGCGGTACTGCGGTACTGCGGTACTACTACCGCACTACCAAACCGGTACCGCATAACGCAGTACCGCAAAGGATCGCTGAAAGTACAGCAGTACCGCTACCGCATTCAAATTTCCCGCGGTACTTTCCGCGGTACCGACCAACACGGTAGTACCGCAGTACCGCAGTACCGCAAAAAAAAACGCAAGTGCCCAGCTTTGTCAGAAATACTCTTTGGAAGATGAAGCATTGATATTGAACCTGCGTAAGGAGAAACACGGGTGCAAAACGAATGAATAAAGAGTTTCCAAATAAACGATGGAAGATACCTGTATTTCAATATCTCATAAAGAAAATCGATATCACAGGGTCGACCAAACGAAAAGAAGGCAGTAGAAGGCCAAAAACATCACGTACTGAGGAAAATATTGACACGGTTTCATCCATGATATGCAGTCAAGAAGAACGGCCCAACACCCACAAGTCCATTAGAGGAACTTCAAAAACTACTGGTATTTCTCGCTCTGGTGTTCGTTGTATAGTAAAAGATAATCTGGGTCTTAAATGTTTTAAAAGAGTCGAAGTTCATAAGCTCTCTGCATCAAATAAGCAAGCAAGAGTTGAAAAATGCCGTGCCCTGTTAGATCCATTCCCAGACAGAGAAGTATCGAAAATATGGTTCAGCGACGAGAAGACCTTTACGGTTGCTTCAACAATAAACACACAAAATGACCGAGTTTATGGAAGACAGGACAAAAAATCTATCAGTCTAGACTCTAGATCGACTTTGCAGGAACGTCCGCATTTTTCTCAAAAAGTCATGGGTTCCATCTTTATTTCAAAGTTAGAGAAGTCAGAGATTGTTTTTGTTGATCAAAATGCCAAAATCACTGCTGCTTATTACCAATAAAAAATCTTTGATGCGGTACTGCCGTCGATAAGGGAGAAGTCAAGGTTGTAAGCGTGCATTGATAATGAAGGAGGGCACATTCCGCATAATCTTGGACTCATTTAGGTAACTGTATAGAAACAGAAAGTTTTTCTACCCGTGTCTGTATAACAGCTAATTACAAAATAATGGTTACAGTTAGCAAAAATCCAACTTCACCACGAGATAGACCAGGAAATTCCATACAGGACACATATATTGATTGTACAAATAACATTTGATAAAGGTAAAATTATATTGTTCAAAATCAGGGTAATATTTTTGCGGCCCACCCAATATATATATATATATATATATATATATACATATATATATATATATATATATATTATTATATATATATATATATATATTATATATATATATATTGTAATTAGACACAAAATCATTCAATGACTCTAAAAGTTTAAAAAGTAAAACTAAGTGAAAATTAACGGCACTATAAATTTCCGAATTTTAACTCTTAATTTTATCAAAAAAATTTCCATTGCAAAGGATAAGTGTCTTTTATGGTAATTTTGTTTAGATAATTTAGAAAGCTTTAAATCCAAGTTTTTATATTTTGTAACTATTAAATTTTTACATTCCCCAATTTTCTCAAGCACGAACCCAACTTTGATAATCTAATTATAATTTAAAATATAAAAGTACAGCCGAGGTAACTTTTTGTATTCAATTATCGTATATCGTTTCATATAAAAACGTAACGTAATTACACTGTTTTAAAGTATTTCTGCCTTCATGCATCGCTTAATTAAAGGCTTAAAGATGCGTTTTTCCTGGTAACGGCGGGAGATAATTGCGGTTTGTTTTGCTTATCTTTATCTCATCCCTCTTGCAGTGTATCGCGTGCATGAATAAGTAACCATTCTCTCTTTCTCCCAATTGGACGAGGGCGCCATAAATGGCAAGAACGGCAGAGGAGCTCCGACGGTTGATAAGGGAGAGGGAAGACGAA
The DNA here is from genome assembly GCA_023014485.1 of Bathynomus jamesi. NCBI lineage: Eukaryota > Metazoa > Arthropoda > Malacostraca > Isopoda > Cirolanidae > Bathynomus > Bathynomus jamesi. Next base: position 732,824 of record JAJOZX010000867.1, read on the forward strand.
TGAAGAACGCATGAAGGAAATAAGGGGAGAGTAGGAGGGGAAGGCAAAAAGAAAGGATTAGTACCAACGAGGGTTAAAGGATTCACTCCCACGGGTCCTTTTCTCGACATGTTTCATCGGCAATCGTTGCCTCAGTGGCAGAAAGACCTTTAATTTGTGCTCAGCAATTTATCACCGTAACGCGATTTCTTCCTCATCTCTCTCTCTCTCTCTCTCTCTCTCTCTCTCTCTCTCTCTCTCTCTATATATATATATATATATATATATATATATATATATGAGTAACAGAGACACGGTAAGAAAGAAACTACAGGGTGTCCCGTAAGTCTGGACCATAGGGAAAAATAATAAAATTACAAAATAGTCCAAAAATTTATTTATAATATATTTTTTATTATTTTTATTATTATTTTTATTATTTTTTATTATGATCTTACTCCGCTGGAGTTTTATTTGTGGGGCCACTTGAAAGCCAAAGTGTACGAGGTCAAACTTCAGAACATTTTCCACCTTAAAGCACGCATTGTGGAGGCGTGTCAAGAAATTTCTGCGACTGTGATTCAGAAAGTGCTGTCGCAGTGGAGATTGCGTCTTCAACTATGTGTGCGACACAACGGCGGACACTTTGAACAGATTATGTAATAAATTTTTGGACTATTTTGTAATTTTATTATTTTTCCCTATGGGTCCAGACTTACGGGACACCCTGTACATAAATAAAAGACAGGCTTCCGCTAAATTTTGGATAATTACTATTTTTCCGATGCAGTTTGTAAACATTATCTTTGTCTAAGTAAGAATGAGCAGTGAAGCGATTCTTAATAATATTTTTAACGAGAAAAACTAATTTTCTAAATCACTCCGGTTTACTATATTATAATCAGTAATATCATTGGTTTGTTTGTTTTATTTCAGACTGCATAAAAAAACGTTGGATTTTTTCTTTTATATACAGTAAATTTGACGAGGAAATGCATTTGGACCAGAAACGAAAAATCCTGAACTAAAACCAAAACAGTTACTCACTATTGATTGAATGTCAACGTAGTCTACTATAAGGTTTAAGCAATCATCTCAAATAGTGTCGATAAACCAATAATTCAGAGGACATAACCCGCTCATCATATTTTTCGTGCCGCATTTATGAATCTGATAGACAGACACATCCATTGGAATAACTTTAGTTTATAAATGTCTTATTTCGTGTTTGTGGTTGCGCAGAAAACCATTAAATATGACTTTGTAATAATGTATTATTTCCGTTAACATATATTAAGTAAATTGAAAGAGCAGTATTGAGATTTGAAAATAATTTTAGAATTATTTTTTGAAATGCACATCAGTTCTTCGCAGCCTAAATTTTATGAAACAAAGAAGATAAATATTCTATCTTCCAGAAATAAGTCTCCATTTTAAGACAGAACTATTTTTCAATCGCGTTTATTAAGATTAAAAATTATTTGCAAAAACAGAAAACAATTTGATAAATGACACCAATTCCCATATTTATGCCTAACTTTGGCCTCACCGAATCAATCGCTCCCATCCACACACACGCACACACACACACACACACACACAGATATATATATATATATATATATATATATATATATACGTATCAGCAAGCGTAGTATTTCTTTGAAGCAAGATTACCCAATCAGGGTTCGAACCAGGGACCTGTTGAATAGAAGTGGCTAGCGCTACCACCACGCGCTATTTTTTTACTTTCCTTACTTTACTCCTTTCCCCTTCTTTCTTTCTTTCAGGATAGGGTAGACATAGTAATATTCCTTTGCCAATAAATGGGAGTCGCTGCTCTGGTCTGGTTTCAGAGCAGTGGGAGTTCTCAGATGATGGGAAGTTTGAGAACTCTCCGTCGTCAAAATCTCCGAATAGAAATAATTCAACTCTAGGAAAGCTACTTAGCTAGAGTAGAATTTTAGCTTTAAATAGTGTAACAAAATTTAGTAAAATAAGGGGAAAAAATTAAGCATATGTACGCTGTCACGAAAATTCTTAAATTCGGGTTTAGAGGTACATCTGGAACACTGCGTCTTTATCTTAGTAATAATCCTATGCGAAGGACGCAGCATAAATTATATATTTATGATAAATTATTTTCTTGAAAAAGGGCGGAAATCACATACACAATGTACAGTATACTTTCTTTGGAATTCTTAAACTGGGGTGTGTTGACCAGCTGAAACTGCCTCTGGATCAGTGCTCCCTTATGCAAGTAATCCAGAACGAAGATGGCACTGTAACCTAAATAATTAATTTTTAAAGTAAGTCTCTTATCACGATGGTCTTGGTATTCATCGAAGAAATGATACAGTATTAAAATGATAAATTTTTGTATATAACAAATAACTAAATAAAAATTCTTTAAAAAATTGCATGTTGTAGATTAAATTAAGTAGTTTAGTGTTCCACGCTCTCCTTTATTTCCCACTATCTTCTAATGCGTAACTGGGTACACGAGAATGAACTCTGAAGCTTTTCGTTTCATTATACTTTTTCCTACTTTATTATAAATCTTCTTTCACAATTATTTTCTCTCAGCAGTGGCTGGCGGAGAAGGGAGAGCCTTGTCTGTTCTATCCTTGCAACTACAGCTATTCCTGTGTGAAAGCTGTACACGATATAAGTTTAAGTATTATATCAGTTTTTAGTATTCTTTGTTTTCATTTTCGATTTTTTCTCTACTTCCTTCTTGGGCTAGCCTAGAGTGGATCTTAAGGTATTTGTTAGTTTGTAACTTTGTAAGTCAGTCACTCTGTAACATAGCTTGCCGATTTAAACAACCGAGGAAACGAATAAGGCATTTTACGTGTTAACCCTACCGCACTGGAGATAATGAAACAATTAAAATGTCTGGTTTAAAATTTAAACAAAAATCCCATCTGTTATTCCATCTGTAGGACCTCAATGTTAAACAAAAGAGATTTGAATTAGTAGTATGATGACATTTGGTGAGAGGAATTTGGGGTGCTTTGAAACTTGCCCATGGAGGGGTCCTATGAAGGCCTTCGCCTCCGTTATGAGAGGCCCCCTTCCTTAAGTTCCTCAACTCATTTATGGGGTCTCACCGTCCTTAATGAAGGGCATTTGCATCTACAGGGCACCATGCGGGACCCCTCCTCCTTCAGAAAAAAAATTAAATTTTAAAAATTAAAAAGGATTCATCTTCGCCTTCCTTCACGAGAAACAAGCCTCATGTGGGGTTCTTTCACGGTCTTTCATGAGAGAAACAGACAAACAAACCTCAAAAAATACAATGATTTGTCTTGTTTGCTCAAAGGATATTATTACATTCTAATACCACATTGCCTCCTCAAATGTAATTCCATTTTAATATGTTAACAAATTTGAACGTCACAAAAAACAAAATCAGGTTAAATGCGTTTTAAATCAAAAACAGTTTTTTTTGGTTTAATATATGTATTATGAAAAATAGAATAAAGATTTATTATTTTAATTTAAATAAGTTAATTTCTCTCTTTTCTTCATGGAAACTGATTTATTTCATCCGCTCTAAAGCTCAAATACAAAAACTTTTTATACATTCATAACACATGCTTAATTGTTTATTTACTTTTAAATATGTAGTTTTCTGTTATTTACATCGATATATAAATATCTTCAGGTATGTGCACTAACAATTTTACAGCATATAAAATTTCGTTATAAAATTGCGTGTGTTAAAAGTAGTTTCTCTTTAAGGCAACGTTCAACATGAACAGTAAATATTATCATAGCTAATTATATACATATACAGGGGTTAGACAAAATAATATGAACACCCGCCGATTTCACAGGTTATCTTTACGGACTGCTCAGACACAAAATAAATGGTCAAATGACTGGCAAACCTATTTAAATGCGTAACAGAGAGTGTATACGTCATGTTATAACCCTCACGTTGTTTTTACAGATCTGAGTGAATTATGAATTAGCAGTTATGAAAGACCTGTCAGACTTCCAAAGAGGGCAAATTGTCGGAGCGCGGATGGCTGGTGCATCGGTGACGAAAACCGCTCAGATGTTCAATGTATCCAGAGGAACTGTCTCTATGGTCATGTCTGCATACCAAAACCATGGAAAGACAAGCACCGACAAATGCAATAGTGGACGCAAGAAGAAGCTGTCTGATCGAGACCGCCGGGTGCTAAAGCGCATTGTGATAAAGAACCATGACCACAGCTCCAAAAGTGACTGCAGAGCTTAACCAGCATCTTGCAAGCCCGGTATCGACCAGAACTGTACGTCGCGAGCTCCATGGAGCTGGATACCATGGGAGGGCTGCAATTGCCAAACCCTTCCTTTCGCACATCAACATTGAGCGGCGCAGAAAATGGTGTAATGACCATAAGAATTTGTCAATGGACCGGTGGAAGAATGTAGTCTACTCCGACGAATCCTCCTTTACGCTATTTCCATGTTCCGGTCGAGTTTACGTCTGGAGACAGCCTAAAGATGCTTATGACCCCGACTGCCTGATCCCAACCGTTAAGCATGGAGGCGGATCTGTGATGGTTTGGGCAGCAATATCGTGGAATACTCTTGGCCCAGCTGTAGTACTGCATGGTAGGGTTAACGCCCAGGACTATCTGTCAATATTGGCTGACCAGGTCCATCCCATGGTCCAAACGCTGTTTCCCAATGGCGGCGCCGTCTTCCAGGATGATAATGCACCAATCCACACCGCTGGGGGCGTTAAAAACTGGTTTGAAGAGCATGTTAGTGAAGTAGAACGCTTGGATTGGCCTCCACAATCCCCGGATCTTAACATTATCGAGCATCTGTGGTGTCAGTTGGAAGCAGCAGGTCAGAAGCCGATTCCCACCGCCGGCGTCTTTGGAGGAACTGGAGCAGGGTTTGCTCGAAGAATGGCTCAGGATTCCTCTAGCCACTGTCCAAAAGCTGTATGAATCAATTCCCCGACGCATTGCAGCTGTTATTGCCGCTAAAGGAGGACCAACTCCATATTAAGAATAAAAACCGCCATTTATCAAGGTGTTAATATTATTTTGTCCAACCCCTGTATATATATATAATATATATATATATATATATATATATATATATATATCAACCCTTTTAAAAAGATGAGGATGAATGCGAATACATGGATTTTATATTTCATAAATTCAAATATCGATACCTTCCTTCATATATATATATATATATATATATCCAGTTAGCCTATAAGGGCTGTTCTATTCTATGCATGAAAATACATTTTCAATAATTGAGCCTAGTCATGCATATTCGGATAGATTCAAATACTGAATCTTCAATTCCGTCTCTGATCATCGACTTAAACATTATTATCATTATCATTATTATTATTTATGTAGAAGGTCATTTAAATTAAGCATTTGTTTTCTACAAATCAAATGGCAAATCAATCTTTTAACGCAGCACCGCGTGTACATTATACTGTTTAATGCTCCTATTTCAATTCCTATAACCCTATTAAGTTTATCAACATCATCATACCATTAGCAATATGTAATACACACACACACACACACACACACACACACACACACACAATATATATATAAAAAAAATATATATATATAACCAGATAAGGTGGTTTGTCCCGAAAATCAACTTTCTTAATATTTCCCTTTAATAGAAAAAGAGTAAGTTTTACAAGGCATAACTTTGGTATTTAACCTTGTAGCAAAGATTATTGCCCAAAAAAATAGTCCTAAATCCACTATTCTAAATCCATGTATTCTCTGTGATATATATATATATATATATATATATATATATATATATATATATATATATATATATGCACTAGAATCACAAAATAACACGTGACCTTATTAATAAGCAAACAACCACAAGGAAAAGGAAACACAAAGTCCGAGCGCTTTCGTGATATATTCACATTATCACGAAAGCGCTCGGACTTTGTGTTTCCTTTTCCTTGTGGTTGTTTGCTTATATATATATATATATATATATATATATATATATTAGTAACAGTAGTTTAAAACTTATCCTCATTTCTACATATCTGTCTAGGTAAGCTTTCACAACATCGAAGTTGGTATGTAACATATTTGAAACAATCAAATGTATCCAAAGGTTGTCTGGTGTATGAGCGTGCAAACATGATTAATCTTTAATAAACACCAAAGTAGCTCGTATAGCGTGCACACTGTACAGATATGCAAATAATAATCAACAACCATATTACCATCATTCCGACTAAATTACACTGAAACAATCACTGTATCAAATGAAAATTTTCACTTAAAACATATTATTAACTGTCATCCAACAACCTCATTTCATATATCTACCTGACCATCGATAAACAGTTAGATACGGAAGCACCCAGACGTTATAACTATTTAGGGTATGAATCTGATTAATCACTTAATCATTGTTTCGAATTTAATCATTAATTATTGAAAATAAATTATATTTTTAGAAAATGATGGGAAATGATTAAATTTCCTCATAATTTCAGTATCATTCAATCTTAAATTTTGTAATATATCATTTTAATCTGGCACCTTTTTGCATGGATAATTTGACTACTCCGCCAATGCCTGATTTCTTCAGTTATAAAACAAACTAAATGTTTGAGCAAAATGTTTTCTTCGGTCTTATCGCACGCAGCAGAAACAATAAAGCTCTTTCTTACTCATTTCAGAAGCATTTAATTTTTACTCATATTTAATCAGTTAATCATTGATTAATTAGAAAATTTCATTATTCATCACTTTTTTCCTAAAAATGATTAATTTTCCATGCCTTACTATAGATACAAACAAATTGGACTGCTGAGTCGTTAAAAATTCAGATTTCAGAAATGAGAAATCTGATCATCATGTGAGGTTTGCGAGTTCAGAATTGTTTGAACCTGCTATATATATATATATATATATATATATATATATATATATATATATATATATATAATTAGACCTGAAGATGATTCACTTCCTTCAACAAAAACCTATTAAGCCCTTATATATATATATATATATATATATATATATATATATATATATATATATATATATATATATATATATGTATGTATCGCAATCATCAATTTTTCAAATCTGAGCTAAAAGAAAAATCTAACCTTAATGTATACAAAGTTAATATTTTTATTATCCCTCTAAATTAAAGGCTTTTCGCAATTCACATTATAATTTATGTTGTCTTTACATTTTTCTCAGTCGCTTCGTCGGCTTAACATTATCAAATGTTCTAATATTCTATCATTACAGACTTTTACAATCAAGAGTGCAAAACAACTCTTTAATAAACACATATACAGGACAATGAGTACTTTAATTGTACAAAGCCCCATATACTTACAGGGTTTCTCTTCAAAAATGATAGTAGCTACCATAAGTGAAATCATACATTACAGATGACGTAACAAGTGCGCGCCTAATCATACCTGTACTGAATCATGTCAGCTACACGTTCAGCTGTAGTCCCTTCGACTAAACATTCCAATTATACAAGTACCCCAAACGGTACCTTATTGCTTATAAATCTTGGAGTTCTTAATAATTGGCAATGAAGATCTTTAAATTTTCAACCTCTTTTTTCCAGCTCAAATACGTACGAGACTACTAAACGAATGCTTACTACAGGTAATTTGGGGGAGGCATCACTATAATTAATTCTGCTTATGTGATCACAGAGGAGATAAAAGATTTACTAGTCAGGTGTCAGTGATTGCATGTATGTAACTACATTACGTAGGATCATCTGTTCAAGGGTACCCGTGAGTACAAAGTTGGTAGTGAAGAGGTTACACTCTCTATTCCTACTGTGAACGTCCATCCTTTTGCATCCTTGAGAAGCAACTCTTCACACTGGACATACAGTTTGCAGTCTGCTCGTTTAAAGCTGTCAGTTATGAGCATTATAATGAGATCGAGAGCTTCATAATCTAACTTTCTGTAAAGATCTTCAGGAGTTTGGTGGTCTTCCGATGGAACACAATCCTGTTCTAGCCTAGCTGAAACCCTTCTAAATCGAGTTAGTGAAGGCATATCTACTGCCAAGAAGTACCTAGTGACAGTACTATCTTCCAGAAAAGGTTAAGCCCTTCATCATTACACATATTTCAAAGAGTTTAACAGTCATACCAGCATTAGTATATATATGTGTATGTATATATATATATATATATATATATATATATATATATATAGAGAGAGAGAGAGAGAGGAGAGAGAGAGGAGAGAGAGAGAGAGAGAGTGTTGTGCGCAACTCGTTTACTTAGGTGTGCGCACCTTTCTTTCTTTTGCAGTTTCTGACATCATTTAAGTAGTGCCCAACCCGTTTATTTATTTATAGTGCTGGACACCCTTTTAATTATGTTAATTCACTTCACTGATACCCTTTAGGTTGGGCGCTACCCTTTAATTCCATTTCAAATTATTTCTTACGCGCGTTTTGTTTGCGTTCAGGATGACTCGACCTATCCAGACGGATGGCCCTTTAAATTGATAGGCGTAAGTTCCTTCGGCTTACTGAAAGCCTACTTTGGATTTCAAACTTTAATTGTTAAGTTACCCTCAGCTTACAAGAGATGCCTATTGCAAGGTGGCAGAGAAACGACACACTCCCTCTTATAAAGTTTATTCAATTTCACTCAAATTAGTACATAAATTCAAAGTAATAGGCTGATTGATGATTATCAATTTTGCTTACAATAAAATACAGTTATTAATTTAACGAAAAGGTTCACAAGTATTTTAGTCTACAAAATCATTTATACAGAGGGGCTTTTTATTTTCCATGTAACAATAAAACTTAGCACTAAATGAAATTATCAAAATCGACAAAGGAATTGGAAAGAATGAATTACTTACAAAATTTAGAAGTTATTCTCAACAGTTCTGCGCGAGTCCCGCAGATTTATTTCCAGAACAAAACAAACCAAAAACAAGAGTCCACCCAATAATTTAGATTCCTTTACAAAATTATTGACGGGTCATGCACAATAGGTCGCAAACTTACAGTGTTAACCTTTAACTTGAACCCAATTAAGTTCATTGAAAATTCACAAAACTCTTAGTCTGCTGGCTAACCTAAATTAAGGTATTCTGACTAAATTCTCTTTTACAGTCGCTAACACTAAGTTCTTATACACAAGTTAGCGTAAACGAAGGCGATTCAAACTTTAAGTACAATCGTGACAATTCAAGTTCAATTTAGAAATTTCTATTTTACCCCAAGTCTAAAGAATTACTTGAGCTACTGTTAACTTTCGGAGGAACGACTACATCTGATTTGAAACTCTAAGTTCCCCTTCAGAATTACAAAAACTCCTCCCTTTGGTGTCTAAAGGGCCTATCAAAACCAATTTCATTACATGACATCATTCGTACAAAAATTACTGATCTTCTATTGGCTCTAATCTCAACTTCGTTAAATTCTACGCTCCGCCTTTCTTAACGAAATTTTCAAATTAAAATTTGAAAATTTAAATTTAAAATTTAAAAATTTAAAACAAAACTTTAAAATTTCGCTCGAGGGCTTACCTCAGACGAAACCACGAATAAACAAAACCGACACCTTACAAGGTTCAAAATGAAACGGACCCTTAAGCTATATTTGCCCTTTGAACTTCTAACATAAATCTACCCAAGACTGTCAAACAATAAGTTCTCTTCTCTGATTACACACTCAGCCTTTGGCTATACCAGGGCATCGGCACTCTTTACTTTGGTCGATGTTCATTTTAAGAGATTTAAATTTTCACGCGAATTTAAATCGATTTCAAAATCACTTCCATGAGAATCTGAATTAAGATAGAACAAACGTTAAGGAATTTGAAACACTCTAATTCATTCGTTCATGAATATTTATAAGCCAAACCACCTTGCTTTTAAAGATGTACACAACGAAATCTTAAACTAAAATTTCTGCATTTATTTTACAAAAGATTTCGGCATGCCAATTTTATGGTTACAACAAGAGAGAGAGAGAGAGAGAGAGAGAGAGAGAGAGAGAGAGAGAGAGAGAGAGAGAGAGAGAGGAGAGCTGATTTAACTATTCTCTAAATAAATTACGACGAGTTGTATATTTAATAGATAGATAAATATACAATATGAAAACACAAAACATGTGCAGCAGACACACGTACTTTATCACTCTAGCGATTAAGTTGACAATAAATATGAATTCGGCAAACATTTTATGAGAAAGGTCACTAGTTCAGCCCACACAACCCTAGAACAAATGAAAGTATTTCTTAAAAAGTTTGACCAATAAAATAGCGGAAACCAGGAACAAACCCTATGGCTTAGTTGAATATTGGTCAGTCCAAAGTCTGACGAGTCTGAACGCCTCCGAAGACCTTGTTATGGTTGACCGTCTTCTGTTGACAGTAGCTTAATAGTGAATTACTTCTAGGGTTTATTTCAACATAGCACTTGGTAAATCATTTACACACAACTAAAACACAAATTTCTCTCTCTCTCTCTCTCTCTCTTCTCTCTCTCTACGTACACACACACACACACACACACACACAAATATATATATATATATATATATATATATATCCCCGCAAGGGGGTTCTAAGCTCGTGCTCTTGAGTGCTCTTTGTGCTCGTTTGTACGTGCTTGTTCCTGGAGGTTTCGCGTGCGCCCTCCCGGCCCTAGCACCCAAGGATGATGGGGCTCGACCCTGCAGTCCTTGTCATCCTTGGTCTTTTTCCACTTCGACTGTCCCCTCCACCCTTTCTTTTTCCTCTGTCTTTCCTCTCACTTTTTCTTTGTTTTTCCGCTGAGATATGCCCTTTTAAATAGAGGCGAATCGGTTCTTCCCGAACTTAAAAAAAAAAAATATATATATATATAGTGTTGGAGCAACAGTAGCACTGACGGTTTTGAGGAAATGCAGCGTAAGGACTAGGGCCCTACATTTTACGTGAATTCCAGCCACAGATTGTTATTCGCTACTTTTTAAGTGAATAAAGCCATTTTTGTTCTCATAATTTACAACGAAAAATTAGATTTGGGTCACTAACCACGACGTGTGGGTGATTCGAAGTCTACCTATGTTGTCAACTGGAAAGGTGTATATTTAGTTTGATCAGCAACGAGGAACAGATGCGTTCATATACATGTAGTCAAACTTATTTTATTTTACTGTAAATAAACAAATGTGTATTTAACCGTTTTTATTATTTTTACTAGGGTGTGGTCAAAAAGCAGCATGAAATAATCCAGTTCTATTAGCAGCGTTTACTCCAAAGAACTGTGAATTGAATTAGTCCAATTTTTTACTCTCTCACCATTACAGAAAATGTAACGAGATATTAGTTTCTGCCCTCGTCTGCTTTATTCATATCTTATTGTTCTATACAGTATACACCTTTTTACCCCCACACAGCTGCTCAGTAACTGAAAGCAACAACTTAGCTACTGAATTTATGGTTTACTGATATATACATTGAAGCTAATTACTAATACTTGCAAAATTACACATACGTATTGGGAATTTTTACTCCAATTTTGCTTTTCAAAAACAACGGTAGCACCGCTTCACTTCGGCACAAGTAGGTAACAAGATAACGAGCACAACACTGTATATATATATATATATATATATATATATATATATATATATATATATATATATATATATATATATATATATACATAAAATTAAGGTTCTATCACAAATGAGAGACAATTCGACACCAGGGCCAGACACATGGAGTGCCACATTTCCGAAGAACTGTAAAGAGAGCATTGCCAAACCGCTATAATTAGAGGAAATCATTCGACACGGAGCAAATTCCACTGTCATTAAAGAACGCAAACATTGCCCCTTTATTCAAAGATGTTAACAGAGGAATGCCCAAGAATTATCGGCCATAGCTCTCACCACGCACCTTATAAAGTGCTTTGAACGTATAATTAGAAGCGAAACTATCTACTACCTACAAGGAAAGAACTTATACATCCCAAATCAACATGGTTTCAGGGCTGGAAGATCGTGGCTATCACAGCTATTAGACCACCAGGAGAAAATATTGGAAACACTGAGCCGAGGACAAAACATAGCTGTAATATATACTGATTTTGGTAAAGCTTTTGATAAATGTGACTATGGAATTATAACATATAAACTTAAGAATACAAGAATTATTATAAAGCAAGGAAGGTGGATATTAAATTTCTTGACGCAAAGAACACAAAGAGTGGTGGTAAATGGAGTCAAATCGGAAGTCTCGGAAGTAGAGAGCTCTGTCCCACAAGTGACAGTACTAGCGCCCTAGCTATTCATAATAATGATTGTATATATTGATGCGGATATCAATGACAGTATTGTATAATTTTTCGTAGATGTCGTAAAGACATGCATGGAAATATTGAACGAAGGTGTCAGAGAAAGTTTACAATACGCCATTGAAACATTGTTCCAGTGGGCAGAAGATAACAATATGAAGTTCAAGGAAGAAAAATTCCCACTTCAAACATATGGTAATAACTAGGAGCTACAGAAAAAGGGTACAAAACTCTGCAAGCCAAACATATAACACCAAATCCATAAGTCAGGGATCTTGGAGTAATAATGCCGTCGGTTACAGAAAATTCAGGAAGCACTATAACAACAAAATTACAACGGCTAGAAAAATAATGGGCATAATCTGGAGGAGCTTCCCCAGAAGAAAAGCAAACATTATGTAGATCCCGGTGCTGACAGACGGTGCGTAGCACACCAGCTAGACTTCCTTTTGACCCGGTTAGGCGAGTTCCATGCTGTTTATTATTTGCTCCTTTGTGGCTATTTCGTCATATATATATATATATATATATATACATTTTCAAAACGTTACATTTTGTTGTAAAGTGTTTCATAGCATTTTACAAAAAAATGTAACGCGTTGAAAATGTATTATCACTTCTACACCATATATATATTAAATTCATACAGGTACCCTTGAACAGATGATCCTACGTGATGTAGTTACATACATGCAATCACTGACACCTGGCTAGTAAATCTTTTATCTCCTCTGTGATCACATAAGCAGAGTTAATTATAGTGATGCCTCCCCCAATTACCTGTAATGAGCACTCGTTTAGTAGTCTCGTACGTATTTGAGCTGGGAAAAAAGAGGTTGAAAATTTAAAGATCTTCATTCTCAATTATTAAGAACTCCAAGATTTATAAGCAATAAGGTACCTTTTGCGGTACTTGTATAATAGGAATGTTTGGTCGATGGGTCTACAGCTGAATGTGTAGCTGACATGATTCAGTACAGGTATGATTAGGCGCGCACTTGTTACGTCATCTGTAATGTATGATTTCACTAAGGGTAGCTGCTATGATTTTTGAGGAGAAACCCTGTAAGTATATGGGGCTTTGTACAATTAAAGTACTCATTATCCTGTATATGTGTTTATTAAAGAGTTGTTTTGCACTCTTGATTGTAAAAGTCTGTAAAGATAGAATATTAGAACATTTGATAATGTTAAGCCGACGAAGTGACTGAGAAAAATGTGAAGACAACATAAATTATAATGTGAATTGCGAAAAGCCTTTAATTTAGAGGGAAAATATAAATATAAACTTTTTATACATTAAGGTTAGATTTGTTTCTTTTAGCTCAGATTTGAAAAATTGATGATTGCGATACATACATACATAATATATATATATATATATATTAACAGGTTTGATAAAAGGGCTTAGTAAGTTTTTGTTGAAGGAAGTGAATCAGTTTAAACTAGCAAGCCCTCCACTTTGATAAAAATATATAAATACTTTTTTTTGTAAACTTTTTTATTACAGGATGGCTTTTGTAATGTAGGAGCGTGTAGGTCAGGAAGTCTAAATTAAAAAATCAATAATAAATAAAAGGAAGAGAGTGGTTGAGCGGTCAGAACTCTTAGAAACCCCTTTGTTAATAGCTTTAGGAGAAGAACAGTAACCAACTATAACTGCAGCTATAGTTCGTCCAGAAAGGAGATTAGAGATGAAGGTACAGATAGTAAGTTCGAAACAGTGGGAGGGACATTTTGGCAATTAAAGATTTGGATAGAATCTATCCATAGCTTTTGATATGTCTAACGCAGTGGTCGGCGAACTTTTTTGGGTATTACCCCAAAATATATTTGAGGACGTAATCAGGACGTAAATTCGTAATATTCTAAAATTTAGAATAACGCCACATTTATGTAACAAAATAAAATAAAAATATATGAAAAAAATATCAGCACAGTGTCTCTCATACCGCACGCATTACCCCCAAAAGTTTTAAATTTACCCCATTTGGGTAATTTACCCCTGTTCCCCGACCACTGGTCTAACGCAATAGCGAAAGAATGATTAAGTGATTAATCAGATTCATGCCCTAAATAGTTATAACGTCTGGGTGCTTACCTATCTAACTGTTTATCGATGATCAGATAGATATATGAAACGAGGTTATTGGATGATAGTTAATAATATGTTTTAAGTGAAAATTTTCATTTGATACAGTAATTGTTACATTTATGTAACAAAATAAAATAAAAATATATGAAAAAAATATCAGCACAGTGTCTCTCATACTGGGTGCTTACCTATCTAACTGTTTATCGATGATCAGATAGATATATGAAACGAGGTTATTGGATGATAGTTAATAATATGTTTTAAGTGAAAATTTTCATTTGATTCAGTAATTGTTACATTTATGTAACAAAATAAAATAAAAATATATGAAAAAAATATCAGCACAGTGTCTCTCATACCGCACGCATTACCCCCAAAAGTTTTAAATTTACCCCATTTGGGTAATTTACCCCTGTTCCCCGACCACTGGTCTAACGCAATAGCGAAAGTTTCGCCGAGACCTCGAAAGGAGGATGACCAAGTCAGAGAGATACGCGAGAAGATCACCAGTAGTCCGTCCCTTGTGGAATCCCTACTGATGATCTGGAAGAAGATTGTGTGAAGAGAGATGTTTAAGAATCTTCCTATTAACGATAGATTAAAAATTTGGAAGGGCAAGAAACCAAAGCATTTGGTCATTCGTTGGAGGGTTGAAGGCGGTCTCCTTCTTTGAGACATGCTGAATGAACGCAAACTTCCAGCAGGAAGGAAAAGTACAAGATGAGAGACAAAGACGAGGAAAGATAAATTTGTAGTGTGTTCGTTCCTACATAACCAGAAACTTAACATCAAGTAATACTTATGTGAAAGATAAAGAGCTGCCAGTTAAAGTTAATCATCTTCAAGTCTAATTATATATATATATATATATATATATATAAATGTAGGTTCACAGAATTCTGAACTTGCAGACCTCACATGATGATCGGATTTCTCATTTCTGAAATCTGAATTTTTAACGACTCGGCAGTCCAATTTGTTTGTATCTATAGTAGGACATGGAAAATTAATAATTTTTAGGAAAAAAGTGATGAATAATGAAAGTTTCTAATTAATCAATGATTAACTATTTAAATATGAGTAAAAAATTAAATGCTTCTAAATGAGTAAGAAAGAGCTTTATTGTTTCTGCTGCGTGCGATAAGACCGAAGAAAACATTTTACTCAAACATTTAGTTTGTTTTATAGTTCAAGAAATCAGGCATGGGCGGATTAGACAAATTATACATGCAAAAAGGTGCCAAATTAAAATGATATATTACAAAATTTAAGGTTGAATGATACTGAAATTATGGGAAAATTTAATCATTTCCCATCATTTTCTAAAAATAAAATTTATTTTCAATAATTAATGATTAAATTCGAAACAATGATTAAGTGATTAATCAGATTCATGCCCTAAATAGTTATAACGTCTGGGTGCTTACCTATCTAACTGTTTATCGATGATCAGATAGATATATGAAACGAGGTTATTGGATGATAGTTAATAATATGTTTTAAGTGAAAATTTTCATTTGATACAGTAATTGTTTCAGTGTAATTTATTCGTAATGATGGTAATATGGTTGTTGATTAATATTTGCATATTTGTGCAGTGTGCACGCTATACGAGCTACTTTGGTGTTTATTAAAGATTAATCATGTTTGCACGCTCATACATCAGACAACCTTTGGATACATTTGGTTATTTCAAATATGTTACATACCAACTTCGTTGTTGTGAATACTTACCTAGAGAGATATGTAGAAGTGAAGATAAGTTTTAAACTACTGTTATTACTATATATATATATATATATATATATATATATATATATATATATATATATATATATATATATATAAAATATATATATATATAAAATATATATATATATATATATATATATATATATATATATATATATATATATATATATATATATATATATATATATATATATATATGCCTCTGAGCTTATATATATATATATATATTTTATAATATATATATTATATATATATATATATAATTATATATATATATATATATATCACAGAGAATACATGGATTTAGAATAGTGGATTTAGGACTATTTTTTAGTCGATAATCTTTGCTACGAGGTTAAATACGAAAGTTATGCCTTGTAAAACTTACTACTCGTTTTCTATTAATGGGAAATATTATGAAAGTTGATTTTAGGGACAAACCACCTTAGCTGGTTATATATATATATATATATATATTAGGGTGTCACTTAAATGCAAAGTTTGAAATTTTCATGCTGACACCCCGCGAATCTATTCCATTGGTAAAAAAAACATGGTGACTGAAAAATATTTTTATTTGAATAACTATAAAGGTCGCCCCCGCCTTCCAAAGTTTAATGCTTGCGCGGCGTCTCCATAATCGTTCATTAGATATCTATATATCTCTATATATGTGTGTGTGTGTGTCTGTGTGTGTCTGAATATCTGAGAAATAAAGTGAACAATACTTAACGATTCACCGTTTCTCATTTCAGCTACGTGATTTCTGGTGATGGAAACCCGGAAGTGTATATACCTATTAGGGGCAGCGGTTGATGAGGTGAAAGGATGCAAGCTTCCTTCCTACAGGCAAGCATTCGGTTACTTCCTTTACCTTCACCATGAAAAGAAAATGACAATACGTGACGCGTTGAGGAAGTCACTTCGAGCAGTGATGTCCTTCTGGGAGAAAGCTCACATTCCAACCAGACTCGAGACACACTGCGTCAGCAAACTGGATAAAGTCTTCGAGGAGTGGAAAGGACTCAAAAAACACGCCTCAAGGACGAGCGATTCACACAAGACGAAAGAAAAAGAATTCATTGAACGCCTCGATCGTCTCTTTGACATCGCCCACGCTGATTGTGAGAAATTGGTCAAGTACCCAGAGGATTGGGAGTTCCTTCAGCAGCAGCGCCAGAAAGGACGTCCAGGTTCAATGGTAGGTTTGGACATGACCCATCAGCGCCAAGTCAAAGATTGTACTCGACGTCGGGAGGAAGAGGAGAAACGAAGAAAGCGATCAGCAGCTGAAATGGAGGCAGTATCCAACGAAGCGGTTTTGGAGTCCTCATCCTCCAGCTCAGATGATAGCGAAGAAAAAGGAGCATGTGGTGGTTCGTTAGCGTCTAAACAAAGAGCAACGAAGAACATCATGACATCGGAATTGGCGGCAGCGCTTGATCGCACGCAACTCTCGTCAAGAAAGGCCACATATCTGCTGTTTGAGGCAGCTTCCAGCTTAGGGCATGATGCTAGCGACTACAACATCAATCGTGGATCCATTCATCGTCAGCGTGAAAAGTTCCGTACCCTTAAGGCTCGGCAACTGAAGAGCGAGTTCCAAGGCAATAGTCCGTTGACTGTTCACTGGGACGGAAAACTCATGCAAGATCTGACGTCACGAGAATATGTTGACCGCTTACCTATTCTTGTATCTGGCTCCGGGACAGAGCAGCTCCTCGGGGTGCCAAAACTTCTGTCAGGAACCGCGCTGGCACAAACAAATGCCATCATAGATTGCCTGAATGAATGGGGAGTGACCGATCATGTCAAATCTATGTGTTTCGACACAACCGCGACAAACACAGGCCACAGTGGAGGAACTTGTGTTCTTCTGGAAGAAAAAGTTGGACGTGACCTGTTACACTGCGCGTGCAGACACCATGTACTGGAGTTGGTGCTACAGGCGGCATTCGCAGCA
Organism: Bathynomus jamesi; assembly: GCA_023014485.1. NCBI lineage: Eukaryota > Metazoa > Arthropoda > Malacostraca > Isopoda > Cirolanidae > Bathynomus > Bathynomus jamesi. Next base: position 750,942 of record JAJOZX010000867.1, read on the forward strand.
TCGCTAGATTCAGTATCTACCGGTCCAGAAATTCTGCTTTTCAAGCGCTTCCATGATTATTGGACCCGCATTGACCAGCAACAGTTCCAAACTGCGGACACAGATGCGTTCACCAAAGCAGCTATTTTTAAGCATAGAACGGAGCTCATTGAGTTTGCAAAATCACAAGCACTTCAAGTTCGTGATGACTATCAGGAATTCCTCGATCTTTCCGTTATCTTTCTTGGAGGAGTTCCATACAAGGGATTAAACTTCCGCGCCCCTGGTGCTATGCACCGGGCGAGATGGATGGCTAAGGGGCTCTATGCCATCAAGATCTGGCTCTTCCGAAGACAGTTTAAACTGACGAACACTGAGGAACGCGGAATTCGAGATATCTGCCTCTTTTCTGTTCTAGTTTACATGAAAGCGTGGGCAACAGCTCATCTGTCCATCGAAGCCGCTGAATGATTGGGAATTGATGAGGACGCTCCTTCGATACCCGCACAAGAAGATCTCTGATGGTACCACCAAGAAGCTGTCTGCGCACCTGTGGTACCATTCGGATGAGGCAGTGGGTCTGGCGTTCTTTGATGAGAGGATATCGATGGAAGTGAAGTGCAGCATGGTTGCAGCGTTAGATCAAGAAGCCCCTCACATGCCGCCAAACGACCTTTGGTTCTTGATACTATGTTCCTCAGTGACAGCAAAGGACTGGAGCAACTGATCACAAAGAACACCCGAGGATTCTTCTCAAAACTTCAGTTGCCAGATTGCTTTCTGCTCCACCATCCCAGTTCATGGACGTCAAACTCTGAATACGTGCAAGCTCGGGATGTGGTCTCCAAACTTGCAGTGGTGAACGACAGAGCAGAACGGGCCGTGGCTCTGGTGAAGGAGCTGAACGGAAAGTTGACAGTGAAAGAAGAACAGCTCCAGTTCCTCGTTCAAGTTGTCACTGACCACAGAAAGCAACACCCAGCTCCGAACAAATCAGCATTAGTGAGGACGCGAAAGAACTAATCACTGATCAGCGTATGAGCACCAATTATTCTGCTACTGTATATGTATTTTATTTCTCAAAGTTTTGCTTTTGTTGCTTCTCCATTTTGTACCATTATTCGCCAAATTATGTCTTCTATTTTGATTATATAATAAACTGTTTGTATTCTTTGCGTTTTTAAGTGTCTTACTTTCGTTATTTCACCAAATTGCCTTGTTTTTTATTATCTGGTTCGGCCCAAGCTGTGAACACAACAGCTTGTTGACGTCAACAAATGGGTCTTGTTTTCAGTGAGGAGGGCGACCTTTAAATGATGACCAATCAGGACCAAATTTCTCTTCCGTATGTTTTACACCAAATGGAACAATTTTAGGGGGTGTCATAGGAAAATATCCATCGTTTAATTTTCCCCCTATTACCTAGTGACACCCTAATATATATATATATATATATATATTTTTGTGTGTGTGTGTGTGTGTGTGTGTGTGTGTGTGTGTGTATTACATATTGCTAATGGTATGATGATGTTGATAAACTTAATAGGGTTATAGGAAATGAAATAGGAGCATTAAACAGTATAATGTGCACGTGGTGCTACGTTAAAAGATTGATTTACCATCTGATATGTAGAAAACAAATGGTTAATTTAAATGACCTTGTACATAAATAATAATAACGATAATGATAATAATGTTTAAGTCGATGATTACAGACGGAATTGAAGATTCAGTATTTGAATCTATCCGAATATGCATGACTAGACTGAGTTATTGAAAATGTATTTTGATGCATGGAATAGAACAGCCGTTATAGCCTAACTGGAAATATATATATATATATATATATATATATATATATATATATATATATATGAAGGAAGGTATCGATATTTGATTTTATAAAATATAAAATCCATGTATTCGCATTCATCCTCGTCTTTTTAAAAGGGTTGATATATATATATATATATATATATATATAGGGTGAACCAAATGTAGGTGGACAGTAAATGATAACGTTTATTTTGAGAATACATATTTAATTTTTTTGTATACTATAATACAAAATAAAATTTAAATAAATTTAGTTATAATATTTAATATAATATAACACAAACACCATAGTTATAATGAACACCATAGTTATAATATAATATAACACAAACCGTATTCAACCTACTGTCCACCTACTTTTGGTTCACCGTGTATATATATATATATATATATATATATATATATATATATATATAATTAGCTATGATAATATTTACTGTTCATGTTGAATGTTGCCTTAAAGAGAAACTACTTTTAACACACGCAATTTTATAACGAAATTTTATGTGCTGTAAAATTGTTAGTTCACATATCTGAAGATATTTATATATCGATGTAAATAACAGAAAACTACATATTTAAAAGTAAATAAACAATTAGGCATGTGTTATGAATGTATAAAAAGTTTTTGTATTTGAGCTTTAGAGCGGATGAAATAAATCAGTTTTCATGAAGAAAAGAGAGAAATTAACTTATTTAAATTAAAATAATAAATCTTTATTCTATTTTTCATAATACATATATTAAACCGAAAAAAACTGTTTTTGATTTAAAACGCATTTAACCTGATTTTGTTTTTTGTGACGTTCAAATTTGTTAGCATATTAAAATGGAATTACATTTGAGGAGGCAATGTGGTATTAGAATGTAATAATATCCTTTGAGCAAACAATACAAATCATTGTATTTTTTGAGGTTTGTTTGTCTGTGTTTCTCTCATGAAAGACCGAGAAAGAACCCCACAGGAGGCTTGTTTCTCGTGAAGGAAGGCGAAGATGAATCCTTTTTAATTTTTAAAATTTAATTTTTTTCCGAAGGAGGAGGGGTCCCGCAAGGTGCCCTGAAGATACAAATGCCCTTCATTAAGGACGGTGAGACCCCATAAATGAGTTGAGGAACTTAAGGAAGGGGGCCTCTCATAACGGAGGTAAAGGCCTTCATAGGACCCCTCCATGGGCAAGTTTAAAAGCACCCCAAATTCCTCTAACCAAATGTCATCATACTACAATTCAAATCTCTTTTGTTTAACATTGAGGTCCTACAGATGGAATAACAGACGGGATTTTTGTTTAAATTTTAAACCAGACATTTTAATTGTTTCATTATCACCAGTGCGGTAGGGTTAACACGTAAAATGCCTTATTCGTTTCCTCGGTTGTTTAAATCGGCAAGCTATGTTACAGAGTGACTGACTTACAAAGTTACAAACTAACAAATACCTTAAGATCCACTCTAGGCTAGCCCAAGAAGGAAGTAGAGAAAAAATAGAAAATGAAAACAAAGAATACTAAAAACTTATATCATACTTAAACTTATATACGTGTACAGCTTTCACACAGGAATAGCTGTAGTTGCAAGGATAGAACAGACAAGGCTCTCCCTTCTCCGCCAGCCACTGCTGAGAGAAAATAATTGTGAAAGAAGATTTATAATAAAGTAGGAAAAAGTATAATGAAACGAAAAGCTTCAGAGTTCATTCTCGTGTACCCAGTTACGCATTAGAAGATAGTGGGAAATAAAGGAGTGCGTGGAACACTAAACTACTTAATTTAATCTACAACATGCAATTTTTTAAAGAATTTTTATTTAGTTATTTGTTATATACAAAAATTTATCATTTTAATACTGTATCATTTCTTCGATGAATACCAAGACCATCGTGATAAGAGACTTACTTTTAAAAATTAATTATTTAGGTTACAGTGCCATCTTTCGTTCTGGAATTACTTGCATAAGGGAGCACTGATCCAGAGGCAGTTTCAGCTGGTCAACACACCCCCAGTTTAAGAATTCCAAAGAAAGTATACTGTACATTGTGTATGTGATTTCCGCCCTTTTTCAAGAAAATAATTTATCATAAAATAATATAATTTATGCTGCGTCCTTCGCATAGGAATTATTACTAAGATAAAGACGCAGTGTTCCAGATGTACCTCTAAACCCAAATTTAAGAATTTTCATGACTGTGTACATATGCTTATTTTTTTCCCCTTATTTTACTAAATTTTGTTACACTATTTAAAGCTAAAATTCTACTCTAGCTAAGTAGCTTTCCTGGAGTTGAATTATTTCTATTCGGAGATTTTGACGACGGAGAGTTCCCAAACTTCCCATCATCTGAAAACTCCCACTGCTCTGAAACCAGACCAGAGCAGCGACTCCCATTTATTGGCAAAGGAATATTACTATGTCTACCCTATCCTGAAAGAAAGAAAGAAGGGGAAAGGAGTAAAGTAAGGAAAGTAAAAAAATAGCGCGTGGTGGTAGCGCTAGCCACTTCTATTCAACAGGTCCCTGGTTCGAACCCTGATGGGGTAATCTTGCTTCAAAGAAATACTACGCTTGCTGATACGTATATATAATATATATGTGTGTGTGTGTGTGACAGTAAATAAATTAATCAGAGCTGGGCACTTGCGGTTTTTTTTGCGGTACTGCGGTACTGCGGTACTACCGTGTTGGTCGGTACCGCGGAAAGTACCGCGGGAAATTTGAATGCGGTAGCGGTACTGCTGTACTTTCAGCGATCCTTTGCGGTACTGCGTTATGCGGTACCGGTTTGGTAGTGCGGTAGTAGTACCGCAGTACCGCAGTACCGCAAAAAAACGCGCAAAAAAACGCAAGTGCCCAGCTCTGGGGCCCGACTCACTGTGTGTGTGTGTGTGTGTGTATGGGAGCGATTGATTCGGTGAGGCCAAAGTTAGGCATAAATATGGGAATTGGTGTCATTTATCAAATTGTTTTCTGTTTTTGCAAATAATTTTTAATCTTAATAAACGCGATTGAAAAATAGTTCTGTCTTAAAATGGAGACTTTTTTCTGGAAGATAGAATAATATCTTCTTTGTTTCATAAAATTTAGGCTGCGAAGAACTGATGTGCCTTTCAAAAAAATAATTCTAAAATTATTTTCAAATCTCAATACTGCTATTTCAATTTACTTAATATATGTTAACGGAAATAATACATTATTACAAAGTCATATTTAATGGTTTTCTGTGCAACCACAAACATGAAATAAGACATTTATAAACTAAAGTTATTCCAATGGATGTGTCTGTCTATCAGATTCATAAATGCGGCACGAAAAATATGATGAGCGGGTTATGTCCTCTGAATTATTGGTTTATCGACACTATTTGAGATGATTGCTTAAACCTTATAGTAGACTACGTTGACATTCAATCAATAGTGAGTAGCTGTTTTGGTTTTAGTTCAGGATTTTTCGTTTCTGGTCCAAATGCATTTCCTCGTCAAATTTACTGTATATAAAAGAAAAAATCCAACGTTTTTTTATGCAGTCTGAAATAAAACAAACAAACCAATGATATTACTGATTATAATATAGTAAACCGGAGTGATTTAGAAAATTAGTTTTTCTCGTTAAAAATATTATTAAGAATCGCTTCACTGCTCATTCTTACTTAGACAAAGATAATGTTTACAAACTGCATCGGAAAAATAGTAATTATCCAAAATTTAGCGGAAGCCTGTCTTTTATTCATGTAGTTTCTTTCTTACCGTGTCTCTGTTACTCATATATATATATATATATATATATATATATATATATATATATATAGAGAGAGAGAGAGAGAGAGAGAGAGAGAGAGAGAGAGAGAGAGAGAGAGATGGGGAAGAAATCGCGTTACGGTGATAAATTGCTGAGCACAAATTAAAGGTCTTTCTGCCACTGAGGCAACGATTGCCGATGAAACATGTCGAGAAAAGGACCCGTGGGAGTGAATCCTTTAACCCTCGTTGGTACTAATCCTTTCTTTTTGCCTTCCCCTCCTACTCTCCCCTTATTTCCTTCATGCGTTCTTCATTCGTCTTCCCTCTCCCTTATCAACCGTCGGAGCTCCTCTGCCGTTCTTGCCATTTATGGCGCCCTCGTCCAATTGGGAGAAAGAGAGAATGGTTACTTATTCATGCACGCGATACACTGCAAGAGGGATGAGATAAAGATAAGCAAAACAAACCGCAATTATCTCCCGCCGTTACCAGGAAAAACGCATCTTTAAGCCTTTAATTAAGCGATGCATGAAGGCAGAAATACTTTAAAAACAGTGTAATTACGTTACGTTTTTATATGAAACGATATACGATAATTGAATACAAAAAGTTACCTCGGCTGTACTTTTATATTTTAAATATAATTAGATTATCAAAGTTGGGTTCGTGCTTGAGAAAATTGGGGAATGTAAAAATTTAATAGTTACAAAATATAAAAACTTGGATTTAAAGCTTTCTAAATTATCTAAACAAAATTACCATAAAAGACACTTATCCTTTGCAATGGAAATTTTTTTGATAAAATTAAGAGTTAAAATTCGGAAATTTATAGTGCCGTTAATTTTCACTTAGTTTTACTTTTTAAACTTTTAGAGTCATTGAATGATTTTGTGTCTAATTACAATATATATATATATATATAATATATATATATATATATATATATATATATATATATATATTGGGTGGGCCACAAAAATATTACTCTGATTTTGAACAATATAATTTTACCTTTATCAAATGTTATTTGTACAATCAATATATGTGCCCTGTATAGAATTTCCTGGTCTATCTCGTGGTGAAGTTGGATTTTTGCTAACTGTAACCATTATTTTGTAATTAGCTGTTATACAGACACGGGTAAAAAACTTTCTGTTTCTATACAGTTACCTAAATGAGTCCAAGATTATGCGGAATGTGCCCTCCTTCATTATCAATGCACGCTTACAACCTTGACTTCTCCCTTATCGATGGCAGTACCGTATCAAGGATTTTTTATTGGTAATAAGCAGCAGTGATTTTGGCATTTTGATCAACAAAAACAATCTCTGACTTCTCTAACTTTGAAATAAAGATGGAACCCATGACTTTTTGAGAAAAATGCGGACGTTCCTGCAAAGTCGATCTAGAGTCTAGCCTGATAGATTTTTTGTCCTGTCTTCCATAAACTCGGTCATTTTGTGTGTTTATTGTTGAAGCAACCGTAAAGGTCTTCTCGTCGCTGAACCATATTTTCGATACTTTTCTGTCTGGGAATCGATCTAACAGGGCACGGCATTTTTCATCTCTTGCTTGCTTATTTGATGCAGAGAGCTTTGAACTTCGACTCTTTTAAAACATTTAAGACCCAGATTATCTTTTACTATACGACGAACACCAGAGGGAGAAATACCAGTAGTTTTTGAAGTTACTCTAATGGAGTTGTGGGTGTTGGGCCGTTCTTCTTGACTGCATATCATGGATGAAACCGTGTCAATATTTTCCTCAGTACGTGATGTTTTTGGCCTTCTACTGCCTTCTTTTCGTTTGGTCGACCCTGTGATATCGATTTTCTTTATGAGATATTGAAATACAGGTATCTTCCATCGTTTATTTGGAAACTCTTTATTCATTCGTTTTGCACCCGTGTTTCTCCTTACGCAGGTTCAATATCAATGCTTCATCTTCCAAAGAGTATTTCATTATATTATAACTTGTTCACCATTCATCCTCGTCTTTTTAAAAGGGTTGATATATATATAATTAGCTATGATAGTATTTGCTGTTCATGATGAATGTTGCCTTAAAGAGAAACTACTTTTAACACACGCAATTTTATAACGAAATTTGATGTGCTGTAAAATTGTTAGTTCACATACTTGAAGGTATTTATATATCGATGTAAATAACAGAAAACTACATATTTAAAAGTAAATAAACAATTAAGCATGTGCTATGAACGTATAAAAAGTTCTTGTATTTGAGCTTTAGAGCGGATGAAATAAATCAGTTTCCATGAAGATAAGAGAGAAATTAACTTATTTATATTAAAATAATAAATCTTTATTCTATTTTTCATAATACAGATATTAAAGAAAAAAACCGTTTTTGATTTAAAACGTATTTAACCTGATTTTGTTTTTTGTGACGTTCACAATTTGTTAACATATTAAAATGGAATTACATTTGAGAAGGCAATGTGGTATTAGAATGTAATAATATGCTTTGAGAAGACAATACAAGTCATTGTATGTTTTGAAGTTTGTTTTTCTGTGTTTCTCTCATGAAATACCGTGAAAGAACCCCACAGGAGGCTTTTTTCTCGTGAAGGAAGGCGAAGATGAATCCTTTTTAATTTTTAAAATTTAATCTTTTTTCCCCCCAAGGAGGAGGGAGGCCCCGCAAGGTGCCATGAAGGGGCAAATGCCCTTCATTAAGGACGGTGAGACCTCATAAATGGGTTGAGGAACTTAAGGAAGGGGGCCCCCCATAACGGAGGCGAAGGCTTTCATGGGACCCCTCCATGGGCAAGTTTCAAAGCACCCCAAATTCATCTAACCAAATGCCAACATACTACTGAATTAAATGCTAAAACTCTCTGGATTTTAGCGATATCTACGTATTATTGAGCTTTCTTTCCCCTCTCATTTGAATATCGTCTGCATATTACATTACATTAGTTACCTTTATGAGTTGTAAGTGAAGTCAAATTTCCTTCTAATTATCATTCTAATTTTCCTCGCAAGTTTTAACTGTGCACAAATTGCTTGGTAGTGCAATGTACTCAGTATGCAGCATTTCGTATAGAAGTAATTACTGCATTATTAGAAAGGTAAGTAATATAACTGAGAGAAATAGACGCAATAGAAAGTGCGTACAGTGTTATAATCTTTTCCACTAAATAGAGTAATTATGTTGTGAGCTCCACATGATGAATTTTCAATTCCTTTACCTGGCTAAAGTGATTAATTATTTCGGTATAACTACAGTATAATAAAAATATGGAAAAAACGCAGTAGAAAATACAAATATTTCTCTCCTTCATAACGATAAAATAGTAACTGACGTTGAAGTCATAAAGATCAGAAAGCATGTGGAAGGGAAATAAATGGAAAATCATATGCAAAGGAAATAACTACTATACTGACTGACTCATTTCAATAGTAAATTGAATCATACATAATAATTGAAGCCAATTATTTCAAGTTCGAATTTCAGTCCTTCATTGCGACTAACCATATCAAAATTAGTGACGATACAATAAATGAAGACAAAAACTTGTATTCGTTTTGCCCAACAATGAGGTTTACACTACCACAAACAGAGATGACATTAAACATTAGACAAGGCGGGGATAGGGGGATAACAGATGTGCAATGGCCAACAAGGCCGAATTTACGCATCAAATTCACTTGTGAAGAATTAATTATAAAATTTAGAATTCATATATTAAATTCTGAATTGTATTAAGTCGTGTGTGCAAATATACCAGTTTTCTGCTTTATGTTTTTATGAAGTTTACTGTGTCATTTTCACCTTCACTATTTATTTTGTCTACAAACAAATTTTAATATAAGATACAATTAATGTGTGTGTGTGTGTGTATATATATATATATATATATACACACACATACACACACAGCAGTATATACTGTATATGTATATATCCCCATCGCCTTGAAGATAGGCCCCAAATTCTGGATTTATTTCTCACCTCTCCTCCTGATTGAGGCCCTTAGGCAGTACTTCCCTGATTTCCCATGGAATAATTACTGCTTCCATGACCGACTCCACTCGGAGTGTGCTGAGCGCATCACGGAGGTGATTCTTTCAGGCATGGAGACGTACATTCCATATTTTATTCCTACCACTAATACAAAAAAAAAACCTTGGTTTAACTTTACTTGTTCTAATGCTATCCGCAACAAAGAGTCTTTCAGAAGGTACCGTCACCATCCAATTCCTGATTCTCACTCAACTTATATTTCTCCACAGAATCGTGCAAAATCTATCCTTCGACTCGCCAAATATTCCTTCATCAGACAAAAATGTGAAAACCTATTCAATTTTAAATCTCGCTCTTTCTGACATCTAGCTAAGAACCTCTCCAACAACTTTATTTCCTCTTCTTTCCCTCCTCTTTTCCATTCCGACGGCTCAGTTGCCATTCTTGTCTTGATAAAGCTGAACTCTTCGTTCAAAGTTTAGCTTCCAGCTCAACCATGGACGATTCCGGTGCTATTCCTCCATCTCTTTCTCCCCTCCAAATCTATTATACTGAAATTAGAATCTCTTCCAAAGATGTTCTTTCTGCCCTATCTGGGCTCAACTCTGGGAAAGCGTTTTGTTCTGATAATCTGATAGTGTTCCTCCTGTTGTTCTCAAGAACTGGGCTTCGTGCTGGCAACTTGCATAAGCAAACTCTTTCACTTTTTTCTTTCATCTGGTATTTTTCTTTCCTGCTGGAAGTTCGCTTTCATTCAGCCTGTCCCAAAGGAGGGTGACCATTCTCATCAATCCAACTATTGTCCAATTGCTTTGATTTCTTGATTTTCTAAAAAATTTTAATCTATCCTTGATAGGAAGATTATTAAACACCTCTCTCCTCACAATCTTCTTTCAGTTCGTCAGTATGGTTCCGCAAGGGACGCTCTACTGGCGATCTTCTTGCATATCTCTCTGACTATTGGTCATCCTCGTTTCGGGATTTTGGTGAAACTTTTGTTATTGCGTTAGACATATCAAAAGCTTTTCATAGAGTGTGGCACAAATCATTAATTTCCAAACTCCCCTGCTTTGGTGTTTATCCTTTTCATCTGTGCCTTCATCTCTAATTTCCTTTCTGGCCGAGCTATAGCTGTGGTGGTAGTTGGCCACTGTTCTTCTCTTAAAGCTATTAACAGTGATGTTCCTCAGTGTTCTGTCCTTTCACCAACTCTTTTCTTTTTATTTATCAATGACCTATTAAGTCGCACTTCTTGTCCACTTCTATACCGATGATTCCACTCTTCACTTCTCCACCCGCTTCGCAAAGCGTACCTCTCAACCGTCACTCCATGAATCTCGGAGACGGCAATGGTATATCTGACCTCTGATCTTTTTCCCATATCTGAATGCGGCAGAGAAAACCTTATGGCTTTCAATGCCTCAAAAACTCAGTTCCTCCATCTCTCTACTCGTTACAATCTTCCACATGACTATCTTTCCTTTTCTCGTGATCTTTCCTGGAAAGGTCACATATACTCTCTTTTCAAAACAGTTTCGTAGAGGTTAGGTGTGCTGTACCCCTTCCGCTGTTTCTTCACCCCCACTCAGATGCTGTCTCTTTACAGGGGTTTTGTCTGCCCCTGTATAGAGTACGCTTTTCTTGTGTGGTGTGGCTCAACCATCAACCATACTTGACCGTGTGGAATCAAAGGTTTTTCGTCTCATCAGTTCCCCGCCTCTCAATGACTGTTTTCAATCCCTCTCTCTTCGCCGCAATGTTGCAGAATAGAATACCCGCAAAAATATCGAGTGCAAATCAAGTGCATGTAACATGTTCAATAATTGTAACATTGCATGCAACAAGGGATTACACTCTCCAAGGGGAGGGGGTTATGCAACAAGGGGGAGAGGGGGTTATGCAACAAGGGGGGAGGGGGCTTATGCATGAAGGGGGAGAGGTGGTTTATGCATGAAGGGGGAGGGAGTGGGCAACCCAACCTAACAAGGGAGGAGAGTGTTGGGTTAGGCATGAAGGCCGGGGCTAGTCCCTCCAAAGGGGGAGTGGGTAACTTAACCTAACAAGGGTAATAAAACACAAGAAGGAAAGAGAGGAGGAGGAGAAAGAGAGAGATAGAAATGTTCTCGCTGGCTTGTCTCGGAGTATAATGGAGTCTTGACTAGCCATCCTGGGCGGCTTTAGGGTCACAGCCAGTTGGCTTAGAAGGGAGCCATTTCACAGCCAATCGTATGGTGTAAACGGCTTACAGCCAGTTTCTATAAAGAGTCAGCCAGAGAATACAGCCAGTCGCCTTAGATACACACACACACATACAATTTTACACATACATACAATCTTTAGGAGCACAGTCATTGGCTTAGATACCAGCCATAACACAGCCAATTGTATGGCGTAAACGCCTCGCAGTCAGTTTGTTTAGAGGGACAAAACCCCGCCAGTCGCCTTAGACACACACACACACACACTTACCCATAATACCACAACACAGCAGAGATGAGCCCTACTCCTCTAGACCTTAAGAACTCCCAGCAGTAACACTATAAATAAAGACTTTTAGGAGCCTCACCCATCAACAGCACGAAGCCGAGATGGGGGCTACACCAATCGTCCAAGTATAGACTTTAAGACCACCCAGCAGTGATACAGTACTGATCTAAGTATAGACATTAGGAACCCTACCCATCAGCAGCACGAGGCCGAGATGGGGGCTACATTAATCGTCTAAGTATAGACTTCAAGACCTCTCAGCAGTAACACAGTGTTACATCGCCGACTTACCTACGGATTTTACTTACCAACACCTGATAGACCAATATGGTCTCAAAAAATTACAACATTACTCTTCTCATAAATTTGTTTATGAGTACAATAACGTAACTTACTATCACCTAATAGACAAGTAAGGTCTCAAAAAATGACAGAGACAATAGACATGTTATTAGTCTTCTCATAAAGTATTAGAAACGTTTACGAGGCCAGGATTTGAATGTATTGGTGTTATCTGTTCTTTCAAACAAAAACTGAAACATGGTAAACAAAATTTAAAACCAAAACAAATAATTGCCTTAATATACAAATATATCTTTAAATAACATTATAAAAAAATATTCATTTAATTTTATAATAAAACTAGATTTTATTTTTTAGGGTAACTTATTTAATTTTATCAAAAATCATTTTGCCACGCATTAAAGAATCTATCACCCACCGAATTATTCAAAACAAACTTTTGCCTTAATATACAAATATATTTTAAAATTATATAAAAAATATTAATTTAATTTTTAAATAAAACTAGATTTTAGTTTTAGGGCTAACTTATTTATTTTTTATGAAAAATCATTTTACCACGCATTAAAGAATCTAACATCCTCTGAATTATTGAAAAAAAATTATTTTTAGGGTAACTGAATTATTTTTTCCACAATGTAAACAACAACAACAAAAAATTTCATAAAAATTTCAAGGGTCTGATGGCTTATTTGAATTTTAAAAAAGTGGATATACAATTTGAATTTATAAATTTGTTGAAATACTTAAGCTATCCGAGAGAATAACAGAAACTGATGGTGCCTGGCTGGCGGCAAGTCTATTCGAGATGATAAGTCGCTCCAAACTCTAAAAACAAATACCCGTATGGGTGAGCAAATTGTTTGGCTAGTTGGTAAGTTGCCATTGCGTAGCATGCAATGTATTCTAGTTTCCTTTATTTATTTTTCTACACAGTTATATAAATTAATGAAAACGAAACAGATCTGCCTTTCTTATACGAACAAGCTCCAAACAGAAAATAATTTGTCTAACGCTCACATCACTATTAACCATTGTTTTAAAATGTCTGAATTGATTATGAAAAATGGTTGGATACCCATGCTTTGTATAAATTATCCAAATGAAAAACATCTGGGTGGAATTATTATTCAATTTCTGCTGCATATCTCTCTCTCTCTCTCTCTCTCCTCTCTCTCTCTCTCTCTCTATATATATATATATATATATACATATATACAACCTTACCTTACACCCTTACAAAAGTTCGACGCGATGATTCCTCATTTCGCGAAGGTCAAGCTTGTCGCCCCTCCTCTCGAGTTGGCCTGGTGAAGTAGTGAGTTGATTTCTTGTGCTCTCCACCTCACATAGCCAGGTACGCCCGGCTCATCGGGGATTGTTCTGAGCCAGGCGTCTAGTTTTCTTTTCAAGATGTCCACTGCAACTCCATTCGTGTTTTTTAGGTCTTGGACAGCTGAGTAAACAGTTTTGGTCCTCCCACCACAAACCTATTTTCTTTCAGGGTTAAGGATGTTCCCTCTCTCGCCTTTAATTTTGGAATACGACACAGTCTACCGTTTCTACTTTCTACCGTTGTTTTGGGAGTTATAGGGTTCAGAGTAAGATTAGGACTAGTTTCTCTATTATTTTCCAAGTGTAAATAATGCTCTATCTCTCTCTTCTCCTTTCAAGTGAATATAGGTTTAGTTCGCGTAACCTTTCCCAGTAATTTAGTTATCTGCACCCATTGATCTTGGCTGTGAAGCTTCTCTGAATCCCGACCAGCTGCCTAATATCTTCTTTTTTATATGGAGATGTTAGGACCGAGCAGTATTCCAATTTGGGCATGATCAGTGTTTTCAGTAGAGGAATCATTATATTGCTATCCCTTCGTTTAAAGGTTCTCAATATCTCTCCCGTTATTCTCTTTGCTCTGTTTACTGCTATCTTATTTTGTGTTTCAAATTTCGCATCATCTGTCATTACAACCCCTAAATCTTTTGCTCTGGAATTCCACTGAATTTCCTGTCCATTTCGGGTATAATATTCCGTGGATTTTAGGTCTTCTCTTTTTCCGTACCATAACAGCTGAAATTTCTCACTGTTAAACTTCATATTGTTGTCTTCCGTCCACTTGCAGATTCTGTTTAAGTCGGTTTGTAGAGATCCTATATCTTCTGGGTTTCTTATATTTCTACTGATCTTTGTGTCATCGGCAAAGGATGTAACTGTGCTGTCTCTGGTAACGTCCTCATCTATGTCAGCATGAATATGAAGAGTAGTCGAGCTAATACTGTTCCTTGTGGTACTGAGCTGAGGACCTCTGATTCTGATGAAGATACTCCTTGTACTGTAACGACTTGCTGCCGCTCACTAAGGAAATTATATATCCATTTCCCTACTCTTCCTGTTATTCCCATATATTTAAGTTTATGTATTATGATTCCTGGTCACACATGTCGAACGCTTTAGCAAAGGCTGTGTATACATAGTACATCATAGTTTTCATTACTTGCAAGTGTATCAATAATGTTGTTGTAGTGTTCCATTAGTTGTGATAGGCATGATCTGCCTGACCGAAACCCGTGTTGGTTATCATTTAATTTTTTCCGAGTTTCCAAAAAGTCATAAATTTTCTGTCTAACTATTCTTTCAAATATTTTAGTGAGATCAGATGTAAGCGACACTGGCCTATAGTTTTTGGCCTCGGACCGATCTCCTCCTTTATATATTGGAACTATGTTCGCGCTCTTCAGGATGCCCGGTATTTCTCTCGTGTCTAGTGATCGTCTCCATATCCAGTATAGGGGCTCAGCGATTGCATTCTTGCAGTTTTTGATCATTGTGGCATTCCATTTATACGGTCCTGCCGCTGAGTGTTTTTAGTTTCCCTATGGCTTGTGTAATATCATCCGTCGTAAAGTCGAAATCCGTCATACTTTCCCCGTGTAGTTCGTTTTCAAAGAACTTGTTTCTATCGCATATCAATTTGTCAGTTTTTGGGATACTGAAAGAAGATTCGTACTGAGCTCTTAATATTTCAGCTACTTCTGTTAGATCATCAGATAAAGCACTGTTCTCGTTTATTTATTTATATATATATATATATATATATATATATATTATATATATATATATATATCGCGGAAATTAAAGGATCTCCGAACAGCGAACAAAGCACCAATGAAGTCTTTTTATTTTACGTAAACCTGAAGCGATTGGTCGGTCACTGTCTCTGGACACTCCCACCGAACACAGTCCACCCAATGAGAACACTATTTTCTGAATGTGCTCAGACTGTGGTGGTTCCTTCTTACTCTGCCTTCGCTTATAAAGGGGCGCTTTTCCACGCATATAAAATAAGCATCTTCATACCTCAGTCGCATTCACCAGTTATTTTTCCCAGTGTGTGCTTTGCCTGGTTACAGTCTACAATGAGTTCTAACAGCTGTGACGATGTGCCTTTGTAAGTAAGGACTTCTCTCATAGGTTACAGAGATCTTTTCGTGGCATAATTTTGCATTCGCTGTTTTATATATAGTGTTAATTTTATTCATGAACGACATGTTTGTATATTGATATGTGTTTTTATCAGGTCATTCCGTAAGTAATGTCGTTTTTTACGATAGATTAAGTTTAATCCTTTAACGACGGATGGTACCATGAGGTCCACCAGAAATAATAATATAAATTGTACTACAATACCTCGTTCCTATAAATGTTTCCACATGTTTATATATAGATGTCATTTAGTTGTCGGGAAAGGAATCCAAAATGTGTATCATTTCAGTGACTAGTTACTAAAATATTTAGTTTTGAATAACAATATAACCTATACGTTCTGGTAACAAGAGTGACTGCATATGCTGCGGACTCGTCTTTAAAGGGTTAAACTAGTCCTACTCGGTTTAAGCATAAATTTTCCTAAGGTTATATCGAAGAGATCTATCGTGTTTCGCTACATACTTTACAGACCTTGTCCAGTGAAGACGTGTGTTTTGCTCCATGTGAACCCCTCATAAACACGGTGGTATCAGAAGAGCATATCAGGCATATAATGCTTTACGAGTTCAAAAAAGGAAATAGTGCTACTGAAGCAACGCGAAACATTCAGGACGTTTATGGCAACGATATTCTGCATGTGAGGAAATGTCAAAGATGGTTTCAAAAGTTTAGAAATGGTGACTGCTGTTTGACAGATGCAGCACGCTCTGGACGCCCTGCTGAGTTTGATGATGACCTGCTGTTAGCCGCACTTGAAGAAGACTTCAACAACTGTTGAAGAATTTCCCAGAAGCTCAATTCATCCCCGTCCACCATCCATCGACATTTGCAACAACTCGGAAAAGTGCCTAAGTTAGGAAAATGGGTGCCACATGAATTGTCGGTTGACAATCTGAGGGTGCGGGTAAACATTAGCCCAGCTCTTCATTCCCGTGAACTCCAAGATCCGTTTTTGCACCGTTTAATGACTGGTGATGAAAAGTGGATACTGTACCAGAATGTTAAGCGCCGTCGACAGTGGGTTTGTGCCGGAGAACCAGCGACACCACAGCCAAAACCAAATCTTCACCCTCGGAAGGTGTTGCTTAGTGTTTGGTGGGATAAAGGTGGTGTAATACACTTTGAAATCTTACCACACAACCAAACAATCACCGCTCAAGTCTACTGTCAACAACTGGATCGATTGAACACTGCACTAAAAGAAAAGAGACCTTCTTTGGTTAATCGGAAAGGAATTGTGTTCCACCATGACAACGCACGTCCTCATACCGCTCGGATCACTTCTGCAAAAATTGAGGAGCTTGGGTGGGAAAAACTTCCACATCCTCCATATTCTCCAGACCTTGCGCCTTCAGATTATCATCTCTTCAGGAGTCTGCAAAACTATCTTGACGAGAAACAGTATACTTCTTTAGATGACCTGCACACCAGTCTTTGTACGTTTTTTGCCTCAAAACCGCCTGAATTTTATAAACATGGCACTGAAAAGCTTGTAGGACGTTGGCAGAGTGTCATTGATTCCGATGGAAAATATATACTAGATTAAAAAGTTTCAGTTGAGTTTTTTTTTGTTCTTCAAATTCCGATCTAAAAAACATTACTTATGGGATGACCTGATATTTCGGCAGGGAAGGAAGTTCCGTTAACGAAGAATTATACCACAATATTATACCATCCGTTTTTGAAGTTGGCATTATGATGAGTCTTAATTCGTACAATGATTTATAAGGGTGTGTGTATGTATATATATATATATATATATATATATATATATAATATATATATATATATATATATATATATATATAGAGAGAGAGAGAGAGAGAGAGAGAGAGAGTATATAGATGTGTGTGTATATACACGCATGCATACTGGAAAGTGATTTTTTCTGCTCTCCAGAGCTGAATCGGGTGTATTGTTATTTAGAGCAGCAGATAATAGCACGCTTTTTACATCTCATGAGGTTGACAACGTTTCTAGAACAACACAACCGATGGCAATGGACACTAGGAATTCACCACGTTATTCTACACACGAATTGTAAGTAAAAAAAATATATGTTGTTATGTATTGGGAATAAATCATAAGGTTTAATTAAAATTACTGGTCATAATTTAAACCACAAATGAATTGATCATGCAGCAGAGTGAATTGTATGTATAATTATTCATATAAGTGTAAGTATGAATAATTATGTATCAATACTAGAATCAACTAAGGTATGCATTAACTCAAATGAAGAGTTCTTTGTTAGCCAAGTGGCGGGTCACTGGTTGACAAAATCGAACTTTTTATTTGTCACATGAAAAAAATGGGTGGATCTTATAGGTTTTTTACCGCTGAGTTCAAAAATGGCCTCAAAATTTTTCTATCACCCACAATATTGAGTGAATCGAAAATGAAATTTGGACTAATTTAAAGGCGTAATAGCAATATCAAAGTAGAAAATGCATATTGAATTCACCAAAAATGTGGCTACTGATGATTTACGCTTGAATTTCGCCTCTGGGCCATCCCTTGACAATGTCCAGCAGTAGTCAGCCAACATGCTGGGGCTCCACTTGCCCTGTTATCGCTTCTCCAACATGGATATTTGTTGATGAAAGCGTTCCCCATGCTCATCACTAACATCGCCTAAGTTTGTTGGGAAGTCGAGATGTGAGTCAAGAAAATGAATTTTCAACGACATGTTGCACCCCACGTCTTTGTAGGCCTTGAGAAGTTCTTCAACAAGTGACTCTTAATTTTCGGCCTTGAAGTTTCCGAGGAAATTTGTGTTCACTACTTTAAATGCTCTCCAAGCTGTTCCTTCAACTTCACTTAGAGTTTCATCAAACGCGCTGTCTCTCATGATTTCTCTAATTTGCGGGACCACAAATATCCCTTCTTTGATTTTGACCTTGCTGATCCTCAGAAATTTCTGTTTCAAGTAGAGACCCCCCTCCTGCCATTTTGATCCATATCCTTAACAAAATTTTCCATTAAACCAAGTTTAATATGTAGTGGTGGCAAATGACTTGTTTGGATTAAGAAGAGGTGAACTGGTGAGATTTTTATGCCCTGGAATCAACGCTTGTCGAAGTAGCCATTGTTTCTTTGAGTAATGGCTTTCTCGTGCTCTGTTGTCCCATTCACAGAGGAAACAACAGAATTTCGTATAACCCAGTTGTAAACCAAGAAGTGCAATCACTTTCAAGTCTCCACAGATATGCCAAGAGTATTTATCATATTGGATATGTTTCACAAGCAGGTGCATATTGTCGTATGATTCCTTTATATGTACGGCATGTGCTAATGGAACTGAAGGGTATTTATTTCCATTATAGAGTAATAAAGTTTTTAAACTCAGCTTCGAGGAATTAATAAATAGGCGCCATTCGTTTGGATCATGTTGTTGGCCAAGGGTTTTCATGAGAGGTAGAAAGTTTCTTTGATGCTTGCGGTAAAAATATATCTTAGTGAATTTTTCTTGAAAATTCCAACCTTTCAACCTGGAAGCCGAAAGTTCGGATTGATCTTTTGACAATTTCAGATCACATACAAGCTCGCTCAGGTCTGCTTGAGATATTAAGTGAGACCCTGTCGATGAACAAGATGGTTCAAACATTGGATCAACATCGTCCGTCAGTAAACCATGTTGAGCTTCGTCATTACCATTGTACATCAATTTCATTTTCATCATCTAAACTCCACGTTTCCGGTGGCCTTTGTACTGGCAAATGTTTATTATGTAAAACAGGCCTTATGGCTGATGGTAAATTTGGGTATTGTACCATATGTTTAGATTTCGCAGTAATGACTAGTATATTTGTTAAGCAGAAATAACAATCCGTTAAATGGTCTTTCGGCTCTCTCCATATCATCGGAACAGCAAATGGCATTTGACGAGACCCATTTAGCCAGCCTGTCAAAAGTCTTAAACACGTAATACAGCATATATGAGGTGCCCACGTCTTGTTCTGATCCCCTACCTTGAACCAAAATAAGGTTCGTATGCATTTTGGACGGGAGGGGTGAAATTTCGCCTTTGAACTTTAAGTGTTAACTCTCTGCACACATAATAGAAACAGTTTGGATGGTTGACACACTTGCGTGGCATTCTGTCATGAAACAATACGAACGCACTGATGCAAAAATGATTAAGGAAAATCACGAATAAAATGCACGATGTTCACTGAGTGAAATCAAATGAGTAACTGACAAATGAAAGTCAACAGTGATGTGTAGCAACTTATAAGCAGAGGAAGAGGAACGGGCAGATCCCGCCCCCTTCCTATTCTCACTCAAGTCCTAAGTAATGTAAATTCATTTCACTCTAGAACTGCGGGTGATAGGAAAATTCTGTTTTCATTTTCGTAATCAACGTAAAAAATTACACATAGTTCAAGTAAAAATATCTCTGTGACAAAAACTTTGTTGACCAGTGGCGTCCATGTTGCGTCTCTCAGACGACGTTTGGAAATTCTTAAATACGTGAATTAAAACATATACATGTTGAAACACTCGCGTAAATTAGTGAGAAAGGCATGAATTTAATTTTCCATTCAATTCTAAATAATTCGGTTAAAAATAACCTATGAAGGATACCCCGATACTAGGGAAAATAAATTAATATAAAGAATTTCATTTTCAAACGAAATGTAGCCCAACACACGTGGGTTCCACTCCCTCAAACCAAAGAGAGGAGACGTTTCAGAAGTTAGCGTTCATTTACGTATAAAATGAAAAGGCGTTCAAAAGTTAACGTTCATTTATGTATAAAATGGAAGGGTTCCGTTAAAAGTTAATTGGTGTACCATTAACAATACACCTTATAAAAGGTAAATAATTCCTACAAATAGGATTTATCAAAAAAAAGATTGGATAAATGTTTGCCAGAAAACATAAACTGGAAGCAGGAAGATGCCCACCTCGAAACAGAGTGGGTATGAGACAAAGAAAAACAGTTAATGCATTCCAAACAGCGGTCGAGTAAAGATCGTTATCACGAATCCTGTCTTTCATATTAAGTAAGAATTAAAATTAATTCTTCCTGCAAGAACAAAAAAACGTTCTTCTTAAAAAAGCTAGTTCACGTATAACTTTATAAAAGCGGTGCCGTCGAAATAAAGGAAATTTCGAGTAGCACTTAAAAGTGGAATAGTAAAAAAAAATATAGAGTAAAATCTCGTAAGAAAAGTGAATAAAAATTCGCGTCTAAAATAATTCAACTGAGTCTTCCTCTAAAAGATAAAGAAAACGAACTAGCTCAAATAAGATATAAAATGGTCTCTCCTTATAATTTCTATTAGAAAACGTAAGAGGCACAAAGCGTTTCGCCGTGAATCTATGTAATGAAGAGAAAGTATGCGTACATAATTACAAGAAATTAAAAACCATACACCAAAAAAGATTTACGTCCACAAGATAAGTATCTGACGTTCTGTAATTATTGACATTATACATTCATTTGTATTCTCTTATCGTATAAATTATCCCAGTTATTTAATGGTCTTGTATTAATATTGAATCTCAGAATTCTTAAGACAAAAGTTAATTGTTTCAAACATCTTTTATTTAAAGGAAGTAACTGATGTTGAAGTCCATATAATTGAAACGATAGGGAACCAATCGTGTTAAAAAAAAAATTAGTCAATTGAAATTGCATGTTAAAATTGTAGTATAGACGCGATTAATAAATATTTATGACCTGGCATATTACAAGAGGACTGTATTTAGTTAAATAACTACCAATTGTAGATTAGAATTGTCTATCAGTCAAATGTAAAGTGTTTATGCATTTTAACTAATTGACTTATAATTAAGTATCATTCTTTTCATGGCCCACAGTCACAAATTGACTGAATTATGTTAATTCTAAATATCAATTCTTGAAGTAAGAAGTAATGTCTCAAGTGTCATTTCCATAAACAAATCTTTATTACTGTCAAAATTGTTATTTGCATTATAATTGATTTTAAGTTCTTGAATATACTATTTTTGTAAAAATGTGTATAATTATCCCCCTAAACGCGAATTAACAGAGAAATACAAAAGTATAAATATCATCAATGATATAATTGAGGGGTCGCGCGTCTTAAGTTTCCTAAGCGCCACCACAGGCGAAAACGTGTTTCTGATGGCTATCACTATTTTCACCCTTCCTCTATCGCGTGGTTTGGGTTACAATGACCTTACGACACTAGAAGTATGGTTGAAAACCTTATGAAGCGAACTACTTTTTTCACCTCTATCGCCAGCTGGGCTCTGCCCAGATGTGATGCGCGTCTTAAGGCCCCAATTCCCGTTCAACTGGTGGGAGGTGATGGGGGTGGGGGTGGAACGCTCGGTCTCTGGGTGGCGGAAACAGCAGGAGGAGCGCGAGCCAATGAAAACATGGCAGCAACGCCGCTCTGCTTTCTGATTGGCCACCCGCTCCACGCGCCGAAAGGGACACGACACAAACATCCAGCCAGTACCTTAAGACTCGCGTTGCTGTTAGCAGGCGTCCTGTGTTCGTGCTCATATTGTTGAATATTGCGTGGTTTATTCTATTCACCCGGCTTCTAACTATTATCAGTGTGTGCAGCAATGTCTCACCGTGCTAGTGGTGAAAAATCAATGGAATCATTCTGTGCCAGAAATCGCACCCAAAGTTCGGCATAATAAGAAAATCAAAAAATAAAAACAAATATACTGTACAGGGTGTCCCAGAATTAACTATCTATTTCAATGAAATCGGGCAAATTTTTTAAAAACACACTTTTATTTATGTTTATCATGTTTAATATGTGTTAAAAATGTATAAATGTATAAAATTTTTTCATAATTTTATTTTCATAATTTTTTCATTATCTGGTCCAATGAAAGACCGTCTGAAGTCCTAGAATGGCAAAGAGACTCTCCAAAAGTTAACGTGTGGCTTGGAATGACCAAATCCAAAATTTATGGCCCATTCTTCTTTGCGGAGGCAACTGTAACAGGTACCGTCTACCTTGATATGCTTCAGCAGTTTCTCGAACTACAGCTTCTTGATGATGGCATTCTTGATAATGTTGTGTTTCAACAAGATGGAGACCATAAATTTTGGATTTGGTCATTCCAAGCCACACGTTAACTTTTGGAGTCTATTTGCCATTCTGACTTCAGACGGTGTTTCATTGGACCAGATAATGAAAAAATTATGAAAATAAAATTATGAAAAAAATTTAGAAATTTATACATTTTTAACACATTAAACATGATAAACATAAATAAAAGTGTGTTTTTCAAAAATTTGTCCGATTTCATTGAAATAGTTCATTCTGGGACACCCTGTATATAAAATATAAAATATGAAAATCTATTCAAAAACTCATCAACATCTTCATTAGCATACTTAGAACTCTAATTTAGCCAAAAATGAACGTTCTAGCTCAATTAATAGCAGAGATACTATTGCCAGAATATTGCTGAACTTTGGAGGCGATTTCTGGCGAATTTTAATTTTGGCGCTTAGGTACCTTAAGACGCGGGACCCCTCATATAACTTTGGGGTAAAACGAATGATGTGATTTAATTGACAACAGGTCAAAGAAAGGTATAATTAATACCAATAAATTCATAATCAAAAGCAAATACATAAAGTATGAACAAAAATAAACCACCTCGTTACGTTACAATGTTCACATTTCAACTCCGCGTTTTCTGTCAAAGCGCTTAAATTCTCTTTTAGTTTGAATTGTTAGTAAAAAAATATATGCGCATAGCCCTTCCCTGCATAAGATCTTAAATTTTAATTTCATCGGATAAATCTAATCGAGTCACATTATATATATATAATCGGAATGTTTGTACACTTTTTGTTCTAATTACATCTAGCTATGGTACATTTTACTATGCAACTAAATCGCAGAAATAATTATTTATTTTGAATTGTGAGTAAAACTTGCTTTGAAGCGAATGCGAATTAATTGCAGAAATAATGCAAGTTTTTTCTTTATTAGCGAAAAATGATAAGAATAAACATCCCTTATATTTTGATGTTTTATTTCATTTTTAAAATTGTTACAGAACATAACACTCGCCCTTAAGCGTTACATAAATTAATATTAGTTGGTACATTTTATAAATTTACATAAATTTACACATTATAAGAAAAGCTATACAGCACACGGAACATATTTGGAACAAATTAAAATAATTAATAGCTGAACATATTTGTCGTTACAATTTAGTTACATTCCAATTTTATCTTGGGGAAAATCGAAGCGTTATTTATATATATATATAAAATTTCACCCATCACACTGAGTGACTACAAAAGGGACGGCTTTATCTGACTGCACACAATTTTATCGTTAGTTTTAGAGTCACAGAATCACACAAGCCGAATAATTTTTAAAAATCTACAAATTTCCCTCTATATGCATGAGAAAATACAAGCAGTACTGCCCACAGACATTGCTGTACAAACTCCGGAAACGATAGGGATTCCAAATATTTGAGGAATTTACAGTTGTTCGATAAATTTTACAATAATAGCATCATTCCACGGATGTTCACCCAGTGAATTAAAGTAGTACATTCGCTCCCTATTTTAAAAATAAACGCCTATCCAATGGAGCCCTTCTCCACTGCTCACATCTGTCTTCACGATAAGCGCGCCGCAGTCTCTCATGGCTGGGAGTTTCACCGATTCATTCTTCGCAAGTACTCCGATAAATCTGGCACGCGTGAAACGGTCATTCTTTATCACCCTCTGGAGTGTAACCGTGTCCATTTTTAAAAGTCCATCACGACTCCCCTAAAGCGGTCAACTTCGATTAGGGCTTGAGACTCAAGATAAACTACTACGCCAATAGGGTCGACTATTGGGGTGTCGAACTCAAGTCTGAGTGAGCTATTTCCGCTCTGCTTGGAACTTATGTGGGTGTTTATACTCCCGCTGAAGTCGTGGGAGAGATCGAAAGGGTATAGGTTGGCCCTCTCGACGAATTCATTCTGAGTTACTCCTTGTTCCTAAACCATCACAGGCAACGAGGCTATGCGCTAGATTGTTATGTGTCTCGTGCAAAGTGAAAACTCGTAATCTATAGAATAACTCGTTTCCAGTGGTCCCCTAAAGCTACCCCGCTGACATAGAGTTACATTTTTAAGGCCAAAATTTTCGAATTTAAATGTAGATTTTTTTGATATTTTCCATTCACAGAAGCGTGTTCCTGCATTCCAATTAATATCTTTTTAGGCAGAATCCAGAGAGCAACATTTTCTATTTGCTTGGATGTTAAACCTGAAGGGACTGTAAAGAGCTTCATTTGGACTATTAATTGGGAATTTCACTGTGGCACGTAGTAAATTTTTCTCAATTTCCATCTGCTTGGCAGAGCTTAATTTCACACGGCGTATGCGGAGATATGTCTCCATAATATGACTCACCACAGGTTTCACACCTCTTCTTGGTCAGCACCCAGATTTAAACAAATCTCAGGGCTCGTACGGGTGAGTTTTAATTTCATATGGACCCCATTCACAAGCAACTTCTGGAAAGTGAAATCTGTGTACAGACGGCCATAAGTCATAAATCTTCTTTTTAGAATTTTTAAATTGTTGTTGTTGTTTAGCCGATCAGCCCACCCTGATCGAAAAAGCCGGCGGCACGCAGGTAACCGATCGCCCTCTCCGGAGAGGACCAGAGGTTCAGCGAACTACTGATGTTGTGTTGTGTTCGTGGTTGTGCTAGAGCGGTACAGTCTGTCATAATGTGTTCAATTGTTTGTGGTGTGTCCTGGCACAGGTGGCAGGTGTCGTCTGTGGAGTTGTCTAGTCTGTGTTTGTGTCCGTAAGTTGGGGTGATGTCTACATCGGAATCATGCTAAGTTAACGCGATCCGATCTGCTCAGGCTGATCTCTGACCTGTTAATGGGTGGCGGCTTCGCACCTAGGACCGCATTCGGACCGAGTCGTGTAAGTGCTTTGTGGGTTAGGTGTGTGTGCATGTGTTTTCTGTACTGTGTGATGTCTGGGGGCGTGGTATGGAATGGAGTAGTTGGTTATAATGTCTCTCTGGTGTTACCATAATGGTGCGAGGTGTCAGTGCATGATTGTACATGTAGTACCTGTACTCTTTATACTACTTTCACCTTCAGGCTGATAATAACCTTCGGCACTTAAAAAGGAGTCCTTCGCTTCTTTTGAAAAGTTGAGTACATTTTCCAGATAGGAGCGAACACACGTCACACTGACTGAATATGGTGTGTAGGAAGTTCCTCTCTGGATATACTGCGTAGTCGTTTTCGCAATCCGACCCATGCGCTATTCGTAGTTTAGCGTACATATACACAGACCGTGGGTGTAAAAGTAGGGACCTGAACTCGGGATCACGAATTCTATAGGAGCACTCGGTGAGCTAATAATGTTTAACGGATTAACTGTAATAAAGTCGCTGTGTTCTATAGACGTCTGTGTAGGGGGCATATCAAAGAGGGCTAGCTGCGATTTACAACATTGTGAACTACTCGGGTGGATGAAACGTGCCGTGGTGCGTCAGAAATAGTGTTACCTCTCTCAGCAAGTAGCAATCAGTCTATGACCCCCGAGTGCAGCAGCCTTAGCTTATATCAGTCAAAAAAGTGGTCAACCATAGGTTTCATGGGCTCAGGACATTTCTTTTTTTTAAGTCCTTTCACGTTTAACAACTCGAGTTGATAACTCCTTCTTCTTCCTCCATACAGTACGCTTTTTCTTCCGTGTTTTATTTCCGCCACCACACATTTTTCTCTTCCAATCTTTAACAATTTCGTCCCGTATACGTTTTAAATGTTTTTTGAGAGCTTCTTTAGCCTTAGTCCCTGCCATTATGCCTTCTACAGTGTTAAGACCTGATTGTAACGCTTTCCTGCCGAGATATCTAGCACCACTCTTCAGCAAGGGGACAGCCGTACACAGTATAGTTGAAAAAATGGAGCCAATTCCGCTTCTACGCTGATATCTCACCCCTCAGTAGGCTGTGAATGGTCTTTGGGTCATTCTATCACAGTACGACGGAAGTGAAGCTTCACTGTTAAGCCCCCGTCACCGAATAGAAACTTTTTCCCCTTAATCGTTCTTATATATATTGAGATACTTGTTAGTAGGTCAGTTGCAACTTTGACATAACGAGGTTTGTCGTATGTAATGCTCAAACTCTTTCCTCCATGATTGGGAATGTGAGCGATACGCAACAGTCGAGCCTGGGTATCCCCAACAAACTGGTGGTCCACGATATTGCTGTAAATATAGTACATGCCAATTTTAGCTGGTACAATAAACTGAAAAAGTCATGCTGTGACTCGAGAAAAGTATCTCTTTGGAAGGCTAAAACATATCACCCCTCAGGTGTAATTTTGAACAGTTCTTTGTCCTTAATATTTCTCTTAGCCTTCGATTTTAGCAGCAAAGTATGTGCCGGCTTATCTTTGTTTACGATTTCGTATACTAAATCAGACGTAAGATTTGAACTTTTCAGACTTCCATTTAAGTCTCTCACAATATCCTCGGCTGTATCATAATGCCCAGGCCTAGAGTTACTTTTGTATTGTAGTACTGCAACTCACCTCTCCAGGATGAGCGCATAGTACCGTCCGGACTTACTCCGGCCTTTTCATTCACGGGTTCTTTCTTATCAATACTTAAAACTTGGTGACCAATTGAAGTTCGCATATTCCAACCTCATATAATTCACGACCCAAATCAATTGGACCGTGCAATTGTGTTATAAAGTTAGACAGGATGTACAGACAGGATGGATGTACAGAGAGAGAGGGAGAGGACGGGAGTGTGACGTAGAAGTGGTTAGGCGCCATGTTGTCTACTATTTAAACTTCATTATTGTATCAGCTTTTATATAGGTGTTGAATCTTTCTCGATACCCTAGCCATTTTACCAGGTACATTTTTCTCTTTCCTGAACCTTTGCTTCCTAAAATTTTTCAATTTTAAACACTTTTTTTCCTAAATTAAATGGTACTTTCTGCAACTCGTCGCCATAAAAGCCCCATGCAATTTCTTCCCCATTCAAATCTTCAACGTAATACATCATCACCTGGTCTTTAGGCCTCATAGATCTAACTTTAAAAATCTCACGAGTCCAGCCTTGCTCAAATCCTTTCGCGAATTTATTCCCCGAACACGACAGTCTAACGTAATGATTGATTTAGAAACAGCAATCCCTTGCCAACCGCGGTTTCGAGTATCCACACAGAATTTTCTCTATACCGTTTTGGCTACCGCGGTCTACAGTTTTACTTAACCACGGTTTTTCGTGTTCCGCACCGTAGCAATCATTTATTATTTCGTTTATATTTGCATTTATAAGTGTAATTATGGCCTCTAAGCGTCGAGTTGAAGTTGATAGTGAGGTGAAGGTCATCCCATCATTATTAAAGGTAAATAAAAGTATTCTTATTCACTATTAATATTTAATGTTGTTTCGTTCGTTAATGTTCATGTTAATATATATATATTAATGTTGTTTTGTTCGTACAGGTACATATTTCTCATGTTTACTGAGTGAATAGGATGTGGAATTAAGGAAAAAAAGTGAGTGTTAACCACAGCCGTGGAACCTAACCCCCTATTTTCCATAAGCCTTTAGTTTTACCAACCGCGGTTTTGCCAACCACGGAGGTCTTCAGGAACGTAACCCCTGCGGTTGGCGAGGGATTCTTGTATATCCGTAATTTTTTTTATTTGTGAAATAGCGATTCATGCGCTCCTTTATGGTACGTTGAACTCTTTCGGCTAAAGATGCTTTATGCACAGAATTGCTAGTGTATTAACTGATAATAAAATCAGCCAACATGTTCTGAAAAGCTCGGCCTATAAATTCTTTCTCCATGTCGTACAAAAATAGCCTGGATCCTGTTTTCCTTTAACATCAGCGCTTTTGTAGCTTTAGCAACTGTTTCAGGCGACTTATTTTTAAAAGGTATTAGCCATAAATATCTAGAGAATACATCTATTATGAATAGTACATATCTATAACCGCCATTATATGCCGAATACCTTTGCATGTCTGTTAAATCAGCCTGCCAAATAGAATCAATTGATGCGGCTGCTGTCTTCGCAGTTTTAAACCTTTTTCTCACCAGTTTATGAAGAGTATAAGCATCCTGCTCACGCAAAAAACCTCCCCACATCTTTTTTCTCTAAGCCCTCAGCCCTCTGTACAACCTATTAATACCCCCGTAACAAGCTGGATTAGAAATATCGTAATAATGCTTTCTTAATATATTAGCCATTTGCTATTTTAGAGGCGCGCGGGTAGGGTTGTTCATTGCTGATAGTCTCTTCTTCTTCCTCTTCAGAGACGCCACGACCGTAGTCGAAGGTATGTTCAGCTGTGGTACATGCGTTGCTTATTACAAGTCTTTTAATTTGTTCTGGTTACCTATCAGTGTTTTTAGAATGTTTATTTGCTGTAGTCTAGCTTTAATATGTTACATCCTATTGGTGATGGCCTAGCCCACTTTCTCACCAAATCATGTACGATATCAATGATGTTCGAACCCTGTACCTTTGACTCTTCAACAACAACCTCGCCTGTATCGGACCACTGTATAATGGGATCCTCACTCAATAGATTATAAAAACCTAATCCTTTATTCCTCAATGTATGAGAGAGACTATTTTTTAATACATGCTTGAGATCTGTTTTTAAAAAAAAATTCTGATTGGCGAAGAACATGCTTGTGTTAAGATGATGGGAGAATACTGTAAATGTCTCGGCAAACATTTTATCCATTTCTAACATGAGATCGTCAATTACAATAACCGTGTGCTCTTTATCCTTTATAGAACTTTGAATGATGACAAAGGTGGGGCACTGTACCAGCATCATATACCCATCATGAACATTACAGCAATGATAGTATAGTTGCTGTTGAGGCTACAGACTGTTCTATTACACCCACTAGGGGTTCGGAACCCTCAGCAGCGACAACCGTTGTACCCCCACTCGTCAATTTGGGGGGAAAGCGGGTTCATGATAACAATCCCGTTGTTGAAGCACCTTCCTCTTCAGGTGTAAAGCGTGTAAAGCTCTCCACGAGTACGTCGTCCGTTAGACCCAGAGTAAGTTCTGAAAATGTAATAGGACCTCAACCGTCTACGTCTTACGGTACAACCCCAACATTAGCTCCTTCTACAAATAAAACTACTACTGATCCCTATTCAGTACCGTCCTCCGCTGTGCCCTCCACCTCGACAGCAACTCCTAAATCTGTAGACAGTAGCATATCATTCGAGCTGGTGCGTAACATCACCACCACCGCAGCCCTGACTAAAAATCGGTATGCAGTCAGGGTCGACCCGCGAGCCATGTATAGCAACGGTGTTGAACACGGACTGCGGCGCGTAGTTGAGCGTATTGTGGAGTTTGTCCTTCAGAGCCTTGAGGGACGTGAAGCCAGGACGCGGCTGTCATTCGGGTTCGGGGCAGATGATGGAGATAGAGAAGATTTTGGTGTATTAATACCCTACAGACGTCTGGCTGCCGTAGATGGAGAGTACATTTTGGGGCGTATAATGCAGGCCTCTCAAAGCAGCACCGAGTTTAATATGGACAGCTTCACGATAGATATAGACCAAATAGACCAAGTTTTTCGTGTTGCGGGACATACGGCCACATCTTATACACTTAACTTTGAGTTATCAAATATTCAGAAACCACATAAACCTTCATCGTGGTTGCGGCTTTATGGCAATAGTCTTGGTTCATATGTTTACTGTACTAAATAACAGTTGCCAAAAAAATTTGGTTGGCGACGGTTGTGCAGCGTGCACGTAAACTGGCCACACACTGTAGACTCGAATTTGATCGTGATATAGGGCCTGAAGAGTTAAGAAGAGTAGAGCAAGAAATGGATGTACGTATAGTTGTATTTGGATTGGATGATCGTCGTGGGACTGCATATTTTTAAAAGCAGTGTGAGAGAACGAACAAAATCTCTACTCATTTTAGGTTTGTCGGGGACAACATACCTCCCCATTTGCAATATAAGGGCTCTTTACGCGAGTTATGATAAAAGCCGTATGGCAGGCATCATGATTTGTGTAAGGGGTGACTCGCGTTTACGAATGATACAATGAAACATTGTAAGGATTGCCACATGGTATGCGAGCAGTGTAAAAGCCCCAAATGTGAAAGTCGAGTAGTTGAAGCTGAGCAGAGGGACTGTAATGTGTGTAGACGCACGTTTTTCAATAATAAGTGTTCTGAATTCCATAAATCAAATGGAACGTGTAGGAAAATGAGCATTTGCGAGTGCGGCATGTTTCATATGATGGACAGTTGGGGAAAATTCGAGCATAAATATGATGAAATTTGTTGTACTACATGCTATGAGAAATATAAGGAGGATGGTATAAAGCATGTATGTTGTATGAAAGACACCAAACCTAAAATAAACCTTGTATAACTGTATACTACGACAGAGATATATACACGGACCCCCCAGAAACCAAAGAGGTTATTCCCCACCTTCTTGTAAGTCAGACTATCTGTGACGAGTGCATGAATGTCGAGTGTGATGAATGTCGCAAATGTGGAAAACGAACAAACATTTTCAAGACGACTATAGGCGACACCCCCGTGAAGAGCTTTGTGTTCTATATTGTCAAGCTAGTGGACCAATTAAAAAAATGACTATGTATACTATTCTCGCCCATAAAGCTGCAAAATTTGATACACAATTCCTTTATAAATAGCTGCTTGAACACGGGTCCTCAAAGAGATTTATAGGTGATCCATTGAAAAGAGGAAACAAACTTATACAGATGCAGATAAGAGGAAATGTTCAGTTTAAAGACAGTATGTTATTCACACCTTGTAAATTAGAGAAGCTACCAAGGCGATGGGCGTAGACGCTGAAGTTTCAAAAGATATTTCCCTTACACTTTCCTCACTCACGACACTTAAATTATGTAGGGCTACCACCCCCAAAACATTACTTTAACTATGACAGCATGAGTGCAGGCGACCGTGAAGACTTTGAGCACTACTACAACAGGTTTAATGAAGGTAATCCTTACACTATAGCCGATGAATGTGAGCGTTACTGTGTGAATGACGTACGCGTAATTAGAGTATGCTTCCATGCCTTTAGAAGGATGTACATAACCCGTTTCAACTGTGATCCGCTACAATCCGCAACTACGATCGCGTCATTGTGTTTTACTGTATTCAAGAATAACTTCTTGTCTAAAGACACGCTAGCCGTCATTACCCAAAACGTTTCGCGCAGTTATGGGTATAAGGCTATTTACTGGCTCACGCACATACAAAAGCAGAGAGGTGTACACATAAAACATGCGCGCAACACGGAGGAAGTGGCAATTAAGATCAATAGGCGTGTTTTTTGGGTAGATGGTCTAAGCGAGGACCCCACCACTGGTGAGAAGACTGCGTACTCCTTTAACGGATGCTGTTAGCATGGATGCCCATGTCCTGAGTGTGGTATCATTGGAGACATTCATGGCAGATCTCCGGCTGAAAGTCTCGCATGGACCCGTACCCGCAACCAGCTTTTAAGCTCCCAGTTCACTCACAATGTTTTGTGGGAACACGAATATGATGCCTGGATGGAGGCCGATGAACAGTATCGCGAAGAAATAAGGGCTATCAAACGTACAATTGTGCTGGACCCCCTCAAATGAGGAGATAGTTTGTTTGGAGGAAGCACAAACCCCTTCAAACTAAACTTTACAGCTACGGAAGGGGTG
The DNA here is from genome assembly GCA_023014485.1 of Bathynomus jamesi. Lineage (NCBI taxonomy): Eukaryota > Metazoa > Arthropoda > Malacostraca > Isopoda > Cirolanidae > Bathynomus > Bathynomus jamesi. The sequence goes on from JAJOZX010000867.1 coordinate 783,472, forward strand.
GAGATTCATTACTACTATTTCTGCTCATTATACCTTTACGTGATGAAGAATAATCAATACCCTGTAGGAGCAGCTGAAAAACTCGCGAGTCCCGCCCTGCCTGCCATCGAAGAGTTCTCAGCTAATTTGAACGAGAACTACTCTGGTCTCTCTTTCGTAGATGTGCTCCCCCCTCGCGACTTATGGATGCCAACCTTGCCCGTTGTTATAGACCACAAACTCATGTTCCCTCTGTGTGTGAAGTGCGCAGAGGAGAACAGTGGGGACTGTAATCATATAACCAACCAAAGGAAGATCAGAGGCGCTTATACAAGTCCTGAGCTGTCCGTAGCCATTCGTCACGGGTACAGAATACTGAAGATATATGAGGTTTGGAGGTTTCAGTAGCTCCCTAACCTTTTCACACTGAATATAAATACTTTTTTGAAGGATAAGGTAGAAGCATGAGGATACCCGTGAGAAGTTGAAACCGAAAATGAAAAATCGGCGTATAATCACAACGCTACCGTGATCGTGAAAGGATACAACTTGAATGGGGCCAAATAGTGTGGAACCCTGGCAACCGCTTTTGTGCAAAGTTGTGTCTAAATATTTTTGGGGGAAATTTTTCCCAGAATACAGACAAGGGGAACGTCTATCTAGCTCAAAGTTATAACGAAGTTTGAGATTACGTTAACGCCATCAATAAAGAGGTTATGGAAATCGTGAATGTGGGTAATACGTACATAATAAAGTACAACAGAACCGAATTGGCTATAGATATATCACGTGTCACAAACATACATGTATCCAGTTTCACAACAGCCTACGGCCGCATCAAAGTATGGAGTCTGCCGCATTTTCTTGGAAGGAGGACTCTGTACGCAAATAGAGATAGCATGCTATTCACGGAGAGAAAAGGTGAATATATGCCTTCTATTGGAGAATTCCTTGGAGAGTTGACGAACGAGATCAAGGATGAGCATGGAAATAGCGTCTACGCCGATTCTTTTACCTCAAAAGGACCGAAAACTTACGGGGTACGCGTGAGGGTTGGGGAGAGTTCAAATACATCGTGAAGGTTGAAGGCATCACTCTTAACCAGGCGACCCGTCAAATCGTCAACTTTGATTCGCTGAAAGATGTAGTGAGTTTAGATGGAAATGAGGGTGACCAGCCACCCCATCTAGTCGTAGGAACTCCTAAATTCCGGGCACAGAAGTTGGGAGGCGAGAAGGAACTTAGGGGGACAAAGATGTGTCGTAACACATAGAGGAAACGATACCAGGTGCCTGGCACCTACGACACTGCTCCCTTTGGATACCGTGAGGGGTGAATATTTGTTATATAAATATAGAGTTTGTATTAGTCTATTTACTGTACTTGTTGACGACATTTACAGTTTATTTATTTCCTATTTATTACCTGTATTTAAACTAAATTATGTTTCAGCTGGCGTTTCATTTTATCCTTTTTGTGTGTGTGTGTGTGTGTGTGTGTGTGTGTGTGTGTGTACAAGAAAAATCTAAGCAACACCCACTGTATGTTGCGCACCAATAAAAAGAGTCACGTGACTCCTGCTACTAATCCAGTTGGCGGGTAATATCTCCTCCTTGCGTGCTCAGTTGCCCCCCAGCAAGCCCTGGTTCTCAGACGTATTTTTTACCTGTTGAAGAATTCTTTCGTAGACGAAAAATAACGATGGCGACCGATGATATTGCATGCTCTACATTCTTGAAGTGGTACTCGCTAAAGTCTACAAGTGTGGTGAACACTCAAAGAATTTCTTGTCATCCCTCCTTTAAGACCATTAAAGCCACATTAAATCATGCGAAGCATGAGGATCAAGACGTCCAAATACTCTATGGATATTCTGGTGAGAGCATTGCGACGTTTCGCGGCTCAAACGATGTTAAAGAATATGATGTCGGATTAAATTGTGTTAAAGAGCACATATATCGTGAAGTGAAAGAATCAACGCTTGCAGAAGAGAAACAAAGGATTTATGTTGTGAACCTTGTTGATGATTGGTGTGGCAGGAGATATACCATGTTACATCACACCGAGTATATGTACACTGCGGCGGAGAATGTAAATCTTGTGATTATGGACAGTTTAAAATATTTCTACCACTACATCCATGTATATGATGGTGAGGTGCGCAGCGCAATTATAGCTAAAGGTTTATGCGAATTTTTAGTAGAGTTTAGGGACGAGTATCGTTTGTCCAACAAAAAGGACAAGTATGGATACATGTATCTCTCAAATAGTAGATCGCCAGAGTGTTAATAAATTTTATATGTGCATAGTTCTTACCTGAAAAAGTACAATGGTGAATACATTTACCCTTGAACGTTATAGAAGATGTATGGTGCACATTCCAGGAAGTATGTGTGAAAAAACGTTAAAACCGATATTACTTCATGTATCGCAGATGGAAAAATTCTCTAAACACCAACTGAGTATAATGAGTTACAGTTTTAAATTGGAACAATCTCAAACACGAATCTGCTAACGCTTGGCGGCGTTCATGACGCACCCCATGTGACTCATACCCACTCCTACACCTCCCACCTCCCCAACCGCCCAGCACAGACCCGCCGAGTCAAAGAGCGCACCGCCCGGCTCATAGTCGCCTCATAGTTTGACTCGACAGGATGCTCTCCTCACAGAATCAACAGAAAACTATTAAAAGATGGAGTTTCCGTTGAGCAGTATCCTCATTGTAGTGTTTGACGTGTCCGTATTGAAGTCTGTGCGTGTATTCCGGCGTATTACCGGTGCTATTAATTATGTATTTGAAACGAAATGTAGACAATCAAACTCTTGTAAACGCAATGTTATTCATTTAAGTGTTGAAGAAATGAACAGAATCTTCGTGGTGGTTGAGAAGTGGGGTGAGGGCAGTTATAAAATACCTCTAGGTGTAAGCACAAAAAGAGAACAGATTAGTGATGCACCCTCATACACCATTATTTGCACTCTGTGTAAATCTTGATACAAACCAACCATGCGTTGATATACGGCTGATGTGGAAGAATACTGCTGACAATAACACCCTTATCCCCACGTGAAACCGTTTTATTCTCGACAGAATGTTTGATGTCGTCGGTTTTCGTAAACTAAAACCTATATTAGACGCCCGTGCTGCCGATATGCGTTATTTTGACACGGTGCTTGAATACATGTACACCGCCCTGCTCGATGATTTTACCGAGTGTAAGGACGAACAAGGCGAGAATGGTTTGGAACTCGATACGTATTTAGAGGGTACAAACTCCTCGAAATATCATGAACTTTGGCACAAAGTACTAGAGCGGTACATGGTTGATCTCTCCTTCATTGTTCACCCTGAAAAATTATTTCTTTACATAAGATACCGATATGACATGTGAAGATTTTACATTTGAAAAGGTCAGCGAGGAAAGATTAAATGCACGTTTGGAAAGAAGTGCTTATAAACTTGAATTTAATTGTGATGTTATAGCAAGCGATCTCATCTTTCTGTGTGATTTTGATTGTATTCTATCCGTGTTTAAAAAGCGCGATAGTTTTACTCCCAATTATAAAGTGGGTCCAAAAATAGTGTTAAATGAATTGAAAACCCTTAATATTGAATATAGACCCCCGCATACTTTGAGTGGTGAATTAATGTTAAATCGCATTTATTGTGTAGTAGAAAGCAATGACGATGTGAATGTGGACTCGATTACGTGTGAGTTTACTATTTTATTTAAGCGTGGTAGAAACTGACCTTAAAGCATGTATTTCCATTTTCCTATTTTTTATTAAACAAGCGTTGTATAATGTGATTTTACAACTGCTGTATATAGAATTCTTCTGTACTAGCTGTATTATTTTTTGTTTTGATATATATATATAATATATATATATATATATATATATATATATATGTATGTATGTGTGTGTGTGTGTGTGTGTGTGTGTGTGTGTGTGTGTGTGTATAAATAACTCGTGTGTACTATTCCTGTTTCTGCGCCGAACTGTTGTATATAGAATTCTTCTGTACTAGCTGTATTATTTTTTGTTTATATATATATATATATATATATATGTGTGTGTGTGTGTGTGTGTGTGTGTGTGTGTGTGTATAAATAACTCGTGTGTATTATTCCTGTTTTTGCGTCGAATGTATATACATTTTTTGCACCTAATGTACAGGGTGTCCCAGAATTAACTATCTATTTCAATGAAATCGGACAAATTTTTTAAAAACACTTTTATTTATGTTTATCATGTTTAATATGTGTTAAAAATGTATAAATTTCTAAACTTTTTCATAATTTTATTTTCATAATTTTTTCATAGTTTTTCATAGTTTTATTTTCATTCTCTTTCAGAACCCTATTAATAATGAATACACAAGAACGCATCTTTGTTGTAACATCCCGTATCAAAGCCTTTTTCATCAGTGTCGAACGCAAGATTCTATGAACTGTTGTCTTGGATATGTTGAGTCTTCGACCGGCCTCCCTAACCGAAGTTGTTGGTTCATCCTCAAACAATTATCGTACCTGTTCGGTACTGTTACGTGCTGTCCTTGGGCGTCCTCTTCCCACCTCGTAGTGTACGGATCCAGTTCTTTTAAATTTGTTCACAAGTTCACGAATCGCTTTGTCTGTAGGACCGGTTCTGTGTAATCTTCTTGTAAATTTTTCTCTGATTTCATTACATTACATTCCTTCGATACGGGATGTTACAACAAAGATGCGTTCTTGTGTATTCATTATTAATAGGGTTCTGAAAGAGAATGAAAATAAAACTATGAAAAACTATGAAAAAATTATGAAAATAAAATTATGAAAAAAATTTAGAAATTTATACATTTTTAACACATATTAAACATGATAAACATAAATAAAAGTGTTTTTAAAAAATTTGTCCGATTTCATTGAAATAGATAGTTAATTCTGGGACACCCTGTATATACATATTTACCGAATGGATTTCATGAATGATATACGGGGCTCCAATAAACCTTAGTCCCCCCGCCCATGGCCTAAACCATTAGAGATACAGTAAAACTAAACATACCTTACAAAAGAGAATTTAATCCTGCATTTAATGAGAAACAATTAAAACTTGGTGTTCCCGCCATTGGCTTCCAAGACAGCCTGAATTCGCTTTGGGTAGCTTGCGAAAAGTGACGTGAATAGATCTTGATCGTTAACCAAATATGTTAAAACAGTTACAATGTGTTGCGTCATTGTATCCTTCGAAAATCGATTTGCTGCAGGTTCCTGAAAAAAGAGACATTCAACCTTGTCCTTTATAACTGATCCAATGTGTTCACAGACGTTCAGGTCAGGAGAATTTCCTGGCCATTCTTCATTTCCAAAGAAATCGATCTCATGGTTCCGCAACAACTGTTGAGTGGCTAATGCCTTAAAGCAGGGGGCCTTATAGTGCAGAAGTGTGACCAGATCGACATCCATAACATTGTTTGGGTTTCTTAGAAAAGGAATGACATGCTGGGATAGAATAATATCACGAAAATACTGTCCATCCCAACTCTGACCATTTGGCTTCAGCACCCACATGAGCTTCTTTGCAGTGAACAAAGCAAACACACCAACACAGTCTGGACTTTTTAATAATTCGCGATAATGTTCATGGTCATCGATTTCATCTGGTGTTGTGGCCCACACTCGATCATTTTGGTAGTTAGGTCGACGTGTTACGTAAACAAAAAATTCATCGGAGACAGCTAAATGCATGAAATCATCCACATCCCAATATTCAAGATAATGGGCAAACCACATTCTGTCATCGATGTTAAGTTGAGTTTTTCTTGGCTTTGGAAGTTCATGGCAAGGCTTTAAACCTTGCCTATGACGGTACAGTCGAATGATCTCACCACTAACGATCTTTCCCCTCAACACTTAGATCTCTCTAGAAAGTTTAGCACAGCTGTTTTTCCGCTTACGCGTACCGCTTTCAATGATGTCCTTTGTTTCCTGAGAGAGTGGCAAATTTGGGCGCCCAGATTTGGTTGTATCCATTTCACATTAATCCAAAGTTTTATTCCAATTTCTTTTGACGAAGTCCTCACTTTTTCGCAACTTTTTTGCAACCCATGAACGTGTTATAAAGGTGGCTCCAGCATCACGAGCTTCCCGAAATGTTATTGCTCGTAAGCGATCTATCACACGTTGCCTCTCCGAATCACCAATTAATTGAGAAGCCATTATATTATCACTTTATCAGCTAGAGTAATTTTAATACCTGCAATAAATAAAGAATTTTATATATTTTTATAATCACTAAAAACTCTTTCGATATAAGTAAACATGTAACCTGCAAATGGGGGGGGGGGGGCTAAGATTTCTTGGAACCCCTTATATTAAATAGACAGAACGATGTAGTTGTGTTTTGTTTCTCCTTTACACCATGTAAACAAATATATCTATTAATGGAAGTGAAGGGTGTATATATATATATATGTATATATATATATATATTAGGGTGTCTCTTATTGGGTAGTCAAAAATTGAAATGTTGAATTATTTTATCTGCGCCCCCTAAAATAGTTTCATTTAGCATCCAAACTAAAACTTGAAAGTTTGACACAAATTGGCTCATATTTAGGGGTCGCCCCCGGCTAATAAAAATGGTGACCATGGCATAATAGCTCCTGACATATGATTATGCTCATTATACACATAATTCCTTCCTTTCTTTTTTAGTTTGATTCGTTTTTATAAGTACAGGCCTTCTTATTTATCATTGATCCTTTTCTAACCTATCCTTGATGTTGTTATAATCCATCCTTTGGTCCTCAATCCTTCTTTATCCCAATCCTTTTTCTCCTATCCAAAATCCTTCCTGGCTCTTTTTTTATATACAATCAGCAATGAAGCATTGCTACAAAAAAACCCATTAGTTTATTATATAGAGATAAATTCAAAATGCCAGTGCTATTTACATACTTTAATTACCATTATTTCCTTATACAACATTTATTTAATATACAATGATTATACAATATGGTGTATTTTAAGGTGCGACCTCATTGATGTTTATTTTTTGAGAAGAACAGTTTTTGATGGAACTGGGTGACTCTGGCGGTGTTTTGCAACAATTTGGAGCAGGAACTGGAGCTGCTCTTCCCCCACTGTCAATTTCTTATTCAGCTCTTGAACTAAAGCAACTGCACGTTCTGCCCGGTCATTTACAACAGATAGAGCTGCAACAATAGCTCTGGCCCTTAAATATTCACAGTTGGATGTCCAAGTGCTGGGTGCCTTGTTCAGAAATCCTTCTGGCAAATTCAGCTTAGTAAAGAATTCTCTAGTATTTCTTGCAACAAGTTGGTGTAGTCCTTCACCAGAGCAGAAGGTCGATTCAGGAATCCGAGGACGCTTGGGTGGTCTATCAGTGGACTCATCTTCTAATGCCTTTACCATGCGTTTCTTTACATCTGTAGTAATTCGCTCATCAAAGAAAGCAAGACCAACTGCTTCTTCAGACAGGTACCATAAGTGGTTAGAGAGCTTTTTTTTAGTTGCATCAGAAATCTTTTTGTTAGGATAATTAATCAATGACCTCATAAGGAGCCAGTCATTAAATGGGGTTTCAATAGGGAGTGAGGATGTTGTCCAAGCCTTCATATAGATGAGAACAGAAAAAAGGGAAAGATCTCGAATTCCTCGTTCTTCAGTCTTAGTCATCTTGAACTGGTTTCGAAAAAGCCACATCTTGATAGAATAGAGCGCTTTGGACATCCAGCGAGCTCGATGCATGGCACCTGGTGCACGAAACTTGATGCCTTTATTGGGGACACCTCCAAGAAAGATGATGGACAGATCCAAAAGTTCTTGATAGTCATCCCGTAGCATAGGTGCCTGGGATCTAGCAAACTGAATTAGTTCAGTTTTAGACTGGATAATTGCTTCTTTAGTAATCGTGTCTGTCTCACCTGTTTGGAACTGTCTTTGATCAACAGAAGTCCAATTGTCACGAAAACGCTTAAAGATCAATATCTCTGGACCAGTTGATGTAGATCCCAATGTTGCTTCAAATGCAGCTTCCAACAATAAATCTAAAACATGGTGTCTACAAGGCAAGTACAAAACATCATGTCCCAATTTTGCTTCGATGAGAGCACAGGCTCCACTATATTGACCCGTGTTTGAAGCTGTTGTATCGAAACAAATTGCTTTTACTCTCTCTGTAATTCCCCATTCATTCAGGCAGTTAAAGACGGCTTCAGCTTGTGCTTCTCCAGTTGAGTTTGGGATTTTGGGGACACCAAGCAGCTGTTCAACACCAGGTCCTGACACAAGTACTGGGAGACGATCAATGTGCTTGTGCGAGGTGAGGTCCTCCATTATCTTGCCATCCCAGTGGACTGTCATAGAACATTCTCCATGGAAATGCTCCTTAAGTTCTTTAGCATGACGAGCTCGGTTCTTATTTCGAAGGCGATGGATAGAATGTTGGATTATGTTGTAATCTGAAGCGTCCAAACCAAAGCTTTTAGCTGCCTCTGCGAGGATAAATGTTGCCTTTCTAGAGGAAATTTGTGTACGATCCAGGGCAGCAGACATCTGAATAGTCATGATGTTTTTCATGCCTCGTTTTTTCTTAGATTTTGGTAAAGCACAAGCTCCTTTGGGCTCCTCCTCCTCATTCTCACTTTCATCAGTGTTGCTGGAAGATGTGGAAGAAGCCAGTACAACTTGACTAGTAGACGCCTCCATCAAAGATTCTGACTTTTTTTTTCTCTCTGCCTCAGCAGAGAGAAATATAAATAACATAGTTTATTATCTGATAATAGCAAAAAAGAAGTATAGTGATACACAGTTACACACCTTTTACTTATGACAGCAGAACACTGAATGATGACAAATAAACAATTGCAACATAATCTGGAGCATTCTTGATGAAACATGTTTAAACAGGTTGATCTTGTCTTATCAAGCAATATTTTCAGCTACAAACTTGACAATTATCTCTAATATATTCATTTAATTGAATTCATCATAAATATGATGATTAATTAATTAAAAACATATGTTTAGTATACTTGACAACTGCTAGTAATTTCAAATATTAATTGCATAAATAATAGCTATATTTTATGAATTTAATAAGCGGGGGCGACCTCTAAGAATTGTTCAATCCAAAAATAATTTTATATGTGATGTTTCTTCAACCAATGGAACTGGTTGAGGGGGCGCAACCTAAAACAATCAACACTTCGAAAATAAGAGACACCCTAATATATATATATTATATATATATATATATATATATATATTAGGGTAGCCAAAAAATAAAAGTTTTATTTTTTTACTTCCTCGAGGCTGCCCTTGTTTGAAATCATAAAGATAATTGCTACAAAAAATGAGTTCATTCAAACTATATTTAGAGGTCGCTACACAATAAATAATTTTCTCGTAAATGAATAAAATAACGAAATTTGACAAAAGAACATGCAAATGGCTTTTAATTTTGTAAAGACGCTTTAGAGAGGATAGGAAACGTTCGTCGGTGGGTCTCAACAATGCAGAGAAGGAATTGTTTTTGCTGCTCATTTTTGGTAAGCGTTGCATTGTACCGTTGAATAAGAGCAATCGCTCTCTCTGCAGAGTTATTGACAACCTTCATCTTCAATGCTCTTTCTTTCAACAACTCGTAGTTGTCATTACTTGGCCATTCACTTGGTGGTTTCGAAAGAAACTCTTGAGCAATCTTCTTTCCGTTTTTATCCATTGCATCGAAGAGTTGAGCCATCTTCTCGCTGACGTAAGTTTCCAATGGGTTTGCTGTTTTGAACAGCTTTGAATCGAGGCGCTTCAGACCTTTCGCTTTTGCAGGATGAGATAATTTTTTAATCATATTTTCTTTTACTTTGCTGTCCAACCCATCGTCAAAAAGTGACAGTCCAATGAGCTCTTTCGAGAAGTACCAGAGATGTCGCTTAAATGCCTTGGGTGCAATTTCAGCCAAAACCCTGTTTGGATAAGTCTTAATAACTGTTAGAAAAGCCAGGTCGTTTCTAGGGGCTCTCATTGCCAAGGGTGCTTCATGCCAATATTTACTATAAACAAGTGCCACAAAGAGACAAAAATCTTTCAGACTCTTTTTTTTTCATGAGCAGTAAGTTTCATTTGCTCCTGGAAGAGAAATATCTTCAAAACATAGGTAGCTTTTGCCATCCAGTGAGCCTGATGAAGAACTCCTGCAGCCCTGATGTTGTACTTCTTAGGCAAACTTCCTCCCAGGAAAATTAGAGAAAGATGGAGGAATTCATTGTAGTCATCTCTTGAGAAACTGCTATTCTGAAGAGCGTCGGAGAGGTACTGTGCCATCTCTTGACAAAGTTCCCACAAGTGTCCTTCAAAAAGTTCCATTCCTGTTGATATAAAGTTTTCTTTATTGATAACTGGCCATTGTGCCATGAATCGCTTAAACAATGAGACTTGTAGTCCTTTCGAAGGTTCAAGAATTCTAGAAAATACGTTAGCCAAAACGAATTCATATACATGATGACGACATGCTATCCACGTCAGAGAGCGACCTACAGCTCTCTCTATCACGGTACAAGCTCCAAGCATCAGCCTAGTATTTGATGCGGTTGTATCAAATACAAGTCCCTGCAAATGGTTTTTGAAGCCCCACTCATCTAACATCCTGAGGCAGACATCAGCTTGTGCTTGTCCCGTTCCATGAGGGATGAGTGGAACACCAAGTAGTTTATCTTCTCCTCAAACAACGATTGCGATGCGGCCCACATTTTCATGTCCCCCTGTTATACCAGGAAACATTTTCCCATCCCAGTGAGGCAGAAGCGGAGTGTCAGGAGAAAAGCTTGATTTTTCAGCGGTTGCGATAGTTTCACGAGCTTTAATTTGAGATCGACGAATCGTACTTCGAGAAAATGGCAAAATGGCATTGAGCCCAGATTATGGCCAAGAGACTTAGCCGATGCTGCAATAACGAAGGCTGCATTGCGATCGCTTAGATTAACACGGTCGAGTACCTGGGCTACCTCATCTGAGATGACTGTTTTCTTGCATTTGGAAGGAGGGTTCAATGATGATGTAGATGGACGACACGATGCATCAGAACCCGCGGACGAGGAGGAAGAATCCACATCAGTTATCATTTTGTCAGATGCCATAAGTTGATATTTCTTTTGTTTTTCATCGTCGCTTCGCTTTTTTCTATTATATTCAGATTCTTCTCGTTGCCTCTTCCGATCCTCCTTTATAGCCAAGGCTTGATCAATGCCTCCAAAACTGGCGCAGGAACGATCTTCTCTCTGCTTGATAAGGAATTCTTTGTCCTCTTCGTTAGTCATTATTATCTTTAAGGCGTCTGCTCTGGCGACATCGAAAATGTCTTCAAGATCAGCATTGAATACTGCCACATTCATTTGTATGCTTTCTGAGGATGACTTCCAATTTTTCTTTAGAACGCAATAATGTTCGAATAGTTTTCTCAGTTTTCTCTCAGCATTGTCCGATCTTTGAGATGGATTCCTTGCTTTAACCCAGATATAAAGAACAGGTTAGAAGAACTTTTGTAGGTTTTCCAATGAGCCAGGTACTGGCAGAACAACAGGTGTCTCAGTTGATCCTTCTACTCTACGAAGGAAGCTTAACTCAGTAGGTCTCAGATGTCCAATACTTGCGTTCCAAAGCATATTTTCTTCTCTTCTCTTTATTTCCATTGCTTAAACGTAGCTTTTTTGCTGCAACACGTCCTTTAAGACCTACTGAGTTAAGCTTCCTATGTACAGTGCTTACAAGAAGTCTCACGCTTCTGTCTCGTCCCAAGCTAGTCTGTTAGGTATAAAATGGGCGGTCCTTATGGCAGCGGAGGTGTGTTCGGAATGGTGCACATAACTGCTCTAACACAATCAATGACGTCCATTATTACGTCACTTCTGCTACATTTTAGTGTTTAAAATACAAATGATTAAGAAACAGAATGGAGCAAGTTTCGGGATGTTGGGATGGTTATGGAGCAATCCTAGTCATCATAATAATTAGCTGGGCATTATATTATACCGTCTCAATATATACTGTAGACTATAGAGAACGACTAATTCGGCAAATATCCCAAATCATGGCATGATACCTAAGTTATTTTGACGCAGGTCTAAATTATTTGCTCAAATGCAATTATTGATATTAAGTAATTGTTGGGAATTGTCAATATTGTTGTTTGTGATATATATCCTACGTGAAGAATCTAATGAACAAATTCCTCAGTGAACCTCTCACGCGCTCGCATTTCGAGGAAGTCACGGTCGTCTCACTAATAGATAGTTTATCCATTGTTTTAAGTGGTAACCTATTAAACGAACTATGTTAAACCTATTCCATCTTATGAAAGTCATTAGTCTAAAGCAAGACTGGTGGACCATGAATCAGAGAAATTTGCATTTGATTTGTTCATCGTTATTATTACATAATATAGTATACTGTATATAGTAGTATATATGACAATTCCCATAAATATGTGATGACCTCGATGTTGCCAGTTTTTATTTTTTTCCTGAAACTATTACATTCTCATAGTTTCTTTCAACAATGCATATATTACCATCTCCACGAGCGTAGACATTGCAAGAAAAGATTCTAACTAAGGATAAGTAGTTCTTTCATGGTCACAATATATACTTTTATAGATGTCAAACATAAAAATATAATAAAATTCTCTATTAACATAAATATATATTCGATACACATTTACGTCATGGCTTTAACATTAGTGTTTCGTATAGCTTCCTCCAGCATCAATAATTTCTTGCAATCGTTGCGGTATAGAAGAGGCCAGATTGTAGGGAATGTTTGGTGTTCGGCGTAAGCTCTCCCAACTATTCCTCGTGTGAGCTAAAAGTGCTTCAACTGTTCTTTCATTGCGTTGCTCCCATTCGTTAATCATTATTGCCCAAAGGTTTTCAATCGGATTCAAATCAGGAGAACGTGGTGGCAGAATAAAATTAATAATCTCTGGGTGATCTTCGTACCACGCTCTCACAACGTTACTCCTATGAATGGGACTGTTATCTTCCATTAAATAAAATGGTTCCGGTGCTGGAACCAGATACGCACGAACACTGGGTAGCAGCACCTCTTCCAGTATCTGGCAATATTGCTGTCCAGTAAAGCGTCCATCTACTTGAGTCAATTCTCCGACACCATAGCAAGACATCCAGCCCCACACACCGAGATTGATGTGACCACTACGTTTGCTCGGGAAAACATTTCCTTCTTCATAGCGTTTTCCGCGCTCCCTCCAACAATGCAGGGAACCATGACTATCTGTTGAAAATGTTTTTTCGTCACAGTACACAACTTTTCTCCAGAATTCTTCCTCCTGCGGCAAGTATTGCAAGGCAAATCCCATCCGCGCCTCTTTATACTCAATCGTCAATGCAGGTTTTATAGCTTGACGGCGAGAAAAATACCCTGCCTCGTGAAGTCTGTTGTTCACTGTATTTGCGCTACAACGAAGGTTCAGGTGTCTGTAAATATGCGTCGCTGGAACAAACGGATGCTCTCTGGCATGATTAACAATCGCAGCATCTTCCTCTTGAGATGTTCAACGCGGAGGACCAGACCTCGGCAAAGTAGCGATTGAGTTTTCTGCTCCATACCGATGAATCCACCGCTCCACAGTGCTTCGATGAACGTCTAGTCGTCTTGATATTTCTCTTATTGGCACACCATATTCATGCAATGTCACCGTTGCTCCCCGCATTGCCTGGGTCGTCTCGTGGTGCACAGACGGCCTTTCCATCTTTGTGTAAATGGCTTATGTGAAGCGTGCTGGGACGACAAAGGAAATGAGGATACCATGCACCCCTTCTGAAATTGATTTCGGTTGTGAAGGGTACCAACCCTTCGAATGGTAATAATAATTAGCCAATTTCCTATTTTGTCGAACATATGCATAAAAAATTCGTCTTAAAAGCCAAGGATCCAAAGATTGTCAGCAATAGTTTATATCCCAACTGAATATAGTCAGCCATCAACAGTATAATCATATTTTATTTCCATAACTACTCATGACCACTCTGTCATAGTAAATAACCTTATTATGACTTAGGTAGTAGTGGTAATTCTGAGTGGCGGCCTCTAGCCACATACGTTAAACCTATCAGTGCGTCTAAGACAAGACTCTTCTGTTTCTGTCAATTCATTTTTAGTTTAAGGTATTTTGCTCTTTGTCTTTCTAGGTCTAGGGCATTAAAATAAATATTTGAGTTTGTGTTTAGCATTTCCTCCTCCCTTCGTAATTCCCCACCCAACCTCGTTTCCTTCGAGATAGCAACGCTTACCTCCATCCTCATTCCACTTCCTTCATTAAACCTATTATCGCTTTTACTGTCCCTTCCTTCCATCCTTCAATGCCAGCGTTCTTAAACCTAGCACATAAATTATATAATATGGAACCTAACACCTTAGATCTCTACGCATTCATGTTACTTGAAGACGCCTGTGTCTTAGGGGAATCTAAGTGTTGAGAGTGGGCTTGAGGGGTAGTCTATAGATTATTACAGATGACCTTGAACGCTCCAACTATTTAAAAATGATTATTTATTACGCACATCATATGGCATAATACACACATGAATTTAAGTATTTCTTACACTATAGGAATGGAATTGAATCCTACCAGAGTTAAAAAGTCGCAAAATATGATAGATTAGTTTGTATTAAGAGGTCACTAAGAGAAAAGGATTTGGAGTAGAGCGGAAGGCAAGAGAGAGAGAGAGAGAGAGAGAGAGAGAGAGAGAGCGCTTTTAAATCACACCTTTTCAATGGTTTGTGGGTAAGGGCTTCACGTATGTTATTTTAGTCCAGGGTAGTTTATGTGGAGGTGTTAACGTAACTTGCACTTGGGACTGTTAATTGTAAGACAACTACCATAGCTGGGACTGAGACACGTTATCCCCTGCATACTCTATATATATCTATATACAGTATGTCTCTATATATAAATAGATAGAGTGATCAACACAATGATAATGTGGACGGCATTGATGGGGTTAGAGTAATTATGTGCACCAATCCGAACACACCTCCGCTGCCATAAGGACCGCCCATTTTATACCTAACAGAGTAGCTTGGGGCGAGACAGAGGCGCGAGACTTCTTGTAAGCACTGTACAGTAGAGGGATCAGCTGACACACCTGTTGGTTTTTCGAGATCTGTTGGAATTGACGTGCTGGATTTGCGTCTGTCTCGAAGGGAAGTAATCTTTAGATATTGTAGATCAGAGAGAGAAGGCTTAGAAGGCCTCCCTCATTTGGACGATCAGCTGGGGTCCCATTTGAACTGTGACAAACCAGGAATGTTTTTACACCAGTTTTGGAAACACCTGTAGATTCACTTATGTTTCTTTGACTCTCCCTCACCATGCAAATGTATTATTTTATATCTAATCTCTTCAGAAATTGTACTTTTCGTCATTTCTTAAGCCTGTGAAAGAAAAAAACCAGCATGAATTAGGATTATAATTTGAAACGTTTTGGGTAATTTTTTTTCATAATTTAAGTGACTATGTCAATACTTTTAATTGTAAATATTGATATAGCAATAGCTTAAGAGCATTTACTGCTGATCCATCATTAACAGTTCCCTAGATCTTTAAATACATGCGTTATAAGTACAGTAATATAATGAATGAACCCTCAAGTCCAATTTATGCAGACTAGAGGGTCATCCAGCTTATACAACTTTATACACGAAGTAATAACTTAGTTATACGTTAATATGAACCACAGTTTCTAGTTAATATGTATTTTAGTATCAAAACCAATTTTCATACGACAGATTATCTAATAGTTATCAGATCGACAGTTGTCTCTTGCGCGGAATGTTCTCCTACACAAGCGTCGTTCTTTACGTTAATTATACTGCGTGTTCTTTGCAGTTGAAATGTATATATATATATATATATATATATATATATATATATATATAAAACGAAACTGTGTGTGTGTGTGTGTGTGTGTGTGTGTGTGTGTGTGTGTGTGTGTGTTTGTGTGTATCCAAGGCGATTGGCGGGGTTGTGTCCCTCTAAACAAACTGACTGTGAGCCATTTACGCCATACGATTGGCTGTGTCATGGCTGCCTTCTAAGCCAACTTCTCTCTCTCTCTCTCTCCTTCCTGTGTTTTATTACCATTGTTAGGTTAGGTTACCCACTCCCCGTTTGGAGGGTCCAGCCCCGGCCTTCTTCATGCTTAAGTCCCCACTCTCCTCCCTTGTTAGGTTAGGTTACCCACTCCCTCCCCCCTTTCATGTATACCCCCTCTCCCCTTCAAGCATAAGACTCTCTTCCCTCTTATTGCATAACCCCCCTCTCCCCATTAGAGGGTCTAACCCCCTTGTTGCTTGCAATGTTGCATGCAATGTTGTAATTATTGATCATGTTGCATGCAATTGATTTGCACTCGACATTTTTGCGGGTATACTACTTGCCTCACTCCCTCTTTACTATCGCTATTTAGTGGGGCAGATAAGTGAATATATTCAGGGGAATCTTTCAAATAGTGATACAAGTACCAAATTGGCATGGATACCCCTCTGGGACTACTTTTTTGAAAAAGCCCGTTATCCACCTAAAATTCCAAATGGCCGCCATTGAAATACTTATTTCATCATAAAATTTGTCAGAGTGGTCCGATTTGAATGATCTTGGTATCAAATCATATGTTTTTGACCATGGAGTGCTGCTGAAATGCTGCTGAAATGATTGGCACACACTATGAGAGGGGCAGAATCCGCTTCCAGGAATTCATGAAGGGGCTAGAAAGCGAAGAGGAATGCACGTTCTAGAAGCCAATGAAGAAGGACAAGATGGACTTCTTTAGACAAGAACCAGCTCCAGGTGATCGAAAACAAAAGGTACTGAAGGAAGACTGCCGCCTCTTCGCCAAGCTCTTCATTTCATGCCAGACCAGAGAGTGACCTACAGGAGTTCTTTCGGTATGAGAACCAGTCATTTCCTGCTTCATTGAGTGACAGTGGAAAGCTTCACACCTGCCAGAAGTATCAGCTTGCTGCCATTCTTGAGGCTCGTGTTACAATGCCAGACACCGAACCAGAGGCTGATGCCATCATCATTGATGGTTCGGCTTTGGTGAACACTGCCACCACGAACCTCAAAGACATTTGAGGATTATGCAGCTCTGGACGTTATTCCTACAATACAAGCATACTCCTCCAAGTACAAGAGAACAGACATTGTGTTTGATGTCTACCAGCCATCGAGTCTGAAAGCCGAAACAAGGTCAAAGCGAGGACGGGGAGCCAGACGCAGAGTGACAGGCACAGGCAAAATGCCCCCAAACTGGCGGAGTTTCTTGAGAGACAACGACAAAACCGAGCTCTTCAACTTCCTGGCTGACAAGATTGCAGAGATATACACACCAAACACGGTGATCGTGACCAAGGAAGAAGCTGCAGTCTGCAAGCAAGTGATCCGCCCGGATGAATTGGCTCCCTGTAACCATGAAGAAGCGGACACGCGGATCTTCGTGCATGCCAGACATGCAGCAGCACAGGGTAGCAAATTTTTCATGATCAAAGCCAGTGACACAGATGTCCTAGTCATAGCAGTCAGTGTTCTGCCAGCCCTGCAGGAGTTTGGTCTGCAGAAGCTGTGGATTGCTTTTGGTCAAGGGCGGAACCTGAGGTGGATTCCTGTACATGACCTCAATCCCTCACTTGGACCAGAGAAGAATGCCCAAAGGGATTCTCTTCTTCCATGCCTTCACTGGCTGCGATGTTGTGTCGGCCTTCCGCGGGAAAGGGAAGAAGTCTGCATGGTAAACCTGGGATGTATGTGCCGAGGCCTCTAATGTCTTCATCAAACTCAGCCAGTACCCACCAACAGTTGAAGACGACGACTTGAAGATCCTGGAGAAGTTTGTAGTCACTATGTATGACAGGTCCAGTACAGCTGCGGGTATTGATGACGCACGGTTCGACATGTTTGCTCGCAAGCAGAGACCGTGCGAAGCCATTCCTCCAATTCGAGCAGCTCTCCTTCAGCACGCCAAGTGCGCGGCCTACTAGGCAGGCTGCATATGGAGTCAGTCAACAATGTGCCAGCCCGAAACCCAAAGTCCTGCTGACTGGAGATGGACACAGCAAGGTGACCTGTGACAGATCTTCTGAACAGCACTCCCACCAGTTGCGCAGAGTTGTCAACAGCTGACGAAGTGTGGCTGCAAGACAGAATGCCGTGGAAGGTGCAAATGCTATCTCTTTGGACTCACCTGCACAGCACTGTGCAGCTGCAGATGTGAGGATTAGTTCAGAGTGTACATGTGGACAGCAACACTTATAAGTGACAAAGTGGAAAGTACAAAGTGCAAAGACAATAAAGGATAAACAAGTACTTTCATAGTTACCAACGTTTAAAAAAAAATCCTGCGTCCATTCATAACCTCAGAAGCAAATGAGACGGCGCAGGCGGAGCTAAGGTCATTAGATGACCGAAGAGCACTCATTTGTGAAGGTCTGAATAGCATGGCGGCAGCTCCATTAATTTTTATAAATTTGGCTAAGTTGTTAACATAATCTGCTAGAAATGGTGAAAAGAAGCTTCTGAAAAGTTTTATAGTTTTAAATTCGGGTTCTGCATAGTCAAAAACATAGTCGAAAAATAGGAAAAATTTAAATGATAACCAACATGGATTCCGGTCAGAAAGATCATACCTATCACAACTAATGGAACACTAACAACATTATTCATGCGCTTGAAAGTAAGGAAAACTATAATGTAATATACACAGATTTTGCCAAGGTGTTCGACAAGTGTGACCGTGGAATCATAGGACATAAACTGAAATATATGGGAATAACAGGAAAAGTAGGAAAATGGATATATAATTTCCTTAGTGAGTGGCAGCAAGTCGTTACAGTTCAAGGAATATCTTCATCAGAGTTAGAGGTCCTTAGCTTGGTACCACAAGTAACAGTATTAGCTCCATTACTCCTCATAATCATGCTAACTGATATAGATGAGGGAGTTACCAGTCACAGCACAGTAACATCCTTTGCTGATGACACAAAAATTAGTAGCAAAACAAGAAACCCAGAGAATATAGGATCTCTACAAACAGATATGAAGAGAATCTATTATAATTGGTCTGAAGGTAATAATATGAAAGTTAACACTGAAAATTTTCAACTCTAAAGGTACAGAAGAAGGGAGGACCCAAAATCCATGGGGTTGGGTACGATTCGATGTGGCCGACTCGATGCGACCCAACTCGATGTGGCCGACTCGATGTCAGGACAACTCGATGTCAAGCCAAGTCGATGCCAGGCCAAGTCGATGCCAAACAGTGTTGTAGTCGAGTCTGAAGCCAAGACCGAGGCCGAGTTCAATAATTACCTTACCTACCTAACCTTACCTAACCTTACCTAACCTAACCTACCTAACCTAACCTACCTTACCTTACCTAACCTTACCTAACCTTACCTAACCTACCTAACCTAACCTACCTACCTAACCTTACCTTACCTACCTAACCTTACTTAACCTGATGACTGATGACGAAATTTGAAACACAAAATAAGGTAGCAGTAAACACAGCAAAAAGAATGTGTGGGCAGATACTGAGAACCTCTAAACGAAGGGATAGGACTATAACGATTCCTCTGTTGAAAACACTGATCATACACAAGTTGGAATACTGCTCGGTCTTAACATCCCAATATAAAAAAAGAAGACATTACAACGAGAAGGGATTCAGAGAAGCTTCACAGCCAAGATCACTGTATGCAAAGAAATAAATTAATGGGAAAGTTACTTGAATTAAACTTATATTCAATGGAAAGAAGAAGAGAGGTATACCATTATTTACACTGGGGAAAATAATGGAGGAACTCGCCCCTAACCTTACTTTGAACCATATAATCACCCAAACAACAGTGAAAAGTAGAAAAGCAAGAATGTGTCGTGTTTCCAAATTAAAGGCTAGAGAGGGAACATCCTCAACCTTGAAGGAATATAGTTTTGTTGTGAGAGGACCAAGACTGTTCAACTAACTGCCCAAGAAACTAAGAAGACGAGAGGTGTCGCCGTGGATATCTTCAAAAAAAGACTAGACGCCTGGCTCAGAACAATTCCAGATGAGCCGGGCGTGCCCCTTTAACTCTTAAACAGCTGAATTTGATCGGGATGTCAAAAATGCTCTGAAGAAATACCCAAACTTTGCCAACAAATTCAACGTTATAAATTCTTCACTACCTTACAAGTACAGTATTCCAGAAACAAAGACAATTGCACTCTAAGACCTACAGTGTCAATTGTGAATTCTCCCATCAATAAACTAGCTAAATGGTTAGCTTCATTGCTGACTCCTTTACTTGGGAAAATCTACAACACCCATATTCACGATTTTTATGATCTCGTTAATAAATTAAAAATTCTAAATGCCACTAACTGTAAACTCTTATCTCTCAATGTTGATTCATTATTTACTAAAGTCCCAATAGATAAAACCATAGTATTTCTCTCTAGAAATTTACCATAGTTTGACTTACAATTAATTACCCGTAGAGCAGAAAACCTTCATAGATTTCACAAATTACATTATCTGAAACATTTTACTGATGACGCTTATTATGCAACCAGAAAGAAATACTTCCCACGTGATGAAAATAGGAATAATAATTATTGTAACCCTGATAACAATGCTGGCAATACAAATGATGAAAATGTAAATATTATTGGCAAATATATTATTGTACGAATATAATAAATACTGAGAGAATGCTAAGAAATTTCTCAGAAATACAAATTATAAATTGAAAGCAAAATTGTTTTGAATTCAAATACAGTGATTATACTAAGAGATTAATAGTCGAGTCTGCTTTAATTGAAACTATTCGAAACTTCAACCAATCAAAAGTAAACTATAGACTTAATCCGGTGATTAGGGAGGTCATAACAAGCAACGCCAAATTACCTGACCCCCAACCCTTCCACTATTTAAGGATTTCATTTGTCTTCAGCTCTTTCATTGTACCGATCAAAGATGATACTTAAAGTATAGAAATTTGGGATCACCTGAAGATCAGGGCCCCAGCCTTCTTTAGTTAGCTTTATAAGGCTAACTAACGAAAATATCACGACCTAACCTAATCAATCGTTAGGTCAACTGTACGCCCTTGACGATTGGTTAGGTTAGGCCGTGATATATTCGTTAGTTAGCCTTATAAAGTTAACTAAAGAAGGCTGGGGGCCCTGATCTTCAGGTGATCCGAAACTCGTATTGTGAATATTAATAAACTCTTCTCTAATAAAATGGCTTTAGTAGTATGGGGTCAATATTTATGAGTGCAATGTTGCATAATATTGCAAGATTGCCACCCCCACCACACCCACCTTTGTTGCAAGAGTGCAGACCACCCCCTTTTGTTGCAAGAGTGCCACCCCCACCCCCCTTTGTTGCCAAAAAAAAGAAAAAAGAAAAAATTCCCCCCAAAGGGGCAGAAAGAGAGAGAGAGAGAGAGAGAGAGAGAGAGAGAGTACCAACCTTTGTTACCAATCCCAAAATAGGATTGCAAGGGGCATGCAACTTGGAGGCGGAGTTCTCCCCCAAGCTATTCCCCCAAAGGGGCATACCTAACCTAAGAGGCCTCTATGGGAGGGAAGGGGTTTCCTCACCACTCAAAGGGCCAGAAAGAGAAAGGACCAGAGATCCTTGCTCGGCTTGGAGCCGAGCTTGTATGACTCCGTCGTCCGCCTCCCGCTCTTTTATAGACCTCTAATCCACCAGTTGGCTGAGTTTCCAGATAGCGCCATGTATTTAATTCATCAGCCAATAGAAGGCCGAGTTGCCAGTTTGTGCTATATATTTAATTAATTCATATATTAATCAGCCTAGAAGACTGAGTTGCCAGAGAGCAATATTTATTTAATTATTCCTTATATTATTCAGCCATTCGGTTGCTAAATACCACCATATATTTTAATTTATATGATGATAGTTGTCAGGTACTGCCATTCATTTTAATTCGTTAACACAACAGAAGAATCTTCTCCTTAATTCCAACAATTTACTTTAAAAGAAATTCTGTTTATTAAATAAATAATTAGAATTTAAACACACTCTCTTTACACAACTGAAATAAATCACTATATTACATAATTCCAATTTTTATTATTATTATTAATATCGCAATTCACTCTAAATCACGAGTAACAGTGGGAAAGGATGCGCTTGTATATATATATATATATAATAAACGAATGAACAACTCGTGCACACACACACACACACACACACATATATATATATATATATATATATATATATATATATATATATATACATATATATATATATAATTTTATTTTCGCAGTTAACTAGAAAAAATATTCTGTGAATTTTCAAGTTCATTTCATTATATACGATTTTTGATGCAGTTAAAACTTCGAACAGTTTCAATGCGTGTACAAATTTTTTATTTTTATTTTTAAATTAAACAGGTTTGAATCGAAGTTAATAGTAAAGATGTCGGATTTTTTTTTTAAGGCGCTGCATTTAATTGGATAGTAACTGTATTTATATCAACGAAATAATTGCTTTCCATTTTAAAACTAAAACCTCAATACTGAGCTTACTGTCGCTATAAAAATGTATTCGAATTAACTGACGCATAGCACAACCACCACACAAAAAAGGCATCACATCACCAACAATCGTCATACGCGCACAACCCTCACACAAAAAAGGCATCACATCACCAACAATCGTCATACGTGCACAACCACCAACATCACCACACAAACTGATGCATGCAAAACCCCAATAGTAAAATATAGACGAGCACAACGCCCACAAAAAGAAGCATCACCAACAAAAAACATAGTATTATCAAACATTAGTTTACATTGTCGTGATGTACCTTTTATTATTTATTATAATTTATTTAAATTCATTATTTCTTTATTTTCCTAACTCTGTCGTCTATCATAATTTATTGTAATTTGAAATTCACTAGAAAAACTTATTAATGTCGTTTAACAAGTTTATTTGTTGAATAAATAAAATTCAAGTTAGATAGGGAAGAAATCATTGGAAGGACAAAAGCATAACCATCAATCGTCATACTAACACACACACACACACACACACACACACACACACACACACACACACAATTGTATTTTACCTACTTTCTCCGTACCTTATATATTCGGAAAGAAGCAAAATCGAAATTTTCTGATTTCCAATTAGTAACTTTTTAAACTTTTTACAAGCCCGATTTCTATTGCACAAGCAAAACTTTTAGAATATTCTTCATTACACGCCTTTATTGATTGAAGGTACAAATTGTTAGCATTTCAAATACACGCATTCATAGCTTAACCCGACAAATATTCACCTAAACGAAGATTTATTTCCATTAAACATACGCAAAGGACAATCATCGCACCCTTTCACTTATAATTTCATTACATAATAATCGGAAATATATTTATTACTTAATTCCTATTTTTATTATTATTAATAGCACAATTTTCGATCAAATATTAGTACAGGAAAAATTCAAAACACACGGTCATCTCCCCACCTCCCTCATCCCGTCCACAAACTTCTCACTCCATCTGCGTTTGTATATATATATTAATTATTTTGAAAATATACAAAACGTATAACCATATTTGTAGAAAAAATATATATATAATAAACGAATGTGCAGTTCGTGCTCACACACACACACACACACACAAACACACATACACACACACACACATACATATATATACGTGTGTGTGTATATATATATATATATATAAACTTATTAATGTCGTTTAACAAGTTTATTTGTTTATTCAACAATGCTATTTATTTTGCAATTTTTCCATTAACAAAATTAAGTTAGATAGAGAAGAAATCATTTATCCAGTTGGCTTATATAGCCATACAAGGCACAGTATTAACAAAATATTAGTACAGGAAAATATATTTCACAATTCGGCCGGAAATAAAGAAGAAAAAATATATAATAAATGAATGAACAATCATATTATTACAGGAACAATAAATGCACACTTTGTGTGTGGGTAAATTTCAATTCAAAAAGAAAACTTATCACGTAAAATTTAACCGTATTTACTGGAATCTTTTTACTGGAATTTTATCTCCAGAAATTTTTAATTAACTTTCGTCAGCGGTTTCAACAAACAAAATTAGAAAATTTTTATTAAAACAATGCTTAATAATTATTAATTTCTCTATTTCATTTTTTCTCTATTTCAAATCATATGTACATTGAATTTCTTAGAATTCTCTATATATATATATATATATATATATATATATATATATATATTTTTTTATTACCTGGAAAGGCGTTTCAATTTCACGCACAAACTTTTTAAACTTTACTGTTAGATAAAGCACCGTTACTTCAATACGAAATATAGTATTATCAAAAGCAATCTTTTTCGTTAACAAAATTCAAGTTAGATAGAGAAGAAATCATTAGAAGGACAAATTCCACTATATATATATATATATATACACGCTTAAAAAGAGAAGTACAAGCACCAAATTTTATTTTCTATCTTCGTCCATTGTTCGCTCAGGTATGACCTGAAACGCCCGGGGGGAAAATATATATATATATATAAAAGCAAAAAACTATCTTTAAATGCAAACAAATGGTGCGTACTGAAAGGAACCCTCCTTTCTACCTGGACACCTACAGAAAATATTTCATTTGTTCCTCTTTGAGTCTTACCATAAATAGATCAATAAAAATTGTAATTAAACTAACATCTCCTTATCTACCTAAAAGAAAACATTATATATATATATATGTGTGTGTGTGTATATATAGTATAAGGAAAAAACTAAATCACAAATTAATAGCATAGAATAGCTTTATTCGGAATTTTTAAAACGTAAAAAAGCCTAACATAGCTTGTTTTAATAATAATAATAAAATAATTATAATAATAATAATAATAATATTTTGTATCTACTTTCGCAGGGAGAGAAGGTGGACGGTCTCACCCCATCCCATGGGATCTCTCAGACGAACTCTGTACACCATTCATGGCCAAATTTTTTTTCCTTTGTTTTTAGATTTATCTCTCTCGCAGAAAGATTGAAATGTTCCAATGTGACTGCATGTCAGACGAATTTCATATTTTGGATTTCTTTTATTCATTTATTAAGTTTTCTCACGGTTTCATATCACATACTTTATGTAGTAAGCAATATGATTATTAGCATTCTATATCCCATATGACATATTATTAGTCGTGGGGCAACAGTCGAGCTTTATTTTGACTCTCTCATTATTAAGCGACGTCAACTTTGCACAGTAATGCACAAAGGTTAAGACATCGCCATTTTCAGCATCCTCAAAAATTACCGTACAGTATGAGCCCGCTGGTAGATGTACTAATTCTTTAGGCCTAACGATTCATTGGATAACCGAGGTATAACAAGCTTTGATCTATTTCTGGTCTGATACCAATGGATTTCTTGATGAGTTACAAAATATCTATTTACCCATTGCAAATTAATGATTTTGTTCTTGCACCTGTAAATAAAAATAAAATGTGCCAGTTTGGATAACAAAGATATCATTTAAAGCATTGTTAGCGGAGTTTCCCCAAACAAGGGTGCAGTATGTTATATAAGGAAGAACAAGAGTATGATAAAGAGTCAATAAAACATTTTTAGGTCCTACATTTCTAAGTTTAAACATTATAGCTGAATATTCAAAGTGTGAAAAAGGTTTTACTATTTAGATCCCCTTTCCAAATCATTAATATAAACAATAAATGTATTCATTAGTACATAACATTTCACGCTAATAACCGAATTTACAACCTGTAACAATTCTATAGCGTGCAAATAATAACGGACAATTTTCTTAACATTGGCAACACAAATTTCAAGTTCACAATCTACTCCAACGATTCCTCATCAAAGTACGCTTTACAAGCGAAACAGTTCATGATTTACTTCTAAAAAACCCTCACAGTACTTTTGATTAAAAATTTTTTTTGCAAGAATGTATTTATAAAAGGTAATTTACACCTGGAAACATTTTGGTATATGATACTCTCTTAAAATGTGTGTTCATTAATTATGTTTCCTCTCTGTTATTTATTCATTTGCTTTATCAATATTTTTAGATTTTATCCCCCCTCTTTCAGGGAAACCGGCCCGTTATCTCTCTCTCATATATATATATATATTCTTAGGGTAAATACAAAAATTAACTCGTCGACGTGAATGGATATTGTTCCGAAACAACAGATTAAGTTTTTCACCAATAAACATCTTTCCCAATATCTGGGTAAAGTGTATAGCGGTCTTCCAGAGTTCGAATCTACACAGTTTCTCTCTCGTAAAGGCAAGTGATTCATTTTAATTCTTTGTTGTAAGTGAAGTAAGAGAAGATATTCTAATATATATATATATATATAATATATATATATATATATATATATATATACACAGTGTGTCCGTAAAGTCATGGTGGGATTTTAAATAGCTATATTATTGCATCGAAACATGATAATGAGATGAAAAAAAGGCAAATTGAAGAACAACTCTAAAAGAATAACTTTATTTAACGTAGTTCGATATGGGCTCCTCTGGTAGCCCTGCAGACATCTAGGCGGTGATTCAATTCCAGCCACACACGCCCAAGAACATCAGGAGTGACGGATGCGATAGCTTCCGTGATTCGCTCGTGCAAGTGATGAATATCCCTAATGGGTACACTGTACACGCTTTGCTTGACGTAACCCCACAAATAAAAATGCAAAGGTGTCAGGTCCGGAGAGCGTGGAGGCCATAGCTTCCATCCTCCCCTTCCTATCCATCTCTGTGGAAATCTTTCATTAAGGAATTCTCGAGCAACGTTGGCATAGTGCGGAGGAGCACCATCTTGCTGAAAGATGACATTATTGTCAATAAATTGGGGTACTGCAAAATGTTCCAACATAGCGAGGTAGTTGTGTGACGTCACAGTGGGTTCCGCGAAGAAAAATGGGCCAATCACTCGATCTCGTTCTAGAGCACACCACACATTAACTTTCGGGCTATTACGCTCATGTTCAACATAGGCATGTGGACAGCCTAGACTAACTACGAGATAAAGGTTAAGCTTAGCCTAGACTAACTACAAGATACAACTTTGAGAGTTGTTCTTAAATTTGGCATTGTTTCATCTCATTATCATGTTTCGTTTCAATAATATAGCTATTTAAAATCCCACCATGACTTTACGGACACACTGTGTATATATATATATATATGTATATATATATATATGGTATGTTTTATTTGTACATTTCTTGTAGGGTTTTTAGTATGTTTATTGCTGAATACACGAAGGGCCTTGGAATAATTTTTTCTACGTGGGTTTGCATTATTGATATATATAAATATATATATATATATATATATATATATATATATAAAGTACGGCACATCATTGAAGGAAGCACAAATAAGTTCTAATAAGTTAATAATAAGTTCTAATAAGTTAAAATCAAAGTCGTTTGTTTTATTCGTTAAACAAATATAAGTTGTGTAAATCAAGACAAACATTTTTGGTTTAAACCTTACTGATTCCATCACAGAATAAAAAGCGTGTAAGCCGTCCACACGGAAAAACATTCGTCTAAAATCTCTCTCTCTCTCTCTCTCTCTCTCTCTCTCTCTCTCCACTTTAAGCAAAAGGTCATGAGTAAATACTGACATCGCGATAAATTGACGCAGCCAAAATCACGTATTTGTAGAAAAATCAGTCCCATCTATATATATATATATAATATTAAAACACCAAACATTTCGTACGGAAATGGATGTACACACTTACCTAAGAAAAAGAAAATCTATAAGTTTAGGAGTTTACAAGAAAAAAAAGACAATTTACTTTGCGTACTTAGTATATATATAACAAATTAATGCGAAGCTAATTTGAGGCTATATCCCCACGGGGATTTTAGTTGACCCCTTTCTGGTCAAATTTCGGCCTTTGTTTGCGTTTTAGATTATTTCTCGCAGAAAGAATGGAATGTGTGTATTGGGACACCCTGTTATCGCATCCCAACATCACACGAATACCTATCCCTCAAACACCAATCTGTGTTTGTGTATATATATATATATATATATATATATATATATATATATATATATATACAGAATACAAAAATGAATTAAAATATTTCACATTAAAAAAATGCAACCTATAATAATAATAATAATAATAGTAATAATAATTACAAAATTATCTGGTGTTTTCAGATTTGCACTGTTAGCAATGCATGTTATTAAGTTTGCTTCGTGTTTTTGTAGTTGAGTGTATAAGGTAGCTCATACAAATAAACATTGTAAACGCTTAGTATTGAAATATATGCGTCACTGTTAACTTTCTATAGAGGAACGATACGAGGTGTTAAGGTATCAATCAAACACAATCCTAAAATGGCCCTACAAATACAAATATGTTTCATTGGGTTTGCAGAACGAGGATAGTGGCTCGAAATGGAATGTCCCCAATAGCGCATCTATATACATGCGCTATTGTCTTTGTCTCCCAATTGTATACTTTAAGAGAACTTCGGTCCTTTCTGCTTCACGAACAATACATTCCTCTAAACATTGATAGATGTATATATATATATATTATATATATATATATATATATATATATATATATACACTTGCTATAGATTTATCCATTTTAAAATTTGTCTACAAACAATGAAGTTTGGAAGGAAAGCGACAGATTAATAACGAGCACCAGAATATGAATGATAATGTTTTAAACCTTTCTGCACAAGCCCCACCCTTCGTTTTAAGATATTTTTATTGGACAATACATCATTTTAAAGGCTAATAAAGGTTCATACTACAACGCACGGTGCATACCGCACCTGAAAATTCTTGCCCCTGTATTTTTCCAACACCTATAGGAAACAATAGTGTCCATAAATTAAATATTTATTTAATTTGTTATATATATATATATTAGGGTGTCACTAGGTAATAGGGGGAAAATTAAACGATGGATATTTTCCTATGACACCCCCTAAAATTGTTCCATTTGGTGTAAAACATACGGAAGAGAAATTTGGTCCTGATTGGTCATCATTTAAAGGTCGCCCTCGTCACTGAAAACAAGACCCATTTGTTGACGTCAACAAGCTGTTCAGTGTTCACAGCTTGGGCCGAACCAGATAATAAAAAACAAGGCAATTTGGTGAAATAACGAAAGTAAAGACACTTAAAAACGCAAAGAATACAAACAGTTTTATATAATCAAAATAGAAGACATAATTTGGCGAATAATGGTACAAAATGGAGAAGCAACAAAAGCAAAACTTTGAGAAATAAAATACATATACAGTAGCAGAATAATTGGTGCTCATACGCTGATCAGTGATTAGTTCTTTCGCGTCCTCACTAATGCTGATTTGTTCGGAGCTGGGTGTTGCTTTCTGTGGTCAGTGACAACTTGAACGAGGAACTGGAGCTGTTCTTCTTTCACTGTCAACTTTCCGTTCAGCTCCTTCACCAGAGCCACGGCCCGTTCTGCTCTGTCGTTCACCACTGCAAGTTTGGAGACCACATCCCGAGCTTGCACGTATTCAGAGTTTGACGTCCATGAACTGGGATGGTGGAGCAGAAAGCAATCTGGCAACTGAAGTTTTGAGAAGAATCCTCGGGTGTTCTTTGTGATCAGTTGCTCCAGTCCTTTGCTGTCACTGAGGAACATAGTATCAAGAACCAAAGGTCGTTTTGGCGGCATGTGAGGGGCTTCTTGATCTAACGCTGCAACCATGCTGCACTTCACTTCCATCGATATCCTCTCATCAAAGAACGCCAGACCCACTGCCTCCTCCGAATGGTACCACAGGTGCGCAGACAGCTTCTTGGTGGTACCATCAGAGATCTTCTTGTGCGGGTATCGAAGGAGCGTCCTCATCAATTCCCAATCATTCAGCGGAGCTTCGATGGACAGATGAGCTGTTGCCCACACTTTCATGTAAACTAGAACAGAAAAGAGGCAGATATCTCGAATTCCGCGTTCCTCAGTGTTCGTCAGTTAAACTGTCTTCGGAAGAGCCAGATCTTGATGGCATAGAGCCCTTAGCCATCCATCTCGCCCGGTGCATAGCACCAGGGGCGCGGAAGTTTAGTCCCTTGTATGGAACTCCTCCAAGAAAGATGACGGAAAGATCGAGGAATTCCTGATAGTCATCACGAACTTGAAGTGCTTGTGATTTTGCAAACTCAATGAGCTCCGTTCTATGCTTAAAAATAGCTGCTTTGGTGAACGCATCTGTGTCCGCAGTTTGGAACTGTTGCTGGTCAATGCGGGTCCAATAATCATGGAAGCGCTTGAAAAGCAGAATTTCTGGACCGGTAGATACTGAATCTAGCGATGCTGCGAATGCCGCCTGTAGCACCAACTCCAGTACATGGTGTCTGCACGCGCAGTGTAACAGGTCACGTCCAACTTTTTCTTCCAGAAGAACACAAGTTCCTCCACGGTGGCCTGTGTTTGTCGCGGTTGTGTCGAAACACATAGATTTGACATGATCGGTCACTCCCCATTCATTCAGGCAATCTATGATGGCATTTGTTTGTGCCAGCGCGGTTCCTGACAGAAGTTTTGGCACCCCGAGGAGCTGCTCTGTCCCGGAGCCAGATACAAGAATAGGTAAGCGGTCAACATATTCTCGTGACGTCAGATCTTGCATGAGTTTTCCGTCCCAGTGAACAGTCAACGGACTATTGCCTTGGAACTCGCTCTTCAGTTGCCGAGCCTTAAGGGTACGGAATTTTTCACGCTGACGATGAATGGATCCACGATTGATGTTGTAGTCGCTAGCATCATGCCCTAAGCTGGAAGCTGCCTCAAACAGCAGATATGTGGCCTTTCTTGACGAGAGTTGCGTGCGATCAAGCGCTGCCGCCAATTCCGATGTCATGATGTTCTTCGTTGCTCTTTGTTTAGACGCTAACGAACCACCACATGCTCCTTTTTCTTCGCTATCATCTGAGCTGGAGGATGAGGACTCCAAAACCGCTTCGTTGGATACTGCCTCCATTTCAGCTGCTGATCGCTTTCTTCGTTTCTCCTCTTCCTCCCGACGTCGAGTACAATCTTTGACTTGGCGCTGATGGGTCATGTCCAAACCTGCCATTGAACCTGGACGTCCTTTCTGGCGCTGCTGCTGAAGGAACTCCCAATCCTCTGGGTACTTGACCAATTTCTCACAATCAGCGTGGGCGATGTCAAAGAGACGATCGAGGCGTTCAATGAATTCTTTTTCTTTCGTCTTGTGTGAATCGCTCGTCCTTGAGGCGTGTTTTTTGAGTTCTTTCCACTCCTCGAAGACTTTATCCAGTTTGCTGACGCAGTGTGTCTCGAGTCTGGTTGGAATGTGAGCTTTCTCCCAGAAGGACATCACTGCTCGAAGTGACTTCCTCAACGCGTCACGTATTGTCATTTTCTTTTCATGGTGAAGGTAAAGGAAGTAACCGAATGCTTGCCTGTAGGAAGGAAGCTTGCATCCTTTCACCTCATCAACCGCTGCCCCAAATAGGTATATACACTTCCGGGTTTCCATCACCAGAAATCACGTAGCTGAAATGAGAAACTGTGAATCGTTGAGTATTGTTCACTTTATTTCTCAGATATTCAGACACACACAGATACACAACACACACATATATAGAGATCGTAAAGAACGACGCTTGTATAGGAGATATTCCGCGCAAGACGAGAAAGAGAAAACAACAAATGAAAAAATGAAGTACCACCTGGGAATCGAACCCGGATCTTCCGATTGCCGGTCAGACGCGATAACCACTACACCATGGACTCCACTCTTCCAAATGCCGTAATTCCTCTACATACTCGCAGAAACCAATGCCCCAAGGGGCACCTCCCGCTTGCCGTAACATTATATACATTCAACTGCAAAGACACGCAGTATAAATAACGTAAAGAACGACGCTTGTATAGGAGATATTCCGCGCAAGACGAGAAAGAGAAAACACAAATGAAAAAATGAAGTACCACCTGGGAATCGAACCCGGGATCTTCCGATTGCCGGTCAGACGCGATAACCACTACACCATGGACTCCACTCTTCCAAATGCCGTAATTCCTCTACATACTCGCAGAAACCAATGCCCCAAGGGGCACCTCCCGCTTGCCGTAACATTATATACATTCAACTGCAAAGAACACGCAGTATAAATAACGTAAAGAACGACGCTTGTATAGGAGATATTCCGCGCAAGACGAGAAAGAGAAAACAACAAATGAAAAAATGAAGTACCACCTGGGAATCGAACCCGGGATCTTCCGATTGCCGGTCAGACGCGATAACCACTACACCATGGACTCCACTCTTCCAAATGCCGTAATTCCTCTACATACTCGCAGAAACCAATGCCCCAAGGGGGCACCTCCCGCTTGCCGTAACATTATATACATTCAACTGCAAAGAACACGCAGTATAAATAACGTAAAGAACGACGCTTGTATAGGAGATATTCCGCGCAAGACGAGAAAGAGAAAACAACAAATGAAAAAATGAAGTACCACCTGGAATCGAACCCGGGATCTTCCGATTGCCGGTCAGACGCGATAACCACTACACCATGGACTCCACTCTTCCAAATGCCGTAATTCCTCTACATACTCGCAGAAACCAATGCCCCAAGGGGGCACCTCCCGCTTGCCGTAACATTATATACATTCAACTGCAAAGAACACGCAGTATAAATAACGTAAAGAACGACGCTTGTATAGGAGATATTCCGCGCAAGACGAGAAAGAGAAAACAACAAATGAAAAAATGAAGTACCACCTGGGAATCGAACCCGGGATCTTCCGATTGCCGGTCAGACGCGTGTTCTTTGCAGTTGAATGTATATAATGTTACGGCAAGCGGAGGTGCCCCCTTGGGGCATTGGTTTCTGCGAGTATGTAGAGGAATTACGGCATTTGGAAGAGTGGAGTCCATGGTGTAGTGGTTATCGCGTCTGACCGGCAATCGGAAGATCCCGGGTTCGATTCCCAGGTGGTACTTCATTTTTTCATTTGTTGTTTTCTCTTTCTCGTCTTGCGCGGAATATCTCCTATACAAGCGTCGTTCTTTACGTTATTTATACTGCGTGTTCTTTGCAGTTGAATGTATATAATGTTACGGCAAGCGGGAGGTGCCCCCTTGGGGCATTGGTTTCTGCGAGTATGTAGAGGAATTACGGCATTTGGAAGAGTGGAGTCCATGGTGTAGTGGTTATCGCGTCTGACCGGCAATCGGAAGATCCCGGGTTCGATTCCCAGGTGGTACTTCATTTTTTCATTTGTTGTTTTCTCTTTCTCGTCTTGCGCGGAATATCTCCTATACAAGCGTCGTTCTTTACGTTATTTATACTGCGTGTTCTTTGCAGTTGAATGTATATAATGTTACGGCAAGCGGGAGGTGCCCCCTTGGGGCATTGGTTTCTGCGAGTATGTAGAGGAATTACGGCATTTGGAAGAGTGGAGTCCATGGTGTAGTGGTTATCGCGTCTGACCGGCAATCGGAAGATCCCGGGTTCGATTCCCAGGTGGTACTTCATTTTTTCATTTGTTGTTTTCTCTTTCTCGTCTTGCGCGGAATATCTCCTATACAAGCGTCGTTCTTTACGTTATTTATACTGCGTGTTCTTTGCAGTTGAATGTATATAATGTTACGGCAAGCGGGAGGTGCCCCCTTGGGGCATTGGTTTCTGCGAGTATGTAGAGGAATTACGGCATTTGGAAGAGTGGAGTCCATGGTGTAGTGGTTATCGCGTCTGACCGGCAATCGGAAGATCCCGGTTCGATTCCCAGGTGGTACTTCATTTTTTCATTTGTTGTTTTCTCTTTCTCGTCTTGCGCGGAATATCTCCTATACAAGCGTCGTTCTTTACGTTATTTATACTGCGTGTTCTTTGCAGTTGAATGTATATAATGTTACGGCAAGCGGGAGGTGCCCCCTTGGGGCATTGGTTTCTGCGAGTATGTAGAGGAATTACGGCATTTGGAAGAGTGGAGTCCATGGTGTAGTGGTTATCGCGTCTGACCGGCAATCGGAAGATCCCGGGTTCGATTCCCAGGTGGTACTTCATTTTTTCATTTGTTGTTTTCTCTTTCTCGTCTTGCGCGGAATATCTCCTATACAAGCGTCGTTCTTTACGTTATTTATACTGCGTGTTCTTTGCAGTTGAATGTATATATATAGAGATATATAGATATCTAATGAACGATTATGGAGACGCCGCGCAAGCATTAAACTTTGGAAGGCGGGGGCGACCTTTTATAGTTATTCAAATAAAAAGACTTTTCAGTCACCATGTTTTGTTTACCAATGGAATAGATTCGCGGGGTGTCAGCATGAAAATGTCAAACTTTGCATTTAAGTGACACCCTAATATATATATATATATATATATATATATACAGAGAGAGAGAGAGAGAGAGAGAGAGAGAGAACTTCTTTCTTAATATTATAAACTTTTATATTTTAAAATCACAATTTAATTAACAAATTGGTTTGGAGATTGCTTAAAGTCCAGTTCTGGGGGCATCCGCTTTCACAGATGGACATACTTTAATATTTTAATAGATAACCGTTTCAAGGGGCGTACGGAGGGCAACTTAATATTGGCTTTACACAAGTAAACAGCGAAATGGGACATATGAAAACCGAATGCCCCGTTATATTACCTCGAAAAATTACAGTAATTTTATAATAATTTTATAATAATTATAGCGAGCCGAAGGCTATTTTTATTTGTATTACATATTTCGAGTATGTTTTATTTTAAATTTTAGTATAAATGTAATTAGATTTCTATGTAGGTTCATATTAAAAGCTTTTACTCTTTTAACTTTATTATCTTCTAGTACAGAATGCTCCTGAATTAGTTATACATTGTGAAATAATGGTACAGTAAAGCATACATACGGTTTATGGACCTTCGTACTAATAGCGATAATGGTCATATGATAGATAAGATCTCGGCATAGTGTTAATTCTGAACCACGAGATAGTGGGTCGGTACATCATCTGGACGGCCCCCGTCCATCAATCACAGAGACCCAATGTCGCCTAACTTCGGCCACAACGTTTCACTATTTATTCGTGGTATAAGGTTAATTGCTGTATTGAAATGAAAACTCAACCATAGCATTATTGCGTATGTGCTGTGTTCCCCAACCAAACTACAGCTAACGTCGTTTAATAATGAGAGAGTCAAAATAAAGCTCGATTGTTGCCGTCCGAAGCTTCACTTTTTCAGGCTGTAGAAACGCAAATCAGTCGCTGAAAAGCACTAAGTTTATTATACATATATACAGCATGTGGAACGGGATGCCCGTCAGAGTGATTCAAGGTGATTCGGTCGAACCATTTATAAATGGATTATGCGCAATTTTCATGCGGAGTCCCTCCTCTTTACTTTAAAATTTTCGCTTTGTCTTTAAATTTGATTTCTCCCTTTCAACTTCTCTTCTTTGGTTTGCTTTAAAACTTTCACCCGCCTTTAAATTTTCCTACATCTTTCAACTTTCCTTCTTAAGCAGTCAGTCGCGTAGGTACCTCTGTGTTAGGACATTATTATTATACCTTCAGCACTCCAATACAGTTCAAATTTCTATATGACTATGCTAGGTTATTGGACGAATTTCGTTAAAATGGGGTTAGGCTAGTTTAGAATAGGTTAATCTCTGTATAAACTAAACTTTCGTGGATTTAAATTAATTTTTCTTTTAAAATGGTCGTAAGAGCAGTTATGTCATGGTACGAATGCCGCTCGCAATAGATTTCAAGAGAAAAACAGTAGGCTGGAAATTATATATATATATATATTTATTTATTATTATTATTATTATTATTATTATTATTATTATAGTAATTTATTGTGGATCTCTCATTATCAGGGGAAGCTAGCTGTAGTTTGGTTGGGGAACACAGCACATCAGCACATACGCAATAATGCTATGGTTGAGTTTTCATTTCAATACAGCAATGAACCTTATACCACGAATAAATAGTGAAACGTTGTGGCCGAAGTTAGGCGACATTGGGTCTCTGTGATTGATGGACGGGGGCCGTCCAGATGATGTACCGACCCACGATCTCGTGGTTCAGAATTAACACGATGCCGAGATCTTATCTATCATATGACCATTATCGCTATTAGTACGAAGGTCCATAAACCGTATGTATGCTTTACTGTACCATTATTTCACAATGTATAACTATTTCAGGAGCATTCTGTACTAGAAGATAATAAAGTTAAAAGAGTAAAAGCTTTTAATATGAACCTACATAGAAATCTAATTACATTTATACTAAAATTTAAAATAAAACATACTCGAAATATGTAATACAAATAAAAATAGCCTTCGGCTCGCTATAATTATTATAAAATTATTATAAAATTACTGTAATTTTTCGAGGTAATATAACGGGGCATTCGGTTTTCATATGTCCCATTTCGCTGTTTACTTGTGTAAAGCCAATATTAAGTTGCCCTCCGTACGCCCCTTGAAACGGTTATCTATTAAAATATTAATGTATGTCCATCTGTGAAAGCGGATGCCCCCAGAACTGGACTTTAAGCAATCTCCAAACCAATTTGTTAATTAAATTGTGATTTTAAATATAAAAGTTTATAATATTAAGAAAGAAGTTCTCTTTCTCTCTCTCTCTCTCTCTCTCTCTCTCTCTCTCTCTCTCTCTGTATATATATATATATATATATATATATATATATATATATATATATATATATATATATATATATATATAACAAATTAAATAAACATTAATTTATGGACACTATTGTTTCCTATAGGTGTTGTAAAAATACAGGTGCAAGAATTTTCAGCGGCGGTATGCACCGTGCGTTGTATGAACTTTTATTAGCCTTTAAAATGATGTATTGTCCATAAAAATATCTTAAAACGAAGGGTGGGCTTGTGCAGAAAGGTTTAAAACATTATCATTCAAATTCTGGTACTCGTTGTTAATCTGTCGCTTTCCTTCCAAACTTCGTTGTTTGTAGACAAATTTTAAAATGGATAAATCTACTGTATAGCAAGCGTGTGTATATATATATATATATATATACTGTATATAGATATATATATATATATATATATATATATATATATATATATATATATATATATATCAATGTTTAGAGAAATGTATTGTTCGTGAAGCAGAAAGGACCGAAGTTCTCTTAAAGTATACCATTGGGAGACAAAGACAATAGCGCATGTATTTAGATGCGCTATTGGGGACATTCCATTTCGCGCCACTATCCTCGTTCTGCGAACACAATCAAACATATTTGTATTTGTAGGGCCATTTTAGGATTGTGTTTGATTGATACCTTAACACCTCGTATCGCTCCTCTATAGAAAATTAACAGTGACGCATATATTTCAATACTAAGCATTTACAATGTTTATTTCTATGAGCTACCTTATACACTCAACTACAAAAACACGAAACAAACTTAATAACATGCATTGTTAACACAGTGCAAATCTGAAAACACCAGATAACTTCGTAATTATTATTACTATTATTATTATTACAGGTTGAATTTTTTAATGTGAAACATTTTAATTCATGTTTGTATTCTGTATATATATATACATATATACATATATATACATATATATATATATATATATATATATACACAGATTGGTGTTTGAGGGATAGGTATTCGTGTGATGTTGGGATGCGATAACGGGGTGTCCCAATACACACATACCATTCTTTCTGCGACAAATAATCTAAAACGCAAACAGAGGCCGAAATTTGACCAGAAAGGGGTCAACTAAAATCCCCGTGGGGGTTTTCTTTTTCGTAGGTAAGTGTGTACAGCCATTTCCGTACGAAATGTTTGGTGTTTTAATATTATGTGTATATATATATATATATATAGATGGGACTGATTTTCTACAAATATGTGATTTTGGCTGTGTTAATTTATCGCGATGTTAGTATTTACTCATGACATTTTGCTTAAAGTGAAGAAGAGAGAGAGAGAGAGAGAGAGAGAGAGAGAGAGAGAGAGAGAGAGAGATTTGATTTTAGACGAATGTTTAACGAATAAAACAAACGACTTTGATTTTAAGTTAATCGCAGCTGAAGGAATGATTTGGTATTTAATTATTAGAACTTGTGCTTCCTTCAATGATGTGCCGTATTTGTTATATATATATATATATATATATATATATATATATATATATATATATATATATATATATATATATGATGCAAACCCAAGAAGAAAAATTATTCCAAGGCTCTTCGTGTATTCAGCAATACACATGCTAAAAACCCTACAAGGAATGTACAAAAAAAAACATACCATATATATATATATATAATATATTAGAGTATCTTCTCTTACTTCACTTATAACAAAGAATTAAAATGAATCACTTGCCTTTACGAGAGAGAAACTGTGTAGATTCGAAGTCTTGAAGACCGCTATACACTTTACCCAAATATTGGGAAAGATGTTTTTTCGTGAAAAACTTAATTTGTTGTTTCGGAACAATGTCCATTCACGTCGACGAGTTAATTTTTGTATATACCCGAAGTATATATATATATATATATATATATATATATATACAGTATATGAGAGAGAGATAACGGGCCGGTTTCCCGGAAAGAGGGGAGATAAAATCTAAAAATATTGATAAAGCAAATGAATAAATGACACAGAGGAAATATAATTAATGAACATACATTTTATAGAGATTATCATATACCAAAATGTTTCCCAGTGTAAATTACCTTTTATAAATATATTCTTGGAAAAAAAAATTTTAATCAAAAGTACTGTGAGGGTTTTTTAGAATTAAATCATGAACTGTTTCGCTTGTAAAGCGTACTTTGATGAGGAATCGTTGGAGTAGATTGTGAACTTGAAATTTGTGTTGCCAATGTTAAGAAAATTGTCCGTTATTTTTGGCACGCTATAGAATTGTTACAGGTTGTAAATTCGGTTATTAGCGTGAAATGTTATGTACTAATGAATACATTTATTGTTTATATTAATGACTTGGAAATGGGATCTAAATAGTAAAACCTTTTTCACACTTTGAATATTCAGCTATAATGTTTAAACTTAGAAATGTAGGACCTAAAAATGTTTTATTGACTCTTTATCATACTCTTGTTTTTCCTTATATAACATACTGCACCCTTGTTTGGGGAAACTCCGCTAACAATGCTTTAAATGATATCTTTGTTATCCAAACTGGCACATTTTATTTTTATTTACAGGTGCAAGAACAAAATCATTAATTTGCAATGGGTAAATAGATATTTTGTAACTCATCAAGAAATCCACTGGTATCAGACCAGAAATAGATCAAAGCTTGTTATCCCTCGGTTATCCAATGAATCGCTAGGCCTAAGGAATTAGTACATCTACCAGCGGGCTCATACTGTACGGTAATTTTTGAGGATGCTGAAAATGGCGATGTCTTAACCTTTGTGCATTACTCTGCAAAAGCTGACGTCGCTTAATAATGAGAGAGTCAAAATAAAGCTCGACTGTTGCCCCCCGACTAATAATATATGTCATATGGGATATGGAATGCTAATAATCATATTGCTTACTACATAAAGTATGTGATATGAAACCGTGAGAAAACTTAATAAATGAATAGAAGAAATCCAAAATATGAAATTCGTCTGACATGCAGTCAGACTGGAACATTCCAATCTTTCTGCGAGAGATAAATCTAAAAACAAAGAAAAAAATTTGGCCATGAATGGTGTACAGAGTTCGTCTGAGAGATCCCATTGGATGGGGTGAGATCGTCCACCTCTCCCTGCGAAAGTTGATACAAAATATTGTTATTATTATTATTATTATTATTATTATTATTTTATTATTATTATTAAAACAAGCTATGCTAGGCTTTTTTACGTTGTAAGAATTCAGAATAAAGCTATTCTATGCTATTAATTTGTGACTTAGTTTTTCCCTTATACTATATATACATACAGGGTGTCCCATGAGGAAATGTCAAGAATGCACCATTTCACTCTTTGTGTATTTCTAAGTAGAAAGTATTATATCGATATGGGTCTGATTCCCAACCGTTACCGAGATACAGGCCTCTACATTTGGGTAATTAAAACATAATAAAAAGGCGATCTTAGATACTATTTAATGACACTTGTGGTTTACAAAAAGTACAAACATACACTACACTATTGCACTTATTGCAGAATTGTTTTAATAAAAATTTTCTAATTTTGTTTGTTGAAACCGCTGACGAAAGTTAATTAAAAATTTCTGGACATAAAATTCCACTAAATATGGTTAAATTTTATGTGATAAGTTTTCTTTTTGGATTGAAATTTACCCACACACAAAGTGTGCATTTATTTTTCCTGTAATAATATGATTGTTCATTCATTTATTATATATTTTTTCTTCTTTATTTCAGGCCGAATTGTGAAATATATTTTCCTGTACTAATATTTTGTTAATACTGTGCCTTGTATGGCTATATAAGCCAACTGGATAAATGATTTCTTCTCTATCTAACTTGAATTTTGTTAATGGAAAAATTGAAAAATAAATAGCATTGTTGAATAAACAAATAAACTTGTTAAACGACATTAAATTTATATACAGGGTGTCCCAAAAAAACTATATACTCTTTATAGCATCATATATTTTATAATTAAAAAAAATATATATATATTGTAATAGCAATTGGCAATGAAAGGTAAATTAGTAATCTAAGTGATCAAAATGTTATAGCGAGTTGTTTGCATATAAAATTTAATTAACTACGCCAAGTGCTCAAAATGTTCTCCGGCGGCATGAATGCACTTTTGAATGCGTCGACTAAGCCTGGCCTTGTTTTATCAAAGGCCTTGTAATGGCGAAGCCTATGGACCTAACGTAGTCTAGTCACTCACTAGCTTGCTTCGGACTTAGCCTACGCACTCATTCCACGATACAAACTCTACAGCATTCAACTTTATTCAGTTCAGCAAAAGAACCCATGTTGCGTAAACGTTTGACACTGGAGCAACGAAAAGTGTTCTGAAATGGTATTGGAAATTTGAGAATGTGTCCGAAGTCCAGCGGCAATGGATCCGGGAATTTGGTACAAAGCCACCGACACGTCTCGCTATTACAAGCATCCGTGACATGTTTGAGGCAGAGGGATCTGCTCAAGATATGCACAAGCGAAGATCTGGACGACGCAAATCAAGTGCGAGTGATGAA
Organism: Bathynomus jamesi; assembly: GCA_023014485.1. Taxonomy (NCBI): domain Eukaryota; kingdom Metazoa; phylum Arthropoda; class Malacostraca; order Isopoda; family Cirolanidae; genus Bathynomus; species Bathynomus jamesi. The sequence goes on from JAJOZX010000867.1 coordinate 824,795, forward strand.
AACTCCGTTTTAGTGTTGCAAAAATTTAATCGATCACCACAGAAATCATTTAGGCAATGCGCCCGTGAGACCGGAATCAGCAAATCAGGTGTTCACCTGATTTTAACGTCGGCAAAATGGAAAAGCTACATTCCAAGTCTGTTACACGCCATGACTGAAGATAACCCTGATCGCAGACTCGAATTTTGTGAATGGTTTCAGTCAATGGAAGCCGAAGATGTACAGTTTGCCAACAAAATCGTGTGGTCTGATGAAGCTACCTTCAAGCTGAATGGCACAGTAAATCGACACAACTGCAGGTACTGGTCACTTGATAATCCACACATTTATGTGGATAAACATGTTAATTTACCAGGATTAACAGCATGGTGTGGTTTATCATCCAGGGGTTTGGTTGGACCATTTTTCTTTAATGGGACAGTTACCGGTGCCGCATATCTCGACATGCTGCGGACAGAAATTATACCTGCAGTTCGGAAGTTGTTTGGAAACGACGACTTTTACTTTCAACAAGATGGACCCCCCTCATTATCATTGTGATGTCAGAAGGTACCTCGATGAAACGTTGCCTAACCGTTGGATAGGACGAAGAGGAAGCGTTGAGTATCCTCCACGTTCACCGGACTTGACTCCACTTGATTTTTACTTGTGGGGCTACCTGAAGGATGCAGTTTATGGTACAAGACCTGCAACACTCGAACACCTTAATGATGCAATTAGGGAAAAGTGCGGGACCATCACAGCATCCACATTAGTCCATGTCTGCGAATCAGTTAGTCGACGCATTCAAAGGTGCATTCATGCCGCCGGAGAACATTTTGAGCACTTGGCGTAGTTAATTAAATTTTATATGCAAACAACTCGCTATAACATTTTGATCACTTAGATTACTAATTTACCTTTTATTGGCAATTGCTATAACAATATATATTTTTTTTAATTATAAAATATATGATGCTATAAAGAGTATATAGTTTTTTTGGGGACACCCTGTATATATGTATATATATATATATATATATATATATATATATGTGTGTGTGTCTGTGTGTGTGTGTGTGTGAGCACGAATTGCATTCTTTTATTATATATATTTTTTTTCTACAAATATGGTTATACGTTTTGTATATTTTCAAAATAATTAATATATATACAAACGCAGATGGAGTGAGAAGTTTGTGGACGGGTTGAGGGAGGTGGGGAGATGACCGTGTGCTTTGAATTTTTCCTGAACTAATATATGATCGAAAATTGTGCTATTAATAATAATAAAAATAGGAATTAAGTAATAAATATATTTCCGATTATTATGTAATGAAATTATAAATGAAAGGGTGCGATTATTGCCCTTTGGGTATGTTTAATGGAAATAAATCTTCGTTTTGGTGAATATTTGTCGGGTTAAGCTATGAATGCGTGTATTTGAAATGCTAGCAATTTATACCTTCAATCATTAAAGGCGTGTAATGAAGAATATTCTAAAAGTTTTACTTATGCAATAGAAATCGGGCTTGTAAAAAGTTTAAAAAGTTTCTATTGGAAATCAGAAAATTTCGATTTTGCTTCTTTCCGAATATATAAGGTACGGAGAAAGTAGGTCAAATACAATTGTGTTTGTGTGTGTGTTAGTATGACGATTGATGGTTATGCTTTTGTCCTTCCAATGATTTCTTCTCTATCTAACTTGAATTTTGTTTATTCAACAAATAAACTTGTTAAACGACATTAATACGTTTTCCTAGTGAATTTCAAATTATAATAAATTATGATAGACGACAAAGGTAGGAAAATAAAGAAATAATGAATTTAAATAAATTATAATAAATAATAAAAGGTACATCACGACAATGTATACTAATGTTTGATAATACTATGGTTTTTGTTGGTGATGCTTCTTTGTGTGGGCGTTGTGCTCGTCTATATTTTACTATTGGGGTTTTGCATGCATCAGTTTGTGTGGTGATGTTGGTGGTTGTGCGCGTATGACGATTATTGGTGATGTGATGCCTTTTTTTGTGTGGTGGTTGTGCTATGCGTCAGTTAATTCGAATATATTTTTATAGCGACAGTAAGCTCAGCATTGAGGTTTTAGTTTTAAAATGGAAAGCAATTATTTCGTTGATATAAATAGTTATTACCCAATTAAATGCAGCGCCTTAAAAAAAAATCCGACATCTTTACTATTAACTTCGATTCAAACCTGTTTAATTTAAAAATAAAAATAAAAAATTTGTACACGCATTGAAACTGTTCGAACAGTTTTAACTGCATCAAAAATCGTATATAATGAGATGAACTTGAAAATTCACAGAATATTATTTCTAGTTAACTGTGAAAATAAAATTACATATATATATATATATATATGTGTGTGTGTGTGTCCACGAGTTGTTCATTCGTTTATTATATATATATATATATATATATATATATATATATATACAAGCGCATCCTTTCCCACTAACACTCGTGATTTAGCGTGAATTGCGATATTAATAATAATAATAAAAATAGGAATTATGTAATAAAGTGATTTATTTTAGTTGTGTAAAGAGAGTGTGTTTAAATTCTAATTATTTATTTAATAAACAGAATTTCTTTTAAAGTAAATTGTTGGAATTAAGGAGAAAATTCATCTGTTGTGGTAACGAATTAAAATAAATGGCAGTATCTGACAACTATCTTCATATAAATTAAAATATGTGGTGGTATTTAGCAATCGAATGGCTGAATAATATAAGGAATAATTAAATAAATATTGCTCTCTGGCAACTCAGTCTTCTAGGCTGATTAATATATGAATTAATTAAATATATAGCACAAACTGGCAACTCAGCCTTCTATTGGCTGATGAATTAAATACATGGCGCTATCTGGCAACTCAACCAACTGGAGGATTAGAGGTCTATAAAAGAGCGGGAGGCGAACGACGGAGTCATACAAGCTCGGCTCCCAGCCGAGCAAAGATCTCTGGTCCTTTCTCTGGTCCTTTCTCTGGTCCTTCCCTCCCATAGAGACCTCTTAGGTTAGGTATACCCCTTTGGGGGGGAATAGCTTGGGAGAGAACTCCGCCTCCAAGTTGCATGCCCCTTGCAATCCCATTTTTGGGTTGGCAACAAAGGTTGGTACTCTCTCTCTCCCTCTCTCTCTCTGCCCCTTTTGGGGGAATAGCTTCGGGGAAAACTCCGCCTCCAAGTTGCATGCCCGTTGCAATCCCATTTTGGGATTGGCAACAAAGGTTGGTACTCTCTCTCTCTCTCTCTCTCTCTCTCTCTCTCTCTCTCTCTCTCTCTCTCTCTCTCTTTCTGCCCCTTTGGGGGAATTTTTTCTTTTTTCTTTTTTTTTTGCAACAAAGTGGGGGTGGCACTCTTGCAACAAAGGGGAGTGGGGGTGGCACTCTTGCAACAAAGGGGGTGGGTGGGAATGGCACTCTTGCAATATTATGCAACATTGCGCTCATACATTTTGACACCATACTACTGCTTTGTATTTGCAATAACGAGTTATTGAAAACGTGTTTATTACGTTAACCTTGGGTAGCTTTGGATTGGCTTCCTCCCGAATTGTTCTTTCTGACGCAGGTCAAGCCATTCCACCTTAGACCTACAGTTTAACATGGAATCCGAACCACGCCCCACCATGGTAGGTCGGAAATTACAAAGTCCTCGTCCGGACTCGATCTCACGACCTCCCGTCGTCCGGCGTCTTAAACACTAGGCTACCCATTTAACTACCAAGCAATTTTTATTGTGTGGAAGGATGAACAGCTGGGTTTTGCTATGCACCGCCTGTCGTCACCGGGTCTCGATCCCGGGGCCGATGGATTCGTAGTCAGCGCTGCTCACCACTACACCACCGAGGTGCATCTCATACATACACACACACACACACACACACACACACACACACACATATATATATATATATATATATATATATATATATATACTGTATATATATATAGAGAGAGAGAGAGGCACAAAACCTTTATTTAGATGCATTAATAAAGACTTGGAAAATACTCAAATCAAGTCCGTGGACAGCTTTGCGTAGCAAGTTATGGAAGCAGAATGGAAGTTGAAAGTAATTCCTCATGAAATACCACGAATGAAGAGGGATGCTGCTGAAAGATCAGTTCTAGGCCAGTCCTGAATATTTATTTGAAAATATATATATATATATATATATATATATATATATCGCGGATCGACAAGAAATAGACCAACAGATAGACAGAAATCCTGTCCTTCCACGCTATCATCAAAGAGTCTTGGAAGACACACGTGGACACGGATTCAGAACAATGAACGTCTTGTCTTTTCAAAGGGCGTCGAACGAAAATCCTTATCAACTAAAGGACGCGCGCACAAAGCGTCTTAAGATTTGGTGCGAAGTCCTACGTCACAGGAACTACGTATAAAAGCGAGCACCCACTCTCACTCCTCCTCACTTCGTTAGCGCTTCCATTTCGTTAGACTACTCTGTACGATACCATCTCTTCAACCGCCTTCCGGCTTCGGCCGGAAGGCCTTCAAGGCCTACAATTTATCATCAAGTAAGATCTACAGACCGCCTGCAGAAGCAATCCTTCGAGGCCCAAACAGAATCGCTTCGGGCCTGCGGTTTGCCGGGTCGGCCTTCAAGTTTCTCCACATTCCTCGAGATATATTCAGCACCACAGGCCTACGCCTGCAAGATCATAAGGCCAGCCTGCACCTCGAGAAGTAACATCACCTCAGGCTTCCGAACGAAGCCTACATCCATCATTTCAAGAGGCTTAACGGACAACGACAACTCGAGTTTTCAGTAATAGATCTTTCTTCAACCCGCCTTCAACAGGGTTACATCGTCCTAAGATAAGTACCTCCTATTCTAAGTACTCTTGTGAAGCCTACATTAGCCTACCGCCGAACGGTAGGCTATCCTCCCAAAGTGTGTAATCAAGCGTTCCAACTGACTCTCTTGAAAGAACGCAGTAGGCCTGTCATCCAATTCAAGTGTCATTTCAATACTGTAATTCCGCGTATCATCCGTCATTATGTTCAATTCATATATTTATGTGTTAACTAAATATTCTCTTGACGTAATCACTTAACATCACATAATGGTCTTATATATAAATGATATTTGTGTATTTGTCAAGCATTTCAATCCATTATTATTAGGCCGCATCAATTATTCCTTGTGCATCCATGCAATCATTTAGCCTACTTAATCAGTGTCATGTTTTCCATTCAATGTACCAACCGCACGTGCATTCTTTATATCATTTACTAGGCCCATTCAATGTTCCATGTCGCATGCTATTTACATACCATGAATGAGTACATTAATTATTTATTACGTGTCAATTAAGCTATTAACATTTCATCTTATTAGCTAAGTCTATGTCATAAGCATAACGTAAAACTACCAATTAATTACTGTCAATTCTTTGTTATATCACAGTGAATAAATAACGGCTTTATTTTCATAATAAGCTACAAAACCCATAAGGTGTCTTTTATAACCTTAATATTAATTTGCTTGGGTGTAAACCAAGCTGGTGACCTCGCTGCCATACCTGTCACTTCCAATAGTATGGTGGATCTACTCAAATAGCCTTTCATTAATAAGCAATCAGTCATTGCATCAATTAATCATTGCATACAATTAAATCATTATCACCTTAAACGGCTAAAACTAGGTCCACTATAAATTGGTGTAACCCTGGAGTGACTCGAACTATTTTACGTTATTTATTCACAGTAATCCTTGTGCTTAGCTATTACTGACCATTTCATTTTCTGCAGCCATATCAAATAATTTCTATGTACATACGGTATTCATAAATTCAGTGAAATTAACTAGGCATACTTGCAAACAGTGATATTCGTTTCGCGCGGTACTTTATTAACTAATGTCTTACTGCCTCGCGGTCATGTGCCGCGGCACAATCATCGCACCTTTCAAATTCCCGAGTGCGTTCCCCCGAGTCGAGTCTCACTGCCTCCTGACGGCAGGGGCGCGGCGACCCATTGGAGAAGCCACCACTGGCATTGGGTCCTGCTCCGCCGTCAAACGGATCGTGGAGGGACTCACGAAAATCATCACCGAACATCTCAGGACAACACTCACCCCACCCCCCAGCGCTGCAGTCAGTCCCAAATTCGTTTCAAACGGCGCATTCTTTCGTCACCACCTCGTCCAAAAATATTCAACGGTCCCGTCTCGGCCGTTGTACGGTAAATCATTTGGCGATAAATCTGGTGACGCGCCTCATTGCACCAGCGATTTTTTTTCCGCAAGCACGAGGGTTACCCTTCCCCACCCTTACGGGAAGGCCTAAAAAGAAAGCATTCTTTAAGTCAACGAGCAGAGCGCACACATGCATCCACGCAACAACAGGGCAAACTGCAAAACAGACACTTCAGGCACAAGGTTGGCGATCCCCTGCCTTCATCAACTGTCTCTTTGCATCATTCCGTGGATTACTTCCTGCTGCTCGTGGACTCGAACGACGTTTCTTTTTCTCCCTTCGGCAGGAGCGACTTCGACGACAACAGCCATACGACGAGTTACGGGCACAGCATTCGAACTCAAACACACAGTTCCCCCGGCCCCTCTCGTTTCCTTCGTCCGCTCTTCATTGCTCCGCATTTCCTGCCGAAGCCAACCCCTGCGGCAGGAGCGACCTCAACGAGAACAACCACGCGACGAGTTACGGGCACAGCATTCGAACTCAACACAGTCCCCCCTGCCCCTCTCGTTTCCTCCGTTCGCTCCTCACTGTCCCCCATTCCTGCCGTACCCCAACCCCACTCCCCTGCGGAACCCCCACCCCATACAACAGCGTTTCCCCTTCCGAGCATCTCCCCGCTCCGAGACGACCCTTCACTCCTTCCTGCGTCAGGAATTCCACGACATACCAGGCCAAGCGTCAAATCTCAGAGTGGCCTCATCAGGTCTCCCAACAGAATGGTATTTCTTCCTAGTATCGTTCCTTCGTCTCTGAGAGGGAACTACTTGTAGCGGATCGACAAGAAATAGACCAACAGATAGACAGAAATCCTGTCCTTCCACGCTATCATCAAAGAGTCTTGGAAGACACACGTGGACACGGATTCAGAACAATGAACGTCTTGTCTTCCCAAAGGGCGCGAACGAAAATCCTTATCAACTAAAGGACGCGCGCACAAAGCGTCTTAAGATTTGGTGCGAAGTCCTACGTCACAGGAACTACGTATAAAAGCGAGCACCCACTCTCACTCCTCCTCACTTCGTTAGCGCTTCCATTTCGTTAGACTACTCTGTACGATACCATCTCTTCAACCGCCTTCCGGCTTCGGCCGGAAGGCCTTCAAGGCCTACAATTTATCATCAAGTAAGATCTACAGACCGCCTGCAGAAGCAATCCTTCGAGGCCCAAACGGAATCGCTTCGGGCCTGCGGTTTGCCGGGTCGGCCTTCAAGTTTCTCCACATTCCTCGAGATATATTCAGCACCACAGGCCTACGCCTGCAAGATCATAAGGCCAGCCTGCACCTCGAGAAGTAACATCACCTCAGGCTTCCGAACGAAGCCTACATCCATCATTTCAAGAGGCTTAACGGACAACGACAACTCGAGTTTTCGGTAATAGATCTTTCTTCAACCCGCCTTCAACAGGGTTACATCGTCCTAAGATAAGTACCTCCTATTCTAAGTACTCTTGTGAAGCCTACATTAGCCTACCGCCGAACGGTAGGCTATCCTCCCAAAGTGTGTAATCAAGCGTTCCAACTGACTCTCGTGAAAGAACGCAGTAGGCCTGTCATCCAATTCAAGTGTCATTTCAATACCGTAATTCCGCGTATCATCCGTCATTATGTTCAATTCATATATTTATGTGTTAACTAAATATTCTCTTGACGTAATCACTTAACATCACATAATGGTCTTATACATAAATGATATTTGTGTATTTGTCAAGCATTTCAATCCATTATTATTAGGCCGCATCAATTATTCCTTGTGCATCCATGCAATCATTTAGCCTACTTAATCAGTGTCATGTTTTCCATTCAATGTACCAAACGCACGTGCATTCTTTATATCATTTACTAGGCCCATTCAATGTTCCATGTCGCATGCTATTTACATACCATCAATGAGTACATTATTTATTACGTGTCAATTAAACTATTAACATTTCATCTTATTAGCTAAGTCTATGTCATAAGCATAACGTAAAACTACCAATTAATTACTGTCAATTCTTTGTTATATCACAGTGAATAAATAACGGCTTTATTTTCATAATAAACTACAAAACCCAAAAGGTGTCTTTTATAACCTTAATATTAATTTGCTTGGGTGTAAACCAAGCTGGTGACCTCGCTGCCATACCTGTCACTTCCAATAGTATGGTGGATCTACTCAAATAGCCTTTCATTAATAAGCAATCAGTCATTGCATCAATTAATCATTGCATACAATTAAATCATTATCACCTTAAACGGCTAAAACTAGGTCCACTATATATATATATATACAGGGTGGGCCGAAAGTCGGATCCACAGGAAAATATTTATTTTAATACATAAATTACAACAAATGGTAAATACTTAAAATGAATATCAACTTTAACTCGTAAATGCGTATCCGTGATACTGTACAGTAGTTCGTACTCCAGTATAAATACTCAAATACTTTTTTTATTTCAGCCCAGAAATGGCTTCGAATCTAACAACAGAAGACCGGGTAGAACTTATGCTCATGTACGCAAGACAGGGCGCTACACACAGAGAAGTTGCTACCGAATTCAATAGAAATCATCCTGATAAGCATCCAGTAACACATGCGACTGTTGGCAAGTTGTTTAAACGTTTCAAAGAAACAGGAAGTGTACATGATCGACTGCGTTCTGGTCGTCCAAAAACTGCAACTGATGAAAATACCTCTGCAATGGTATGTGAAACTTTAACGAATAGTCCAGTAAAGTCAACAAGAAGATTATCAAATGAAACACGCATCTCGAGAACGTCAATTCGAAGAATTATTAAAAATCATAAATTCCATCCCTAAGTGTCTCGATGTCAGAGGCCGCCAATTTGAGCATTTGTTATAATTTGTTGTTTATACTGGAGTACGAACCACTGTACAGTATCACGGATACGCATTTACAAGTTAAAGTTGATATTCCTTTTTTAGTATTTACCATTTGTTGTAATTTATGTATTAAAATAAATATTTCCCTATGGATCCAGACTTTCGGCCCACCCTGTATATACACATATATATATATATATATATATATAGGGTGAACCAAATGTAGGTGGACAGTAAATGATAACGTTTATTTTGAGAATACATATTTAATTTTTTTGTATACTATAATACAAAATAAAATTTAAATAAATTTAGTTATAATATTTAATATAATAAAACACAAACACCATAGTTATAATGAACACCATAGTTATAATATAATATAACACAAACCGTATTCAACCTACTGTCCACCTACTTTTGGTTCACCGTGTGTATATATATATATATATATATATATATATGTGCGTGTATGTATATATATATATATATATATATATATATATATATATATATATATATATATATATATATATATATATATATGGTAATAAGTTCTGACATATGTGGATAAATAAATGAAATGCATGAAGCTATCAATGAACCAGAAATAAATACGAAATACTCTTATATCAAAAGATAAAGTTGTGTTTGAAGCATAATTGTAAACAAAATTTGTAAAGTTTTACTCCAAATTTCATCAAAATCATTGACTGAAATTGCACCGATTCGTATGATTAATTTTTAAATTACTTCAATTTTTGGTTAATATTTACTGCTTCATTTAATTCTTGAAAACGCTCTTTTATGCAATCATTCATTATCAGAAATATTTATAATACATTGCTGCATAATTGTTTTTATTTATAAATATGAAAGACAGGTGTGACATAAACTTAATAGCTCCCCCTTCTCTGAAATGATATGAGCAAGAGAGATTATTCATAGAGATTATATTTCAAAAAACTTATTATTCACAGACTTAAATTTGAAGGACTTATTATTCACAGACTTATTACTCAACTTTGCGGTTGTTGCGCTCCGGTAAGACTTTTGGAGCTCGTTTTACGATGGTTCTCCCTTACAACAAAGCGTGTCTACGACCCTCCGAATACGCCTTTATGGCCCATTCCGTGTTTACTTCACCGGAGCGTTTTCACTTCGGAGAGAGATGCCCCAATTGAAAAATTAATTACTTGCCTCAGCTTGCTGCTCTCGTTTCTAAAAATGCTCCATCTTTTTCATTCTAGTCTATATATGAGGTGCTCTGGACCACAACCTGCCAAGCGCCAGTAGGGTCAGGATTGAGTTATTTATACCACTATATTCCCCCACCCTTCCTCTATCCTTTGGGTGAGTCAGGGAGCAGATTGTGGACCTGTATGTATCATCGTAATTAGACAAAAGTTATGGCATTTTGCAAGTTGACAAACTTTAACTGCATTTTTTTCTTTTTTTCATTTTGGCGCTTGGTAGCTTGTGGTCCGGAGCGCCTCATATACTGTACATGCACGCACTAATATATATATCTTAACTGGTACATGAAATCCAAAGAAATATCGTACCGGCAGATGAGGAAAAAGAGTCCGACGATAAGAGCTGACGATAAACATATTACAATGACACCAACGACAACCTGAAGAAGTGTATCGACGCACAACAGTTGGCTGGACGTCACTCTGTAGAAAGGACGAAATATGTTTGCTATTTAAAGCTTTCACCTTATTTATTGTTACAGAAAATCCTATTAATACAAGAAAGTATTTGATTTTTTCTTAGATATAGGTAACATATTGTAGAAAACGGCGCTCCTTATGTATATATATATATATATATATATATATATATATATATATATATATATATATATATATATACACGAGAAAATTAAAGAAAATGAATTTGTGCATTTTATATAACATTTGTCATTCTCAGCCAATACCGAAATCAAACAAGAGTGAAAGCTTATACCTTGATAGGTAAACTCCTCTTAGTTTGTCTGGTCCATTACATTTCACGTCGAATATGTCCGTCGATCTGTTCTGTTGATTTAGGAGAGTTCCCAGCCACAGTAGGGAACAGTTGCACACGAAAGGATTGTTCCTTAAATCAATGGCTTTAAGAGTCTTTAAAGGCAGGGACTTCTCAGAAAGCGTCTGGAGACTGTTGGCTTTTAGGTCCATGTTCCTGAGGGCGGAAGCGGAGAGAAAATGCGTAGGAAGGCGCTGTACTTGCGAATTATGGGATAATATGAATCTTTTTAAGCTTGTTAGTCCTCGAAGTGAATTGAGTTCTACTCTTTCTAAGAAAGGGCATCGAGATATTTCCAATCTGATAAGATTTGTAAGACCTTCAAAAGCATTGTTTCTCAATATTGTAAATTTATTTCGACTAATATCCAACGACTCTAATTTTTGTAAACTTTTAAAGGAAGATGTTGGAACTTCTTCTAATAAATTATCATTTAGATTTAAACTCATAAGGTTCATAAGATGATGAAAGGCATTTGTGTCAATAACATTAATGCTATTACTTGAAAATGAGACAGTCTTTAATTTTCGGTTGGTGAGCTCATATTTTCTTAAGTAAGTCAAACGATTGCGACAGAGCTGCAAGGTTTCGAGGCTTTCAAGTTGATTCAAAGATTCTCCAGGAACTTCTCTAAAAAAGTTATCGCACAAATCCAGGGTTTTCAGAGACTTGAGACCCTTAAACAATATGGAATTGAGCGTGTGAAGACGATTCTTAGTGAGAATCAAGTCTTCTAAATTTTCAGTTGAACTTAAAGCACCTTGAGAGATGTCCGATATGAAATTATGACTCAAATCAAGACGCAAAAGAGATCTAAGGCCATGAAAAGCATTCGCATCAAGATGAGTCAAGTTGTTAAAACTGAGATTCAAATCTTTCAGGTTCATTTGGACTTTAAAATTCTCCTTTCCTACGCTATGTAGATTGTTCCGTGACAAGTTAAGTTCTTCTAATAGCTCAAAGTACTCTAAGACATCATTAATGCTCTGTATAGTGTTGTAGGCCAAATTTAGTCGTTTTAAATTAGGATTTAGCAAAATTGGAACAACGCTTAAATGTGCATTTTCACACTTGACAGTTGGATGAGCTTCGTCACAGAGACACGTCGACGGACAGAAGGCTTGTGCGCGTGGCCGAACAAATCCCAGAGCAATGAAAATCCACAGCCGCATACCTATAAAGATAGAATAAAATAAAACCATTATTTTTTTAAGAAAAGCACCATCCAAATTTGAAAGCATTCTCCTCAGACAATAATGCAAAAATTAAATATAATCTCAAAGTTAATATACAAATGTTTATTTATTTGTCTATTTATTTATTTACACAGCCATGTTTCACTCATCATTTTGGTACGTTTGATGAAAATAAAATACATTTTAATTCATCCAGATTGGAGACTTCCTATTTCAAAATAATTTTTATCTGGATAGCGATGGTGGAAATCTTACCAACTTTCGTAGCTCAGCGGGTAAAACCGTTTCCCTATATGCGAAGTGAAGACACTGAGATCGGGGTTTCGACTCTCCCATTGTGCTGATGATAATAATCCAAGAGTTACCGCAATGGGCCGTATTAGTTGGCTTAAGCTCTGTGCCAATTGCCAATTCTGGATTTTACAAATATTTAATTAACCTCTACCAATCCACTACATGAGAAGCCAGAATTATCTTCGTAAGATAGTTAATATCTGCAGATTAAAATACATTTGTGACTTTGGAATGAGGTTCAGTACAATAATAAACAACTGTCTTCTCATTTCAGTGAAAATTATTTTTCAGAGAACAAATCTAGAAGATCGCGTTCGAATTCTGGCAGCTGGAAAATCTTCCGGTAAATAAATAAAAAGATGGAAGATCGCTTTCTCTTCTTTCCTAATAATTTTTCGCAAATGGAAGCTTTTATATGGCTGGAAGTTTAAGCTAAACTTTATAAGAGTGTGTGTAGACTTTATAAGATTCGTTAAAGGCTCTCTCTCTCTCTCTCTCTCTCTCTCTCTCTCTCTCTCTCTCTCTCTCTCATCTGTCAGTGCGTCTTTAAAATAGTGAAGCAACATGAAATTTCATTTTAGATGTACGTATGTGTGAACCGCAATGTGGTAACATCTCACTTAAAGTTCAGCAATTTTACATTGTATTCTATTAGCATTATTTAATTTCATACCTTTATCAGCTATGTATTTTGACATGTTGGATTTCAAAACTATTTAACAATGTGAAAACAAAAACATAGTTTTTAAATCCAGTTTATACAGTGTGTATATATATATTATATATATATATATATATATATATATATATATAGAGAGAGAGAGAGAGAGAGAGTTACAAGGAAAAGTAGTACCTCAAAAGGCCTTGCGGCCCATACCGAGGAGGTACCAGAGAGAGAGAGAGAGAGAGAGAGAGACAGAGAACGTTAAATATTTTATACACTTTTGTATGTCGTAAACTGTATACATTTTTTGAAGCGTGTGTTGTATAAACTTCCAATCTACAGTAAAGTAAAATGTCTGTCTGCCCACACACTGTACACTACAGTACACTATACAATTTTGTCTCCAAAATGAAAAAATTTGAAGGGAAGTTTCGAAATGAAAAAGGATCATCGTACGATGGATGGCTGAAATACCGTATCACCGAAACTTAATCTAACTTATTCTCTTAGGGTGTGGCTGGCTAGGTTAGTTTAGGTTATGTTAACTGGGTTTCCATACATAATATGGACTTGGGTGCTTGGCTGATTTGATTCTTTCATAGTTCGAGAATTTCGTCCGAATTTAAGGACAGACGAAAAAAAATTTCCGACTCAGTGATGGTAAATTTGATGAACATTAAAAGGTTCTTTGAAGTTCATATTTTGATAAGCCACCTACATTCCAGCTTTTACACAACCCGATTGCACTGCTGATCGCCATATAGAACATTTTTCTCCTTTGTCCATACCATAACTTCAACCAAAAACTTTTAGTCTGAAGCAGATTTTCTGTTAAACTTTGCATTTTCAACAAAATGCATAATGCTGAAAAATATTTTTCTTTTTTTTTTTTTTGACTGATGTAGATTTTACGGGAAATCTCTGAAATCCATTTGTCAAGTGACACTTCACTAGAATTAGATGTACAATATAATATTATTTCACATACTTCTATTTCACTTAAGGAAATTTCAATGGAATTAAAATTTTGTTGAAAGTGATGGAAATTGTTATTTGGCAAAGTACATTTATGGTGAAGTTACTTTGGCGTAATATGTTTTTGTGATGACATTGTGCTCCAAAATTTATAACTGTTCAAGTCCCTTTGCAGTGAAATTACAGCATATGTTGCCATTGTTTTTCATGCAAAGGGACTTTGTGGCCACCGTGTAAGTCATATAAAAAACTCATCAGGAATAAAGAGACACGGATATAAATACACTTTGTTTATAGTTTTATAATTACAATTCAGTAAACGCAATTATATGGGCTACCGATAAATACATAATTAAATTGGTACAAGAACTTGTCTGTTCTTATTAAAACAGTACTAATATTGAAACAGTACTAATTACACTGGTCAACAAAGTTTTCGTCACAGAGATATTTTTATTTGAACTATATGTAATTTTTTACGTTTATTCCGGAAATGAAAACAGAATTTTTCTATCATCGGCAGTTCTAGAGTGAAACACGAATTTACATTACTTAGGATTTGAGTCAGAATAGGAAGGGGGTGGGGTGTGCCCCTTGCTCCTCCTCTGCTTATAAGTTGCTGCACGTCATTGTTGACTTTCATTTGTCAGGTACTCACTTGAGTTCGATCAGTGAACATCGTCCATTTTATTCCTGGTTTTCTTTAATCATTTTTTGTGTCAGTGCGTTCATATTGTTTCATGACAGAATACCAAGTAAATGTGTCAACCACCCAAACTGTCAACTGTCAACCATCCAAACCCCTCTCGTCTAAAAATCATACGAACTTTATTTTGGTAGGTGATCAGGACAAGACGTGGGCATCTCATATATGCTGTATTACGTGTTTAAGACTTCTGACAGATCGGCTAAATGGGCCCCATCAAATGCCGTTTGCTGTTCTGATGATATGGAGAGAGCCGAAAGACCATTTAACGAATTGTTATTTCTGCTCAACAAATATACTTGGCATTGCTGCAAAATCTAAACATACGGTACAATACCCAGATTTACCCTCAGCCATAAATCTTTTTTTACATAAACATTTACCAGTACCAAGGCCACCAGAAATATGGAGTTTAGATGATGAAAATGAAATTGATGTACAATGTAATGACGGACGATGTTCATCCAGTGTTTGAACCATCTTGTTCATCGACAGAGCCTCACTTAATATCTCAAGCAGACCTGAGGGATCTTGTCCGTGATCTGAAATTGTCTCAGGAAGGCAATTTAGTATACTGTAATACTGTGGACTCTCTCATGGAAACCCTTGGCCAACAACATGATCCAAACGAATGGCGCCTATTTATTGATTCCTCGAAGCTGAGTTTGAAAGCTGTGTTACTCCATAATGGAAATAAATACCCTTCAGTTCCAATAGCACATGCTGTTCATATGAAGGAATCATACGACAATATGCACCTGCTTGTGAAACATATCCAATATGATAAATACTCTTGTCATATCTGTGGAGACTTGGTTTACAACTGGGTTATACGAAATCCTGTTGTTTCCTCTGTGAATGGGACAGCCAAACACGGGAAAGCCATTACTCAAAGAAACAATGGCCACCTCGACAAGCGTTGATTCCAAAGCATAAAAATGTCACCAGTCCACCTGTGGTTAATCCAAAAAAAGTTTTTTTTGCCACCACTACATATTAAACTTGGCTTAATGAAAAATTTTGTTAAGGCTATGGATCAAAATGACAGCGAGTTTCTCTATTGAAACAGAAATTTCCGAGGATCAGCAAGGTCAAAATCAAAGAAGGGCTATTTGTGGCCCGCAAATTAGAGAAATCATGAGAGACAGTACGTTTGATGAAACTTTAATTGAAGTTGAAGGAGCAGCTTGGAGAGCATTTAAAGCAATCACCACAAATTTCCCGGAAACTTCAAGGCTGAAAATTACCAGTCGCTTGTTGGAGAAATTCTGAAGGCCTACAAAGTCATGGGGTACAATATGTCGTTGGAAATTCATTTTCTTGACTCACATCTCGACTTCTTCCCAACAAACTTAGGCGATGTTAGTGATGAGCAAGGGAAACGCTTTCATCAACAAATATCCACGCTGGAGAAGCGATACCAGGGCAAGTGGAGCCCCAGCATGTTGGCCGACTACTGCTGGACATTGTCAAGGGATGGCTCAGAGGCGAAATACAAATATAAAACATCAGTAGCTACATTTTAGGTGCGTTCAATATGCATTTTGTACTTTGATATTGCTATTACGTCTATAAATTAGTCCAAATTTTATTTTCGATTCACTCAATATTGGTGCGTGATAGACAAATTTTGAGATAATTTTTGAACTCAGCGTTAAAAATCCTATAAGATCCACCCATTTTCATTGATTAATCCTTGTTACACAACCTGGGTAAAATATACTCTTGGCATAATTTATGAAGGTTATGTAATAGGAGTTTTACCTTATTTCATAATCCTGGTTATGCATATAAGATGTCCGCCCCTGCCCAGGCTCCCAAGCGTTAACCACATTTGCCCACACATTTTCAATGCGGGTTTAGGTCACATCCCTAGGTTGGCCAGTTCAGCAGCTCGACATCTCGTTGTTCCTGAAACCCACGTCTGATGATCCTGGCAGTATGAACAGGGCAGTTATTCTGTAATATGTGTTAACCCTCCGTCTATGGCCTTGGGTGGTTCGAGGTTGACAGGGGTTCCAGTTATGTGGCAGCAACGGATTTTCTCACTCTGGGGTAGCTGATATCGTCTAGGGAATCGCAGTAGTTTCTTTTATACTCCACTCCAATTTCTCCTTGTAGTGGATCGGAGAATTCTGTGAAAACTTACTAAATTATCTGATGGTTCCCCGATTCTTCTTGCAGTGTATTGGGAAATTATTTATTCTATTTTAAAACTAAGTTCTCTTGAGAAAGCAGGGCTCAAAGGAGAAGACAAAGAGATCCTCTGACTGAATTTTACTGCTTCTAAAATATTACAGGTAATGCTTCAGCCTCTAGGTCAGATCACAATAATCAGAATGATAATTTGAAAAATTACAAGAGTTTATATACTAATGATTTGGTAACATTATTATTTAATGTTGACCTATTTTGTTTTTTATTCTCAATAGGCTAAATATTTTTTGGCAAAATATTTGAAGATAAAGGTAAATTTTGGCTGTAATAGCATACTGGCAGATAAGCAAGATATTTGAGGATGAAGTCGTATATTTCTTTTAAACAGCATATTGACAGATCTGATGTTATCACAATTTGCTGAGTAAACTAAATGGAAATCGAAATATGCATTTTATGATGGATTAAAATTAATCATGCATATGAACCAAAATTAAATGCTTAAAATTTAAAATTAAGTGTTAATTTAGAGTTTTGGCAAGTTATGACTTCATCTTTTACAACTAAGAGAGAATGTATAAAAAAATGAACATTGCAGAATTTAAAACGATTACATGATTAAGCTTACTCTAAAAAATGATTAGGTAATTTAAAAAAGAAATAATTCATCAATTAGTTAGCAAAAATAAAATAGAAAGAAAATTAAATATATTTCCAAACTTGCATTTTATATACATTTAGAATGTAACGCGAGTTTGGACTACATATGCAAAAAAGGAATGTTAGAATTATTCATTTCTACATGGTTTGGTTGGTTTTTTGTTGAGTTTGAACGACGGTTCAGGATCGACCTGAGGTCGACATATATATATTAATATATAATATTCAATATATTTCGTCACTGGGTTCAAATCACAGTTTAAAATTAGATGCTCTTCGAATCGTAATCCAACACGCAGAATTACAGTGGCCTTCGAATATTGGGATCGCTTGTGATGCAATACTTTTTGTCATATCGTGATTCGACATTAACACTTACAAGTGTTGTATTCCTTTACATTATGATGATTAATTTCAGCTGTTGTGCGATTCCATGTAGACGGTTTGATCTCGTGATGTCGTCGTTTTTGGTGAATTATTTAAAAGAGAAACAAAATTATTGATGTACACGAACATTTTCGGAAGCTGTTAATATATTTTTTAGTATTTATAGAGGAAGTTTTATTAAAAGTTAAATGTGTGAGTGGATGAGTGAGTCAGTTATTATGTAAAAGGGAATGGATTAGAAGGGGAAGGTAAAAAGGAAAGAAGCAAAAACACAAATGACAGTAGTTGATAAGGTGGGAGGACTGAAAGACATGAGAAGAGGTAATAATCGTGGAGCAGGGGGGTGGGGAAGAGAAGGGTCATGAATTAGTATGAGGTGTAGAGGAAGGAAAAAGGAAAATAAGAATGAAGGTAAATCGAAGTAAAATAATAAGGAGACAGGAGGAGGGAAGAGAGAGAGAGAGAGAGAGAGAGAGAGAGAGAGAGAGGCAAGGATAGTGAAAGAAGAGGGTGAGGACGAGAGGGGGGAATAGCGAGAGGGAGAGGGGGAGGACGAGAGGGAGGGAGTGAGGGTAGGAGAGAAAGAAGGACTGCGTTGCTACCACATTTCGGAGAGGGTGGAGCGGAACTATTGCAAGGGAATGTACATGTTACTGAAATTTTAATGTTATTATTCTTCCATCAGGTTATTGAATATTTGCATTAATTTGATCGCGGATTCAAGAAAAAATTATTTGATACCAAATTTATCTTTATTTAACAAAATCCACGAAGCAAAAATGATAAATAGTAACGTTATTACATAAAGATACAACTCCGAATGGCGCAGTGAATAGAACAGATGCGAAAATCGTCGGAAAGCGGTTTAAATCTGGGAACGGTATAAAATTTTTAATTTTTTCTGCATTCCAAAAAATTATTTAATTTAAACAAAAAATGTATTCGGATTTCAGACTAACAAAGTCTGTACTGTGCTTAAAATTATGAGGCCAATTTTTATTAAAAGTGAACTGAGTGAATGATATTACGCCAAAATAAATTTGGTTTAGACTAAACACATACAAGATTTTATTTACTCAAAATTAATCATGATCATTTTCAATTTTCCACATAAAATCAAGCTCAACTAAATATAACATTGTATATGATGAATAAAACCACGAAGGAAAGGAAACAGAGTGGTGCTCAAGCGCTTTCGTCTAATGACATCCTCAGTGTTCCTGAGGATGTCATTAGACGAAAGCGCTTGAGCACCACTCTGTTTCCTTTCCTTCGTGGTTTTATTCATCATAAACATTTTTCACGTGTTACTTTCGTGAAATAATTTTCATAACATTGTATATGTATAATCTAAACCAAATTTATTTTGAAATGACATACTTTATTTAGTTCAATTTAAATAATCTTAAACACAGTACTTTGTTAGTCTAAAATCCAAGCAAATTTTTTGTTTAAATTAAGTAGTGTTTATGGGAGTGTATGTATTGTGCTCACAGTGAGTACACTGAACTCATCTGACAATTTAGGTAACAATAATGGGACCTTTTCCAGTTTGTGTACCGTTTTTCATATAATTTATTTTTGAGAATATTTTTGTTAAAACTAACGAAAATATCACGACTTAACCTAACCAATTATCAAGAGCGTACAGTTGATCTATTAGTAAATAGTAAATACTATTCCAGAAACAAACAATGTTATAATTAATAATACTGTTGATCAACTGTACGCCCTTGATAATTGGTTAGGTTAAGTCGTGATATTTTCGTTAGTTTTAACAAAAATATTCTCAAAAATAAATTATATGAAAAACGGCACACAAACTGGAAAAGGTCCCAATAATGTAATATAAAACTAACCCTTTAAGTTTGATTGAATGGCATATCGAAAAGAAGAAATTGTGTAAAATGAAGCGAAATGATAAACTAACAATTAACTCCCTAGAGTGTTGCCCCTCAGGAAGGAGTTATAATTTAATTTTGAAGCTTATTTTTCGAAGAGTGGTTTTACCAGTAATTTCAGTAGTACAAAAACCAAAAAACAGAAAAACTCGAACGTTCTCGAGAGTATTCACGAAGAAAGTAGATTTTGTATATTAACTGAAGAGTTTTTTTGTGTATGCGAATTTCCATTTGTATACATGGCTAAAGTAATGTAAACTCTCTGTTTACAGCATGAAAAACACAGACAAATAGTATATGAGAATTATGAACATTCGATACATAACTAATAAAAACGATAGAAGAAAGAAAATGGACAGTGTATTTGCCTAAATTTCTTTTTCCTTTTTTTTTTTTGGTAGGAAACATCCACTTTATATTTAGGATATTAAACAAAAGATTTTAACCACATTTTAGTTTATATATATATATATATATATATATATTATATATATATATATACACGTGCGACAGCTGTAAGGCTGCGTATATTGGCAGCACTCAACTCCAACTGGAGGTGCGCCTTTCTCAACATTTGGGCTTGTCAGTCCGTACCAACCGTCCCCTCAGTAGCCCTCCACAATCCGCAATTAGAAACCATAGTAATGAAAACAACCATCCCCTTCACAAAACTCAGTTTGAAATTTTAACTAGATCCAATAACCTCACCGAACTCCGAATTTTAGAATCTTTGTACATCTATAGAAACAAACCCTCCATTAACAATAATAGTTCATCCTACAAATTACAGCTCTTTTAACTAACCAACAGATTCTCATAGACATATACGTTCTAATCCTCTGACCATCCAGTTTTCTCTTAGGCTTTGCCAAGTATGGAGGTGGATGTAAACATTGTGTATTTACCTATTGAGGTAATTTAATTTAATTTTAATTGTGATGAAATTTAAATGATTTTAATTTTGTATTGATGCAATTTTCATTTTGTCTTAAGGTTTTAATTTTAATGGTTTTAATATTGTATTGATGTAATTTTCACTTTTTACTTTTGTTTTAAGGCTTTAAGACTTAATTCACTGATGATGACAAAAGATTTGTCGAAACGTCTGAAGTACAAAAAATAAATGAAAATGTTTGCCGTTGTGTTGGTCCTTCTGTTCATCTGTAAGCTCCGTTTCCCTAAGGAGAAGTCAATAGCTTTGATATATATATATATATATTATATATATATATATATAATATATATATATATATATATATATATATATATAAAAGTTCATCCATCAATTTAATGAAGGATTTTTTCTTATCTTCACATCTAATCTAACAGCAACTTTTTCCAAATGCCTTGCTAGATTTTTCATATATTGCATTTCTCTCTTCTCTCTCACACACACACACACACACACACACACACACACACAACACACACACACACGCTTTTGCCCTCTGCATTTCTTTACCTCACATTTTTATATATACACGTTTTCGAAAGTAATTTTTTGTATGGCATTTTAGTATATGCGAAGAAATGAAGATATTTAATTAGATTAAAGTAGATTTTTTCCTCGTTATTTATTAATCTGTTTATTTATTTGTTTGCGAAAATTTGGAAATTTGGCATTTTAAAGTAACAAACTTCTACTTTTTCCTCAATTTTTTATATATCAAGCTGTAAAAATTATGCGCAAATGCAATATATAGTATTTTTTCTTTTATTTATATTTTACTGTGATTGCACAGACAGACACACACACACACACACATATATATATATATATATATATATATATATATATACACACGAGTATATAGAAACCTAGTAAACCTAGTAAAAACTGGTCAAGCTGTTGGCCCCACCTCTGGCTTGTATGAACATTAGTTAGTTTCGGTATAACTATCACGGATATGGCTAACCCTAACATCGTAACGGCCTAACTTTTTTACTTTATTGCAAAATTTTGAAAATTGCAAAAAAAGTTTAATTATAGGCGTATATCGTATATTTCGTTAAAGAAATTATGTTTAAAGTTGAGGTAACGAAAGTTTATATCGTTTTTTGTATATTTAATCTGAATTTTTTTATTTTTTTTTAAATTGTATAGTGAATTACTTTTTAATGTAAATATCATGAATGTAATACTGGGTAATCCAAAAGGTGTTCCCTAAAGTAACTTGTAATAGTATATTTTTAACACCGACTTTGGATCACCCTGTATATTATTCACATTTTAATTTCATGTGAATTTTGCCTCCGACAGGAAACCTTTGGAACTAACTTATTTTTCTAGAAAACTAGTTCTGGTGTCAAAGGCACCTTGTAGGACATGTGCAACCCCTCAGGTCACTGGACCACACACACGAGGTAATATTGTTAATCCGGTGACCACTGTGTTTGTTTTCTCTAACAATAGCATAAACTATGCTGTGTGGCCTATCATATCAAATTCCTCGACAAGACAGAGGTAATTATGATACTTGTAATGCCCTGAACTGTGACCATGACCCATGACCAAGGTCACGAACAAGGTTCGTTATAGCTTTTTCGACAAAAAAAAAATATCGAGACTGAAGCCTTCACCAAGTTCAAAGAAGTCCTAGGGGACACACAAGACGAAGGGACCCTGAAACATCATGGAGAAGGGAAGACCGCACAGATCTTCTCGCAGGACGTACAGGCTCTGGCGTCAACGATTGCGGAGCTCAGGAACCTCTTCGGTTGCGACTGCTTTGAACTTGTGGCGTTGGGAAGCGACATCATGCCTGAGTCTTCCGTCGAGTTCTAAGAGAAACCCTGACCTGATGGCAGTAACGGGACTTTTTTAGTCGATTGTCCCGAAGCATTGGCTGAGCAACTCCAAGGTTAACTACTCCAGCCTGTGTCAATATCGTGATCCAGCCACTCTTGAAGAACGTCCCTGATTACCGACAACATTTCCATTTCTGTGTGCATGCCGCCAAGCATGAGTACCAGGTTCTCCTCTCCGAGGGCAGGATACGTCCACTATAAGTACTTCGATAGAGCGAACATGGGTTGGTTCATAATAGACACTGAGATTTGACCAGGACTGGCGTGTTGGATAGCTTCCATTTGTTTCTCCAGCCCGTGTTTGATCATTGAAATAGAGTTTGCCTTCTCGTAAAACAATGGAAGAACACTAGGGTTATGACTTTTTAATTTTTTGTCATAAATATTGTTTCCTGTATCATCAATCGATGAACTTTTGCTTGAAAACAATAAAAAAGGGCCTAATTCTTCAGAATTAAACAAAAATGTCACCCCGAAAGCAAATATAGTATATTAGTATATTCGAGACAGCTGCATTGCACCATTCTAGATTGGTTACCTAGTATTTTCTTGAATATTCCGGAATATTCCAGAAATACACGTGTCTGCCTTAAGCCACGCCCTCTCTGGCCTCTATATAAGTGTTGCCGGATGAGGGTCTCGCGCATTCGCTCCTCAGACAGTGCTGGTGAACAGAACACATATCACGTACAATTTATCATTAACGGAAAGTACTTGTTCCAAGTGAATTTATTTATCTCAGGTTATCTATCTTACAATGTCGCATAAGAGAAGTGCTATTGAATGCGAAAAGGGCAAAGAAACTTGGACGAAGAATCTGGTGCAGTTTCAGAACTCACACAAAAGAAGAAACGTCTCATCAGAAATGTCACCTCTTTTCGAAGGAAGCCGCTTGCCTCTCCAAATACATATTGCTGGAAGATACCTGTTTCTAGGCAACAATGTAAAAAGTAGAAAAGACCGGGCAAAGGTGATTTGTAATGAAGTCATTCAATTATGGGATAAATTTAATTTCCCACATGTGTCTAATCAAGTTGTTCAAAGCAAGATCGAGAAAGTCTTGAAGACATATGATGAATGTGTACGGCGTGGCAAGTATTCAATACTGGATGAACTATTTGATATCACAAAATTAGATGGACAATGGCTATGCAGTGAGGACAAAAAGTTTTACGATTTGCAAAAGGAGAACAAAGGTGAAGTGGGATATGTGACTGAGAAACTAGCAGGCAAAGAAACTATCCATCCATCAAAACGAATAAGGAAAACCTCCAGTACTTGCGTGGCATCCAATTCTTCTGTCATCGAGTCCATCGATGTGTTAGATAGTGATGCAATAACGAGTGAAACAGAACCTAGTGATCATGAAGATGACTGTGAATCTTCCGCAAGAAAGCCAATGCGTAGACATTATAGCAAAACTGCAATTGCAACCAATTTAGTAATATCTTCAAAATTATCAACAAGCAAAGCTGCAAAAGTCTGCAAACAGCTGTCAAATGAAGGAATCAATATACCAACACCATCTCAATCAGAAGATTGGTCATTGCATTTTGATGGTAAACATATTGATGCTAAGGAATATCAGGTGGTTGTTCTGAAAAATGAAAACAGAGAAGTCAAGTTAGGTGTGTTGTGTTTGGCAAATGGCAAAGCCGAAACTATCTCTGATGGAATACGGGCTCTTCTCTATGAGCATAACTTATGGAGCAGCATAAAAATGATGGTAGCAGATACAACAAGTGTCAATACAGGAAAATTGAATGGAGTTATAGTCAGACTACAAAGATTGTTTGCAGAAAAGGGGCTTGATAAGCCACAATTCATTGGCTGCCAGCATCACGTACTGGACCGAATACTTCGTGTGGTGATGGATGACGAACTTGGAGGTAATAAAACATCACCAAACATTGATTACCCTTTTGTTTCAGACATCATGAAGAAATATGACGAACTTAAAGCAAATTTTGAAAATGGCGAGGAAGAGATTTGTGAAAGTTCAGGATGGCGTGATGACATGAAGTTTCTGTTTCATCTAACACGTGTTTTTCGGTTTCTTGAAGAAAATGGCAGATTTCCAAAGGTACATTTTCGAAAAATACCAAACATCAGCAACGCCAGATGGAATTCAAGAGCAATATTAGCAATCCTAACCTATATACTTCTACCAACACGAAGAGAATCTCTGCATAAGATTTGCAGATTTATTTCCTACGACTGGGCAGACTATTGGTTCAGCAATCAGATGTATAAGAAAGATGATTATCATAAATTGTCCAATATCTTGCAACAATACCGAAAAGCACTAAATACTCTGGAAAATCACTGGAACAGAGACCCATCTGCAATAGCTATACCAAGGAGCAACCAATGTGCGGAACGTGCCATTAAGGTGATGCAAGAACTTTACGTAAACTGTAAAAATAAAGACAACCTTAATCACAGGTTTATTTTAAGCAATAAGTAAAACAATTAAAACAATAATAGAGTAAATGTATAATATTGTATTTGTATAATTAATATGTATTGTATAGGTATAATGTTGTATAATATAATATATGTTTATGTATAATAATTGTGAAATAAACATGCAAATTTCTATTTATTATTTTATTAATTTTATATTTTTTATTTTGGGGTGAAGTTTTTTGAAAATATATCGAAAAAACTGTTATTTCCATTGTCAGGGGGCAAAAGTTCATCGATTTATGATACAGGAACATGAGGTTATAAAAATGTCATAACCCTAAAGAACACCCTTGCTCACTGGAAGCTTTCCTTCACTGCCATCTACATTCTTCATCTCTGCGGCGTGATATCTTGGACATGGCTCTTCCTTGCATGATCTTTGAGTTAGAGAATGTGTAACGTGACCCAGCCATTATTGTTCTTCTTTGAAGGCCTTTACGAAGATGGATGGATTCTTCGGACAGTGACTGGAAACATGGGTGGTACCGTAGTCCTTGTGACATCAACATCCAGTTGAGGTACGATATGGTCCGAAAATTAAAATAAACCACATTTTATTTTCAATTATAGGGTTAACTTTTGCCTTTCCTAATTAAAATTCACTTATTCTACACTATTATGAAATGAAATTAAATGAAACGAAAAGGTTTGTTGGCAAACTACAGTCCATATGACAAATATTATTAAGCTACATTATGCAGAGAGACTGACGTATAAGCGTTTAACCAACATACCTATTATTTACCTGCTATTATCAGCTTAAACATTATTATAATTATTATTATTATTATTATTTGTTTATCGTTATTATTATTATTACTAGTACAGTTCCCGTCGCTTCGCTGACGGTTAGACAGGCTAAACTACAGAAAAGAACCCAGCCGTGAAAATTTTGAGCTTCACATTGTGTCAACATTTCTGAATCTGGTATCTCCCAAAACCTCCTCACCCCCATTCATACAACTTGGGGCTAACCCCCTCCCCCATTACCCCCACCCCTCCCCATTACCCCACCCATCCCCCATTACCCCACCCCCACCCTTCCCCATTACTCCCCTGATAAATTTCACAAACAGACAAACAAACAGGTTAAAATACAGAAAAGAACGCAGCCGTGAAAATTTTGAGCTTCACATTGCCGCCCGTAATACAATTTCTTCATTTTTTTCTCACAATTTTTTCTCACAATTTCTGAAAGTGTGACGGACAGACGGACGGACGGACAGACGGACAGCTCTCTTATTATAATATACTAGTGCAGTTCCTGTCACTTCGCTGACGGTTAGACAGGCTAAACTACAAAAAAAGAACCCAGCCGTGAAAATTTTGAGCTTCACATTGTGTCAACATTTCTGAATCTGGTATCTCCCAAAACCTCCTCACCCCCATTCATACAACTTGGGGGCTAACCCCCTCCCCCATTACCACACCCATCCCCATTACCCCCACCCCCACCCTTCCCCCCACCCTCACCCTTCCCCATTGCTAAACTACAGAAAAGAACACAGTCATGAAAATCTTGAGCTCACATTGCCGCCCGTAATACAATTTCTGAATTTTTTTTACAATTTCTGAATTTTTTTCTCACAATTTTTTCTCACAATTTCTGAAAGTGTGACGGACAGACGGACAGACAGACAGACGGACAGCTCTCTTATTATAATATAGATAGATTATTTGTTTATCGTTATTATTATTATTACTAGTACAGTTCCCGTCACTTCGCTGACGGTTAGACAGGCTAAACTACAAAAAAGAACCCAGCCAGCCGTGAAAATTTTGAGCTTCACATTGTGTCAACATTTCTGAATCTGGTATCTCCCAAAACCTCCTCACCCCCATTCATACAACTTGGGGGCTAACCCCCTCCCCCATTACCCCCACCCCTCCTCATTACCACACCCATCCCCCATTACCCCCACCCCCACCCTTCCGCCCACCCCAAACCCTTCCCCCACCCTCACCCTTCCCCATTGCTAAACTACAGAAAAGAACAGTCATGAAAATCTTGAGCTTCACATTGCCGCCCGTAATACAATTTCTGAATTTTTTTTTACAATTTCTGAATTTTTTTTTCTCAATTTTTCTCACAATTTCTGAAAGTGTGACGGACGGACAGACAGACAGACAGACGGACGGACAGCTCTCTTATTATAGTATAGATTTGTTTATCGTTATTATATATATATATATATATATATATATATATATATATATATTATATATATATAATATATTTGATAAGTTTACTGATTTAAAGTAGTTGCATGATTCTTTCATTAAGTACGATAATCACAATTGGCAACTCAGTTCAAAATCTTGCCAGATTTTCCAAACTAATTAATAATAAGCAATTTTAAACGTATGTAATTTTTTCTAGGGCATTATCTGTAACGAGAAATAGTTATTATTATTATTATTATTGTTACCAATTATTGGCTATAAATTACACAGGCCTGCAAATGAGAACTTTGTAAGAGTTGTTTTCTTACTAATAGCTGATTTTACATAATTCTACTACGCTGATTTCGAATAAGATGTCCATTTCTCTATCACATAATGATTTTCAGTAAACTGGAAGGGAAAAACAGCTACATAAATAAATATTATTTATTTCAATTTACATCTGGTACCTATTTCGCTTTGTTATGCTAATTACAAATGCAAACAACTTTAAAAAGAAAGAAGGATATTAACGTCAAATACATATCCATCTTTATTTTTCCTGAGTTTTCTTGTGAGATCTATGCCTTTTAGTCTCGAATGTACGCGCTGTTCCTTTTCTTTTATGTAATAAATTTGGCGTATCCTGTTTTAACATCCAGCAGTAATCAGACATCATGCTGATGTCCCACCTTCCCTGATATCTCTCCTTCCTTTCTTTGATGTCTTGGCGAGTCAATTTTAATGAAAATTACTTACAATGTGTAATATGAAATATGACATTTTATGAAAAATCTGTACGTGATGGCGAAAAATGAATATTTCGAAATCAGCGTGCCAAAATTACTATATAAGAGATAAAATATTTCTGTCAAAATTAAAAAGGGGCGAAGCGCGGTAGATGTAGCAATTAATACAAGATAATTCATTGATAATAATAATATTGGCCCCACTTTACCGTCAATTTCGAATTCATACCATCATCCCTTAAATCGGTATACATCTTCGTTATACATTGCTACAAAGAAAACGGAACAATGTGTTTTAACGCTGTTTTATAAATCTTATTCAGAAGTTTACGAATAATACGAAAATATTGTACGTAGCCAATCTGAAATATTGCATGCCTATTTTTAGCATATATGTATATAGTGGTGGGCAATTTGGCTCACTAGTTATCCTATAAAACACACTAGCGTTTTTAGTACCCTCAATAATAGTGTAGAATAAATGAGTTTTAATTAGGAAAGGCAAAAGTTACCCATATATTTGAAGATAAAATGTGTTTTATTTTAATTTTATTTATTATGTTTATTTAACTTCATATAATACAAATATTAATTCAGAATTTGAATTTTAAATAGACTGTTATTAGTCTGAGTTTTTGTAACATCTATATTTAACCTGAAGAAAGAAATGAATGTAATCGTTTAGCTAAACGGTGAAAATGGCTCCGAGAACATAATACAAGTTTTTTTAGGTTTTGAGATCCATATAGCATCTCTTAAAGGTATGCTAAGCCCTTTTTTTTCAAATATTAATTTTAAGTTTTCATTTATATTGTTTAAGGGTTTAAGGTTCAAAGTTGAGGGTCAAACTCTGTAGTCATGAGGCGTCTCTGCTATTTAGTTTTTACCTCTAAAGTACATATATATGTAATAACGCCTCTCCCCGAGTTCGGGCAATGGTAGGATGTTACTCGAGAGAGGGTATTACTTTAGCACTCCTGGATGCAGAAATAGTTTACTCTTCGTATTCCTACAGTAGTGGAGTACTGTGTGGGTCTGTGATTTTCTTTTTCTCAGTTATCAAAGTCCAAAGAGTAGAAAATAAACACAACGGCTCACACGACTTTTAATTTGAATATAGGCCAGATAAATATAATTCATTAAAGTGAATCAAATGTTTCTTTTACACAGAACAGAGAGTTAATAATAATAATAATAATAATAATAATATAATAATAATAATAATGAAAGTTTCATAATTATAATATGATTACTTTTTCTTCATTGTAAGATATGAAATAAGCCAGAGACCCCTCTAAGACACCCTTGTCCGTTCTGAGTCCCCAAGCTTATATGAATCGATTTCTAAGCTACTGAACCCTCTCTAAACAGTCAGACTTAAATTGAAACCCCATAATTCTTCCAATTTCTAAAAGCAATTCCCGTTAACGGACCAAAATCCTTTCAGCCCGGAGACCCTCTCCAGGGATCTACCGTAAGGGCGCTGATCCCCTTCTTATATAGTCAAAGGAACGGAACTTGGGTACGCCATCACGCAAGCGGTTGACGTCAACTGAGAACATTGTAGAACCGAGCTTCTTAACAACTGGGTTTTTTTCAAGTGAAATCAAAGAAACCGTCTGCGTCACTACGTGTGAATTCCGTTCGGAAGGAAACAAGTTATACATAGCTTGGGAATTATTGAAGGAATGAAATTACATAAACATAATAGTCATCAGGGCGCGGCTTTACTTCGATTATAAAGTATAACATGTATAATATATATATATATATATATTATATATATATATATATATATATATATACAGAATATCAGTCTCATGTGTGAGAATGTTGCTCCCCCTGCAGCTAAAATAGCAGGGTCACGAACACACCGGAACGCTGCTTAAAAAGTGCCGTTTTTCGTACTCAAATGTTTGTTTGTTTGTTTTTGTTTGGTTTTGTTTTAAACCTCTCTCATGAAAGACCATGAAGTCTTCTAAAGGAAGGAGAGGAACGCGAAGAGGATTTTTAAAACTCTTTTTTGTTTTTAATTTTTTAATTTTAAATTTATATTTTTTTAATTTTAATTTTTTTTAAATTATTTTTCCCCCATTAATGACGGTGAGACCCCATAAATGGGTTGAGGAACTTAAGGAAGGGGGCCCCTTATAATGAAGGCGAAGGCCTTCAGGGGCCCCTCCAGGGGCAAGTTTCAAAGCACCCCAAATTCCTCGACCCAAACGCGGCTATACTACTCACATGCTCTAATTGCCAGTTCGTTTCATTTATCAGGTCTAAATTATGATAGTAAGAAGTAATTGTGGTATCATCTGCATACACAATATAATGTGATTGAGAGATGAAAATCCTTGACTGAATTAGAAATAGTAATGGGCCAAGAATAGATCCTTGTGGGACCCCACTAGTTAGGCTTCTAGGAAAATATCCCTTGGACAATATCCCCCCATGAACAATATCTCCTAAGAAAATATCCCTCCCCGTGAACAATATCCCCTAAGACAGTATCCCCTGCGGACAATATCCCCGAAAAATGGTTTCTCTGATCTCGAATCACTGTAAGTAGTGGGGCTGTTACATCTTTATACTTCTTTCTTCCTGGTTGCTGACCATGACCAGCTACGGCCTCTGCGCTGTAAACTCGTTGTAAAGCTCGTTCACGCTGAATGAATGTGATAAAATTTCAAATATTTGAGTGAGTACATCCAACATTTAAAATGTTCCTAGATTTTTATTAATTTTTTAATGTCTCAAGACACCAAAAGTGTTACCTACCTCACAAAAAATTTACTCCACTTTATCTGTGAATTATTACACACTTAATTTCACTTATGCCCAGTTGCATTCGCGCGCGCATGCACATTAGGGTGGCCCACTTTTCAATTTTTTTTTAAAGTATAGGTTATCGTGGTTTTTCCCATTATCTGGCACTATACTAGCACATTGGTACCATTTTTACAAAAATTTATCAATATTTAGGGGTCTCGCATCGACCTTGAAATTACGAGTTTTTTTTAAAAATGTGTACTTTTTAACTTTTTACTGAATCAAGATAAATCATTAAGTAGGGATATTTTCTGAATCCTCGTGATGAGAGAAGTCGTTTGGTGTGCCTTCCAATGTCACACGACTAATGGTTTAAAAGTTGTGCCTGTATACAGGTAATACCAATGTGCTAGTATAGTGCCAAATAATGGGAAAAACCACGATCACCTATACTTTTCAAAAAAATCAGCAAATAGCAGACAAATAAGGAAGAAAGAAACAATAACTTAAACAATCACTTTTGCATTGTATTGACCACTATCACACGTCACTGGCTGCAACGTTGTCCCTCTGTGCTATGTCTTCGTGGCGAGTGATGACTTCTTGAAGTCGCCGAGCTCTTTCCGGTTCTTTTCCACCACTTGCAGAAGATCCTGCAGCTGTGCCTCGTCCTTTGTGACCGTGTTCGCATAGTCTTGTATCAGTTGGACTCCTCTTTCAGCGACGTCATTGGTGACCTGGAGATTAGAGATCACATCCTTCAGACGACAAAAGTCCTCGTTCTCGTCCCACTTATCAGTTGGCAGGGTGAGCCACGAAGACCCATACATCTTCAGACCTGCAAATAAGAACCAGGAGGACTCGTCGATCAGGTCGGGGAGTAGCGTCATCTCGTCGACTGAGACGTTCTCGTATGTGAAGTTTGGGTACAGGGAGGTGGGACAGCTTCTCTGCCATCTGTTGCTTCACAGTGCCATCCACCTTGTTGCTGCATAGAGCGAAGATGACGGTCTGAGGCCTCAGATACCAGAAGTGCCGCCTCATCACTGCCAGTGACGCTTCTGCCACCTCGCGGTCCACTGCCCTATACCTCAGAAAACGCTGGTATAGTACCAGGTCATTCAACGGCGCATCAGCTGCTACAGGGGCCGCCAACCAAGCTGGTACGTACAGAAGAGCGATGAACACCACGATCCTGTGCAGTTTGTCGACCAGCTCGGCGTCGAGCTCCAGCTGCCTACTGAACATCAGCAGTTTTGTGTAGTAGATGACCTGAAACAGAATAGGCACCATTGTAAGTAAGACAGGTTTATTGTTACCAATTACTTTGTTTGCGTTATAATGAAATGTTTATCTTTGAATAACATTTAAACTTATTTCTAGATTATTTTTGTTTGAAAATACTAACTTTAGCCATCCATCTTCCGTGGTGGTAGGCTCCTGGGCGCATGAGGTGAATGCCACGGCGTGGTTGTGTCTCGAGTACCAGGATCGTGATCTCTGCCACTTCCCGGTAATCGTCTCTGACGAAACCAGAAGCTGTGCTCAGGAAGCTGACCGCCGCGTCCCGGAGTTCTATTAGCCACGTACTCTCCGCCAGATTCTCGACCTGCAGCTTGCAGTAGGTCGAGAGATCGAGTTCGTCCCATCTTCAAAAATAATAAACAAGAAATTTGTGTGAGAAAACTCTGAAGTTCCGGTTTGGCTTGCTGTTTTATAAACTAGTGGAATATCATGTGTGTCCTAACTTTACCTTGCACAAAAAATGAACTAACCTTCTCTTCAACTGCTGAAACAAAGGATCAGTTGGTGCCGTAGTCCTTCCGAGCAGGGTGACGGCTACTGCCCCCACGATAAGCTCTAGGACGTGATGACGGCATCCCAGCTGGAGTAGCGGTCGCCCGAGCATGTTTTCCAGCCGGACAACTGCACCCTGCACCCTCCCCGTGTTGGTGGAAGTGGTGTCGAAGCAGAGTCCGATGACGCTCTCCTCACATCCCCAATCTTCGAGAGCATGTATGGTTGCCCGCGCCTGCGACAGTCCGGTGCCGTCAGCAACAGCTGGGACTGACAGCAACTTTCCTTCTGTGCAATGAGGAGCCCCGGAGATGAGAATTGCTTGGCGGTGCTCCGCCGTTCCAAGGAAGTTCTGAAACACATGCATATATTTCAATTTCATGGTTGTAAAGTAACCTATTTTTGTTCACATTCAGTTCTCTTTTTAATTGATATTATGCTTCATGAATCTCATTACTAAATTGATAGCTATGAAAACTTAATCAACTGACCTTGACCATTTTGCCATCCCAGTGGACAACAGTGTGCCTCGGTGGCGTGAAGGAGTCCTTCACAGCCGTCGCAACTTCACGGCGATGTGACACTCTTCCCCGGCGAGCCGTTTCTTTCGAGATGCTGAACTGATTGAGGTCTGCTGGTGGATCCGCCGAACGTGTGATAGCAGCCACAATGCTTACTACCTATGTAGAGAATGGAAAGTGGAAAGGAAACTGTCAAGAATGCATGTGGGTTACGGGACACTTTAAAACTGACGCTATCGATGAATACTATACACAATACGCACCTGATTATTGGACATGCGGAAACGATCAGCCACTTCCATGACAGCAGGTGCATTAAGGATGCGGCGAGGAAGATTGACAGACACACTTGGCTCTTTCGGCAGGGGGAACGCTAGTTCTGTCTCCGACTCTCCTGACATGCCAGTATCATCATTCTCCATGGCCTCATCTCCGGTTTCGTATGCACACTTTGAGGTTTGCGGCTCCTGGCGAGGACGTTTTCTTCCTTCCTGTAGCTTTCTTTTTACAGCGAAAACTTTATCGTTCCCGCTCATCGTTGCCACCCGAGAACCACGTTGATCGAGGTAGAAGTCAATGTCTTCTTTCTTGTCCTTGTCGGACAGCAGTCGATTCTTCTTTATATCTTCGACAGCGTCAGATGCTCCGATATCCCACAGCTTGTCCACACTGTCCGAAAACTTCTGCCGTTTTCCTCCGGCGTCAGTTTCTCGTTTTCTGCTCTTTTGGAGTAAGTGCCACTCTTTCCACAATGCCTCTAGCTTCCGTTCGCAGTTGAGCTTTGTGATTGTTTTAATGCGGGCCATGTTCCAAAACTTTAAGACGTTGTTTACGGTTTCTTTGAATGCGTCTTTCCTGTTAGCAGTGTACTGGATAACACTAAAGAAGTATTGCAAAACCTGCCCTGTTGTTGGCAATTTGCTACCACTGATGGAGGACGACGGTTGGCCAACTAAAAAAATTTCCGAGGCCGATCTTAGAGAAGGTAGCGATGTTATTTTCGCCTTTCCTTTTGATGACTCTCTATTTGTAGCTTCAAGAGTTCTTCCAGTTATGGTTGCCATCGATTTGTCCATGACAA
Source organism: Bathynomus jamesi (assembly GCA_023014485.1). Classification (NCBI taxonomy): domain Eukaryota; kingdom Metazoa; phylum Arthropoda; class Malacostraca; order Isopoda; family Cirolanidae; genus Bathynomus; species Bathynomus jamesi. The sequence continues at coordinate 859,189 of JAJOZX010000867.1, forward strand.
AGGATGAGGAACTCAGACAGAATTTCAAATGTTATGATCTGCAAAAAAAGAAATAGGTTAGGTACCTGGCACAGGCATAGTGCATTTTCTAATTACCTATATACATTATACATTCCGCCCGGGTATGGTGACTCATTTTTTTGAAAAGTATAGGTGATCGTGGTTTTTCCCATTATTTGGCACTATACTAGCACATTGGTATTACCTGTATACAGGCACAACCTTTAAACCGTTAGTCGTATGACATTGGCAGGCACACCAAACGACTTCTCTCATAAAGAGGATTCAGAAAACATCCCTACTTAATGATTTATCTTGATTCAGTAAAAAGTTAAAAGTACGCATTTTTAAAAAAAACTAGTAATTTCAAGGTCGATGCGAGACCCCTAAATATTGATCAATTTTTGTAAAAATGGTACCAATGTGCTAGTATAGTGCCAAATAATGGGAAAAACCATGATCACCTATACTTTTAAAAAAAAAATGAAAAGTGGGTCACCCTAATGCACATGCACATTCTCTCTCTCTCTCTTCTCTCTCTTCTCATAATATATATATATATATATATATATAATATATGTTACAGTGAATCTGTGTAACTAGGGATTTCAGGAAATCACTAAAATGTTCAGGAATTTCGTGTAAGGTTAAGTCGTGATATTTTCGTTACTTTTAACGAATATATCCCGACTTAACTTTATATGAAATCCCTGAGCATTTTAGGGATTTCATGAAATCCCTAGTTACACAGATTCCCTGTAACATACTGTATATATAGTACAGGGTGGGCCGTAAGTTTCCATACATAGGAAAAATTAAACGTTTGTTTTTATGTTTCAGATACCCTAAGAATATGCGTTTGACGAAAGAGCAACGAATTGAAATCATACTGATGGCTGGGTCGGGAAGCAGTCGCATGGTTGCAATGAACTTTAACAGACAACATGGAACGAACATCACACACGACACTGTGGCAAAACTTATTAACAAGTTTCAGAAAACTGGAAATGTTGCAGATCAACCGCGAAGTGGTCCAAGACGTACAGCCACCGATGAAGACACAACAGCTACGATACTTACAGCGCTTACACGGAGTCCCAGAAAAAGTACACGACGGTTGTCTGCAGAAAGTGGTGTCAGCAGATCGAGTATCAGGCGCATTTTGAAAGCAAACAAATGGCATCCATACAAATTGCATATGGCACAGCATTTGAGTGAAGACGACCCGGATAGACGGATGGAATTCTGTGAATGGGCATTAACCAAAGTGAACGAGGATGCAAACTTTTCAACTAAGATCTTGTTTACTGATGAAGCAAATTTTTACGTCAATGAGAGGTTAATCGGCAAAACATACGTTACTGGAGTAATGCTAACCCTAACTGGCTGAGTCCGACGAAGATGCAAGGTGCCGGTAAAGTGATGGTGTGGGCCGGGATATGGGGTGACAGAATTATTGGACCAATTTTTGCCAGTGGAAATCTTAATGCCGAAAGGTATCTTAACATGTTGCAAGAAGAGATTTTCCCATCCCTGCTAAACGAGGAAGGTAACTCCCAGTTTACTTCCAGCAAGATGGAGCTCCACCTCATTATGGTCTTCACGTGCGTCGGTATTTGGATCAGCAGTTTCGGATGCTTGGATTGGTCGGCGTGGTCCTGTGGAGTGCCTCCCAGATCCCCAGATCTCACCCCCCTTGATTTCTATCTTTGGGGCACTTGAAGGCCATGGTGTATCAGGAAAAGATACGAGACATAAATCATCTAAAGGAACGTATCACCAACGCCATTACAAGCATAACGTCAACTGTGCTAATGCGTGTTCATCACAGTGGGGACACGTATTGAAATGTGTTTTCCAAACAATGGCAACCATGTAGAGCATATTATATAAATAAAAATGGTTGTCCATAAAAAAATGTTTATTTTTCCTATGTATGGAAACTTACGGCCCACCCTGTATATATATATATAGGCCTATATGTTATGACCTTTATGCGAAATCTGCGTTTTAACAAAATGGCTGGCCCATTTGCAAAAAGGCCAATATGATGGCCATTTTGCAAATGGGCATTACAATGCCGGCCACTTTGCAAACAGGCCGGCATATTGGCCATTGTGTAAAATGACTGGTAATACTGTCGGCCATTTTGCGAAACGGTAGATCTTCACATTGAACTGGACAGTGAATGGCCGGTTGGGTCAACTGAATGCCCCGGTTAGCCTAACTAAATGCCCGGTTAGGTCAACGGTCCGCCCTTGATGATTAGTTACGTTAAGGCTTGATATTTTCGTTGTTTAACGAAAATATCACGCCTTAACCTAACCAATCGTCAAGGGCGGACAGTTGACGTAACGGGTTATTTCAAAATTTCTCAATAATTTAATTTCAATAACTTCAATCGAATTGGATTGAATCTCTTAACTGAAGTTCTGCCGTTTCGCAAAATGACCAACAGCATTACCAGTCATTTTGCAAAATAGCCAATATTCCGGCCTGTTTGCAAAGTGGCCGGCATTGTAATGCCCATTTGCAAAATGGCCATCACATTGGTCTTTTTGCATATGGGCCGGCCATTTTGCAAAAACGCAGATTTCGCCAAAAGGCCGTAACTACACAGGAGTCACATATACAGAAAAAGAGATATTGTTCGCGGGGATATCGTCTTGGGTGATTCTGTCTACGGGGGGTTTTGTCTGCGGGGGATATTGTCCTGATACCCTGGTTAGCATCGCCTTGTCGGATAAATTATCTTTTAATCTGATAACAATTTGTGAAATACGATTTAAACCAATTAAGGATATTTCCTTTCATTCCGTATATGTGAAGTTTTTCAGTAAGATTTCATGCAAAAGTGTATCAAATACTTTTGACAAGTTGAGGAAGACTGAAGCAGTGTGATTTTTGCTGTTTAGATTTTGATACACATTTTCTAATCGCATGTTATGGCATCTTCTGCTGTATGACCATGTGAAAAAACTATATAGGGCTTGGGTTGATTGCCTGATACCCTCATCCGTTGGAAATTTCCAGCAGATTACAGTGGAGAGTTAACGACAAAAGCCCTACGTCTTTTCATTAGAGAGTTATGTATATGTAGGTCTTTAAAGGACCTCTTTATGTTTAATTGCCTTCGGTATTTGCGTTGCCTAATGGTAAAGAAAGGAATTGCCTTACCTTATTATTTCGTTGGGCCTCGCTTCTGTTTCGATGTAGGGCGCGACGATGCTTTTCGATGTAGGGCCGCGGTACGATGGAGTTACACAACGAGTTGATTTGATGTAACTAATATAGGCAGTCACTGTATTTAAATACCTGAAGGAATAGGCCTATTCTTTTTATAGTTATTAGGTTTTATATTATGAGGATTTCACTCAGAACTTATAGAAAGATAAAGTACATCTTTCTTGCTTAAAGCATCGCTGTAACATAAGCAGTTCAGAGTGCCGCCAGTATAATATAATCTTTGTATTTTATTATTTGCTGAATTTGTAAAGTTTGTTGACTCTTCTTTCGATGTAATTTTCACGAGTCAGCAGTGAGAAATTTTGAACACGAAATAATAAATTTTTCTTGTGGTTGGGTGGGCCCAATACCTCCATATTGAGTTCTACGTAAGGGGTTCCAAAAAACCTTAGCTCCCCCATTTGCAGCTTACATGTTTACTTATATCGAAATAGTTTTTAGTGATTATAAAAATATATAAAATTCTTTATTTATTGCAGGTATTAAAATTACTCTAGCTGATAAAGTGATAATATAATGGCTTCTCAATTAATTGGTGATTCGGAGAGGCAACGTGTGATAGATCCCATACGAGCAATAACATTTCGGGAAGCTCGTGATGCTGGAGCCACCTTTATAACACGTTCATGGGTTGCCAAAAAGTTGCGAAGAAGTGAGGACTTCGTCAAAAGAAATTGAAATAAAACTTTGGATGAATGTGAAATGGATACAGCCAAATCTGGGCGCCCAAATTTGCCACTCTCTCAGGAAACAAAGGACATCATTGAAAGCGGTACGCGTAAGCGGAAAAACAGTTGTGCTAAACTTTCTAGAGAGATCGAAGTGTTGAGAGGAAAGATCGTTAGTGGTGAGATCATTCGACTGTACCGTCATAGGCAAGGTTTAAAACCTTGGTATGAACTTCCAAAGCCAAGAAAAACTCAACTTAACATCGATGATAGAATGTGGTTTGCCCATTATCTTGAAGATTGGGATGTGGATGATTTCATGCATTTAGCTGTCTCCGATGAATTTTTTGTTTACGTAACACGTCAGCCTAACTACCAAAATGATCGAGTGTGGCCCACAACACCAGATGAAATCGATGACAATGAACATTATCGCGAATTATTAAAAAGTCCAGACTGTGTTGGTGTGTTTGTTTTGTTCACTGCAAAGAAGCTCATGTGGGTGCTGAAGCCAAATGGTCAGAGTTGGGATGGACAGTATTTTCGTGATATTATTCTATCCCAGCATGTCATTCTTTTTCTAAGAAACCCAAACAATGTCATGAATGTCGATCAGGTCACACTTCTGCACGATAAGGCCCCTGCTTTAAGGCATTAGCTACTCAACAGTTGTTGCGGAACCATGAGATCGATTTCTTTGGAAATGAAGAATGACCAGGAAATTCTCCTGACCTGAACGTCTGTGAACACATTGGATCAGTTATAAAGGACAAGGTTGAATGTCTCTTGTTTCAAGAACCTGCAGCAAATCGATTTTCGAAGGATACAATGACGCAACACATTGAAACTGTTTTAGCAAATTTGCGTAACGATCAAGATCTATTCACGTCACTTTTGGCAAGCTACCCAAAGCGAATTCAGGCTGTCTTGGAAGCCAATGGCGGGAACACCAAGTTTTAATTGTTTCTCATTAAATGCAGGATTAAATTCTCTTTTGTAAGGTATGTTTAGTTTTACTGTACCTCTAATGGTTTAGGCCATGTGCGGCGGGGCTAAGGTTTATTGGGGCCCCGTATGTATGGCAATTATTTTCATTCCCAATAGGCTATGTCGACAATCCCGAGGCAATTTTGTAGATATTTAATTCAATTAATTAATAATTATATTTAATTAAGAAGTAAAGGTACCACATACGATACCATGTTGTAAGCGTGTATAGTTTTTCCATAGACCATCTCTAAACTCAAATTGTGTCTTAGTTTAAATTTTGTATTTGAATACAAATTTAGTTGGTTTATTGTATATATTTTTTCAAATACGTTACTTAAAGTTAGCAATCCAGAAATGGAGAGGTAATTAGATGGAGAATTTGAGTTGCCTGACTTAAATACAACATAAGGCAGTACTGGTTTCTTTAGACCGTCAATACACCTAGTGCTATTGATTCATTCATTAGTTTACTGAGTGGGATTGCGTCCAATACTACGTGTATATTTTTACTGAGATCGAACTAATATCAGAATCTTTATTTTTCAGATTTTTTATTGCTGAAGAGATATCGTTCGGTAGGATGTGATCAAAGAAAAATGAGTTTGGAGTGGATTTTGGCATGTATTGTCGTTAGTGAGTGTCAGTATTTGGAATTGAGGCTGCAGTACTGGAGACGATATTTACAAAGAAATTGTTTAATACTGTAGATTGCTATGGCTTTAGGATTACTGTAAGAATTTTCGCCTCGTGTGAGGGAGGACAAAGGATTCATTTCACCTTTTTGTGTTAATTAAACTCTGATGAAAGGCTACGCAGGCTCTCGTTGATTCGATGTCTTTGATATGTGAAATCATCCACCATCTGCACTCAAAGAGGTCGCACTTAACACTAAGTACGACCTGTTTTTGTAAATATTATTAGTCACCTATTGTACATTGATTGTACTGTATCTAGTGTTGTAAAATCAATTATTTATTAAACTAACACCAGTTTTTCTTTCTCTTCAGAAATGTACTCTATTCAGATTTATGATCGGTACTATATATATATATATATATATATATATATACACTCCGATTCCAATTCATTTCCTCCCCTTCTTCCAAAAAATACATTGGAATCAATTCTAATTCTGGTTCCATTTTTCTATCTTTTTCTATCTGATTCCCATTAAAATGTCGAAAATTCCTTTCTTTCACAATGCTTCAAATTTACGAATCGAATAATATCGTGAAACTAAAGTTTCCAATCTATTATAACAGCAAGTGCTTAATCCTCGTACAAACAAGAAGCAGAGGTCTCTAGATTGAAAATTTGTTTCATGAAATCTGTAAATTATGCGCTGTAGATGATAAAAAAAAGTGTCTCATGAGTCCAATAAAACAATCCATTTTCTGAAGGCTTTCCATCCATCGTGTTCTGCCTATCAGGCAGATCCAACTCATATGTTCCGCCAAAGTGTTCTATCCTGAGCTATCCTTTGCATCTCATGGTAGCTCCTGTCTGCCTTCAAATCATCCAGCATTGCTTTCCTTTTCCTTTCCCTCGGTCTTCTACCTTCATATCTACCCTCTATCACCCACCTCCTTCAACAATTCTTCTCCTCTCAACACATGCCCGATCCATTTCTTCTGTCTTTCTCTTATCACTTTAATGAGTCTTCTTTCCTCCCTAACCTGTTGCAGTACTTCCTCATTACTTTGGTGTTCCCCCAGCTTATGTTTAGCATTCTTCTCCAAATCCACATTTCAAAACTTTCCAGGAGTTTCTTTTCAGTTGTTTTCAGTGTCCATGTTTCTGCTCCATACAGTGCCACACTCCATATCAAGCTTTTTACTAACATTTTCTTCAGCTTCAAGTTGAGTTTACCTGTAAGTAGTCTTTTCTGTCTCTCAAAAGCTACCTTCCCCATACTAATTCTAGATCTTACTTCCTTATTGCAATCTCCATTGTTGGCTAATAAACTAGCCAGATATTTAAACTGCTCCGCTTCTTCTTCCTATCGTTTGGTTCATTTGTGCTCCTTTCCTTCTTGTAATTTTCATTACTTGAAGGCATTAATAACCAAGAAACAAGGAATATAAAAGATAAAAATAAATGAGACTTACACTATCGATATCGAATAATAAAATGATGGATCTGATTCAGATTTCATGAAAGGAAGAATCTCCAAACCGGAATCTAAACCAATAAATCTTGATTCTGATCTTAACTCCAATTCGGGCTACAGTTACGATCCACAATTAAAACTGCTTAGATGACATATACTGTATATATATATATATAATATATATATATATATATATATATATATATATATATATATGTGTGTGTGTGTGTTTTAGGAAAAAAGAGAACAGGTAAATCCTCATTTCACTTAATTTTATAGAAATGGTTGCAAATGGCATTTAATCATTTTTATTTTATGACTTTCAGCAAACTTCATATCATTTGATACACACTTACATATATATATATATATATATATATATATATATATATATATATATATATATATATATATATATATATATATATACAGGGTGTCCCGTAAGTCTGGACCCATAGGGAAAAATAATAAAATTACAAAATAGTCCAAAAATTTATTTATAATATATATATATTTTTTTTTATTATTATTTTTATTATTTTTTTATTATGATCTTACTCCGCTGGAGTTTTATTTGTGGGGCCACTTGAAAGCAAAGTGTACGAGGTCAAACTTCAGAACATTTTCCACCTTAAAGCACGCATTGTGGAGGCGTGTCAAGAAATTTCTGCGACTGTGATTCAGAAAGTGCTGTCGCAGTGGAGATTGCGTCTTCAACTATGTGTGCGACACAACGGCGGACACTTTGAACAGATTATGTAATAAATTTTTGGACTATTTTGTAATTTTATTATTTTTCCCTATGGGTCCAGACTTACGGGACACCCTGTATATATATATATATATATATATATATATTACAGTCAAAGTGTGTAACTAGCCATTTCGCGTAATGGTTGAAACTTTTAGTCATTTTGCGAAATGGCTGTTTCACTTGGTCTTTTCGCGAAATGACTAAAATCTTCAGCCATTACGCGAAATGGCTGAAATTCCATCTTGGTCATTTTGTACAAGATCATTTGCCCCAGTTAGGTCACCTGTATGCCCGGTTAGGTCAACTATATGCCCTTGACAATTGTTGGGTTAAGTTGTTATTTTTGTTAGTTTTAACGAAAATAACACGACTTAACCTAACCAATTGTCAAAGGCATACAGTTGACCTAACATGGCATACAGTTGACCTAACCGGGCAAATGATCTTGTAAGTCGTGTTATTTTTGATAGTTTTAACGAAAATAACACGACTTAAACTAACCAATTGTCGAAGGCATACAGTTGACCTAACCGGGCCTTCAATGGCGAACATCGGAGTAACATTGAAGGCCCTGATAGTATTTGAAAACCTCTATATTGAAAACTCAAATTCAAATGTGTTCAAATGTTCAAACGTTTTCAAATGTGTGTTTGAAGTGTTTCTCACTTATTTCAACAGACCTCTGGACGTATATATGTTTTAGCAGATATAGTTACTTAAATAAAGGTTTCCAATTTTATTGTGATGTTTGTTATTTTTATGAATTCATAACAAAAGTCATTTTAGCCATTTCACGAAATGACCAAGGTAGAATTTCAGCCATTTCGCGTAATGGCTGAAGGTTTTAGTCATTTCGCGAAATGACTAAAAGTTTCAGCCATTACGCGAAATGGCTGGTAACACACTTTGACTGTAATATATATATATATTCAAATACTAACCTGGCCTTCAATGTTATTCCGATGTCCACCATTGAAGGCCCGGTTAAGTCAACTGTATGCCCTGTTAGATCAACTGTATACCCTTGATAATGGCTTAAGTTAAGTCGTGTTATTTTCGTTAAAACTAACGAAAATAACACGACTTAACCTAACCAATTGTCAAGGGCATACAGTTGACCAAACCGGGCCTTCAATGGCAGATATCGAAATAACATTGAAGGCCCAGTTAGGTCAACTGTATGCCCGGTTTTTTTTTATAAAACATTTTTTTTAAAATGTTCAAACTTTTTTTTCAAAAATTGTGTGCGTTATTCCGATGTCCGCCTTGAAATCCTCTTTATTGAAAATTTCATAAAAATCTGACCATAAATAAAGAAATTACACAGGGGGTTCTTTTGGTTTAGGTGCGCCGTAATATTTTCGTTAGTTTTAACGTTTTATTTGATGGAGTCATTTAAAAAATGTCTCCTAAAGATCCTAGTGTAGATTACGTTCCCAAACTTTGACCTAGTGTAGTTTGTATCCCCTTTTGCGTCAGGGGGACGCAGACTGGATCATCTGAAGATCTGTCACCCCAACCCTTTTTTAATTAGCTTTACAAGGCTAACTAACGAAAATATCACGACCTAACCTAACCAATCGTCAAGGGAGTACAGTTAACCTAACGATTGGTTAGGTTAAGTCGTGATATTTTCATTAGTTAGCCTTATAAAGCTAACTAAAAAAGGCTGGGGTGACGGATCTTCAGGTGATCCCGTAAACTACACTTGCTCCAATTGTTGTTCTAAGCTCTACATCTGTAAGATAATTTAAAGAAATTTAATTTATTCAAAATAAATATGTAATTCCTCGCCCTTCACATTAAATACAACATCTGCGAATTCAACCTACATGCTTGACACGCATCTGTTGCAGTATTTGTTTTCAGACTAATAACGGCATTTCTGTCACATTAGCTGATTTCAGACTAGTAAATAAGTTTTATTTTCTCTAAAAATGAATAATAATAATAATAATAATAATAATAATCATAATAATAATCAGTTATCATTATTATTATTATTATTTTTACCATAATGCTCAGCGTTGCTCGCGCTGTGCCTAATAATCAAGGGGATAAAGAAATTTCTGTAAAGCCTCTTGGTACAAGATCCTTTTCTCATCAGGTGACTTTTCACTGTTTAATAGGGCTAGTCAGTAAAGGCCCTAAAACTGAAAATAAGATGGGGAGGAATGATCCCCTTCTTTGTACAATAATTCGCTTTTTCTTCCCCACACTTTGACTTTTATGAGCGAGCACACGTATTATGTTCTTGTAACGACGTAAGCGAGCATTCTGAGGTGGTTTCATTGGTACATTACATTTTATAACATTAAGACAGATTTCACAGATGCATTTTAAAAAGTCAGAGTCGATATTTTTAACAAACATCTTTTGCAGTGCCAGGGGCAATCGTTGATAGATTATTAATTCACGATATTTTTCAGCCTATTTGTCATTCTATAATATACACCGTTTCAGGTTCGTCTGGGAATATATTTGTTCTTAGAAGTACCCTAAACGTGTTTCGCGGGTGAAGGTCACAAAGCAAATATCCATAGTGCTGGCTTGTGGCTTCTTTATAAACCCCCAAACAGTCCTTACGCTGATTCGGGAACATTTGATTGGTTAATACCCAATTTGTGACACATCTCTACGTTGTGCGAATAATACCAGATATTATGTATTTCAAGACAAATCGCGTATGTATCTATTTTTGAAAAATAGATTCTGGCTGATGAAGAATACGCTTATGTTAAAATGGTAGGAGAACACTGTAAATGTCTCGGCAAACGTTTTATCCATTTCCAACATGAGATCGTCAATTACAATGACTGTATGCTCATCACCTTTTAACGAATTAACGTCATATACACCTTTGTGGAACAAAATTTCATCTTGGTACTCGTTGAATACTGATTGATACGTCGAATAGCAAGCACCATATTACTTTATGCACAAATTTTGAGAACATCTGCCCCTTATCTTTAATGATTTTAAGCATAAATACAGTTTTACCACATCCTGTAGGGCCAAATATAATACATGTGGAGGGACTTGTAACCCTGAATTTTTTTTTAAATTCCATCTCTAACACGTCACATCCCTAAGTGGGTCATTTACAAAATATTACAAATTTTGATTGCGTCTCCTTATATTCTTGTTTTTTCTCCTTCCACAGAGCCGTGAATGACGACGATGTACAGCCCCCTCATCATCGATATCAAAGATGAACCCGATGGCCGTGTAGCTACAAAATCCTTCCCCGCTGACGAACACTCACCAGCGACACCTATAGCATGCGACAGTTCAAAGCAGAAGCATGATGAAGAACCTTCCACGTCAGGTATAAAGCGTACCAGGATTGCGCCGGTTGTTAAACCCCCAGTAGTAGAGCCCCAACCCTCTACGTCTTACGACACAACCCCCACAAGAGTACCTTCCTCAACTATGTCCCATTATTCCTGTTCAGTTCCGGGTACTACCTCCACAGCGGCAGTAGCTTCTCATACTCTGGAGGATGGTATAACAATCGAGTTGGTGCGCACCGCTACCCCCACCCTGCCCTGACTAGAAATCGGTACGTGGTCAGGTTGACCCTGGATCCCTGTATACCAACGGGCTGCGACGCGTAGTTGAACGTATTGTGGAGTTTGCCCTTCAGAACCGCGACGAACGTGAAGTCCGACGAGGTTGTCCTTTAAGTTCGGGTCAGATGACGGGGACGTAGATGATTTTTGGGTAATAATACCGTTCAGACGTTTGGTGGTTGTAGACATAGACTATATCTTTGGCCATATAATGCAGTCCTCTCAAAGTAGTACAGCCTTCAATATGGACAATTTCATGATAGATATTGACAGAGTATTCCGGGTTGCGGTTCATAATGCTACACCTTATACTCTTAATTTCAATTCTCCGGTTATTTACAGAAAGCATTAAAACGTCGATCGTTTCTGCGGCTTTATAACAATAGTCTTAGCTCATATGTTCACTGTGCTAAATACATGGACGCAAAAAATTTGGCTGCCTACGGTTGTGCAGCGTGCCCGTAAACTGGCTTCAGATTGTAAGCTTGAGTTTGAGTGTAATATGGGTCCTGAAAAACTGAGAAGGGCCGAGCATGAAATGAATGCACGTATAGTCGTATTTGGAATGGATGATCGTCGTAGGACTTTGTATGTTTTTAAAAGCTGTGTGAGAGAGCGGACAAGACGTCTACTTATTTTAGAATTGTCAGGAACATCGTATCTCTTCATTCGCAACATAGGGGCTCTCTACGCTAGTTAGGATAAAAGTCGAAAATATGGAAGGCATCCTGATTTGTGTAAGGGATGTCTCGAGTTTGCTGATGACATAGTGAAACATTGTAAGGATTGCTACATGGTATGTGAGCAGTGTAATAGCCTCAAATGTGAAAGTCGTGTGGTTGAAACCGAGAAGAGGGAATGTAATGTGTGTAGACGTACATTTTTCAATAATAAATGCTTTGAACTCCATAAATCAATTAGCACTTGCAGGAAAATGAGGATTTCAAACATAAATGCGATGAAATTCACTGTTCTACATGTCATGAAAAATATAAGGCGGATGGAGTGAAGCATGTATGTTATATGAAAGATGCTAAGCCTAAAATAGCCCTTGTATAACCGTGTACTACGATATAGAAACTTACACGAACGCTGAAATCAAAGAGGTTATTCCACATTTACTCGTAAGTTAGACTATCTGTGATGAGTGCAAGGAGATCGAGTGTGGTGAGTGCCACAAATGTGGAAAAGAGACAAACGTTTTTAAAAAGACTGCACACGGCAGCCCTGTGAAACTCTTTGTATCCTATATTGGCAAATTAGCGGACAAGTTCAAAAAAATGTGTATATTCTTGCCCATAACGGGGCCAAATTTGACAGACAGTTCCTTTATAAGGAGTTGCTTGAACACGAGTCGTCTGCGATATTTATAGGTGATCCCTTGAAAAGAGGCAACAAACTAATACAGATGCAGATAAAAGGTAATGTACAGTTTAAAGACACCCTGCTGTTCACACCTTGTAAATCAGCAAATCTACCCAAGGTCATGGGCGTAGCCGCTGAAGTTTCAAAAGGGTATTTTCCTTAAACATTCCTAACTAACGAAACTTTGAATTACCTAGGACTACCTCTACCCAAACATTACTTTAACTAAACCAACATGAGTGATAGTGAGCGTGAAGATTTTGACCGCAACTACAACAGTTTTAATGAAGCTAGTCCATACAATATAGCTGATGAATGTGAACGTTATTGCGTGAATAATTTGCGTGTGCTTAGGGTATGTTTCCAGGCCTTTAAAAAGATGTACATAGCCCGTTTCAAATGTGATCCGCTGCAAGTCGCGATCACGATCGCCTCATTATTTTTTCAGTGTTCAAGAATAACTTCATGCCTAAAGACACCTTAGCAGTCATTCACAGAAACAACACCCGCAGTTATGGGCACAAGGCTATTTACTGGCTCATACACCTACATCAACAGAGATTGGTATACATAAAACATGCCCGTAACACGGGAAATACCCGTTAAGGTTAATAGTCGTGTTTTTTGGGTTCATGGCCTAAGTGAGGATCCAACCACTGGTGAGGAGACTGTGTATTCCTTTAACGGCTGCTGGTGGCATGGATGCCCGCGCGCTGAGTGTGCCGTCACAGGGGACCTCCATGGAAGATCCTCCGCCGACAGCCTCGCATAGACCCGTAACCGCGATCAACTTATAGGCTCCCAGTTCACTCACAAGATCGTGTGGGAGCATGAGTATGATGCACGGATGGAAACAGATGACCAGTACCGTGAAGAAATAACGGCCATCAAACGTTCAATGGTGCTGGACCCCTACAAATGCGGTGACAGCTTGTTTGGAGGGCGTACAAACCCATTAAAGCTATACTTCCCCCTCTACGGAGGGCGTGAAACTCCATTACCACGACTTCTGCTCTTTATACCCCTACGTCATGAAGAACAATTCGTACCCCGTAGTTGCGCATGAAAAACTGGTGGGGCACACCATACCGACCATCGAGGAGTTTTCAGCTCACTTGAATGAGCGCTACTTTGGACTCTCTTTCGTAGACGTGCTCACCCCTCGCGATTTATGGATGCCGATCTTACCCGTCGTTATAGATCACAAGCTCATGTTTCCCCTGTGCGTGAAGTGCGCAGGGGAGAACAACGGTAATTGTAACCATACAACCAACCAGCGTAAGATCAGAGGTGTATGGGCACAGAATATTGAAGATACATGGGGTGTGGAGGTTTCAGAGACTACCCAACCTTTTCACAGCATATATAAACGCTTTTTTGAAGGATAAGGTAGAAGCATCAGGATATCCGCGAGGGGGTGATACCGAAGATGAAAAAACGGCTTATATTCAGCGTAACCGTGCCCATGAAGGTATACAGGTTGACCGTTCCCAAATTGTTAAGAATCCTGGTGAGCGCTTCAGTGCAAAGTTGTCTAAACAGTCTTTGGGGGAAATTTGCACAGAATACCGGCAAAGGGAACGGTCATTTGGCACAAAGTTATAGTGAAGTCTGGGATTATGCCAACGCTCCCGATAAAGTGGTTACAAACATACCTGTAGCCAGCTTCACAGCGGCCTACGCCCGCATCAAACTTTGGGGTCTACTGCACTCTCTTGGACGGAGGATGCTGTACGCTGACACAAATAGCGTGATATTCACAGCGAGGGAGGGTGAATACATGCCTGCTATTGGGGAATTCCTCGGAGAGCTAACTGACGAGATCAAGGATGAGTATGGTGATGGTGCATATGGAGACTCATTTTTGTCAACAGGACCAAAAACCTATGGGGTACGGGTGAGGGTGGGGGATGATATGAAGTATATCGTGAAGGCTAAGGCTATTACGCTTAACCATGCGAACCTTCGAGTCGTTAACTTTGACTCGTTGAAGGATCTTGTGTGCTTGGAAGATGAGGGCGACCAGCCACCCAAGCTGACTGTGGGCACCCACAATTTTCGGGCGCAGAAACTTGGGTGTATGAAGAAACTTAGGGCCACGAAGGTATGCTGTAACACCTATAGGAAGAGTTACCAGGTGCCTGGTACCTATGATACCGTACCCTATGGTTACCTTAATCCTTGATTGTATATATATATATATATATATATATATATATATATATATATATATATATATATATATATATGTGTGTGTGTGTTGTTAACGATATGTTTATTTATCACGTATATTTGCTTCAATTAAGGTTTCATTTTCTCCTTTGCGTGCGTGTGTGTGTGTGTGTGTGTGTGTGTGTGTACAGGAAAAAAGTTAAGCTCCGCCCACTGTAAGATCGGTCACGTGACTCCTGCCACTACCTGAGCATATTGCTATCCCTGCGTGTTTATTTATTCGCTGCAAGTCGCGGATCTCAGACGTGTATTCTCCCGCGTAGACGAAAAATAGTAATGGCTACCTTTAATATTGCGTGTTCAACGTTTATGAAGTGGTATTCGGCAAAGTGCCAAGATGTGGTGGATAATGAAAAACTCCCTATTTCACCCTTCTTTGATACTTTTAAGGCTACATTGAACCTTGCGAAGGACCAAGATGTTCAAATACTCTGCGGGTATTCTGGCGAGGGTATTGTAGGATTTCTTAGTACAAGCGATGTATTGAAGTATGTTGTAAACCTAACCTTTACAACACGTTCAGAAGATAAGCAACGGTTATGGATAGTGAGTCTTGTTGATGAGTGGTATGACAAGCGATATTATGTCATGTTACATCATACCGATTACTCGTACCCTACGGTTGAGAATGTAAATCTTGTCATCATGGAGAATCTTAAGTATTTTTACCCCTATATTAATATAAGCACACCGGACAAAAAATTAGTCACCCCTCTCAGAATGTACCTAATAACGTGTGACGGCGCCTCTGGCCTTGATAACCGCACGAATCCGGCGAGGCAGAGACTCTACGAGGTTGTGCATGTACTGAACATCGATTTGCTGCCACTCGTTCATCAGCCGGTCCCGAAGTTCCGCCAGAGTCCGTGGGTGTCTATTCCTGCGCTTCACTTTCTGTTTCCAGCCTGAACAACACCTTCGACGCATTCAGGATTAAAGGCTTCATTGGACCTGCGATGTACTCGTCGCCTCCCATCATTGGAGAACAAACAAAAACGGGACTCATCGGACCAAATTACACGTTTCCAATCTGCCGCAGTCCAGTTTTTGTGCCTCTGAGCCCATTTATAACGTGCCAATTTGTGACTTGCTGTTAACAGCGGCCTCTTCCGTGGTACCCTGCTCCAGATGTCCATCGCATGCAGTTCTCGTCGCAATGTCTGTTCGGAAATTGGTCGCTGGAGAACCTCATTGGTTTCTTGGAGCAATTGTTCTCTGGTTTGAAAACGATTTGCAGTTACTAGACGAGAAACATGGCGACGGCCCCCTATTGTCGAGAATTGTTTTCCGGCCACAGTTACGCCGTCGATTGTCAGTTGATTGCGAACTACACCACTCTTTGTAAACTCGCTGGACAGTACGCGTTGACACACCAACAAATTAGGCTACTTCAGACATTTTGTATCCGTGGGCTCTGCCAAACACGATGGCTCCTTTTTGCCACTGAGTAACGTCTGCCTCACGACCCATTTTGCAGACTATATCCAACACACACTTTGTTCTTCACCACCTCACGAAACAGATCTGATCATGTGTGCTACGTCACCGCTACTTGTCACTTAACAATGCTACATCAGCGCCCTCTGTGTGACCTTGAACTTCCTACTATCGGTGCTATTAGAGGTGACTAATTTTTTGTCCGGTGTGCTTATATCATGACGAGGTTTGTAGTGACGTTGTGGCTAATGGGCTGTGTGAGTTTTTAACAGACTTTAGAGACGAGTATCGATTGTTAAACAAAAAGGATAAATATCGGCATATGTTTCTACCAAATAGTGCACCGGATTGTGATGATGTTTAGTTTGTGGAAATGAATGTCTGATGAGTGATAAAACATTAAAACCGATATTGCTTCATGTAGCAGAAAATTCTGTTTGCCCAAGGGAACAAGTGTTCGAACAAACCCGTACACGCTTCAGCAGTTTATGGTGTGACTCGCTCCCCCCATCGAGCCGCCCACCCGTGGACCTCACGAAACACACGAGTTCGAACAAACCCGTACACGTTTCATCAGCGTGACCCACTCCGTCCGTTGAGCCGATCTGCCCACCTGTGGCTTATAATCATTTCAGAGCTTGAACCGACTGGACGTGCAAATACGATGAAACTTCCTTTGAGAAGCATTCTCAACGCCGTGTACTATGTGTCCGTGACGAAGTCATTGCGCGTGTTCAGGCGCGAAACCGGTGCCATTAACTATGTACTTGAAACGACTTGTATGCAAGCAAACAAACGTAATGTTATTTATTTAAGTGTTGAGGAGATGAATAGTCTTCGTGATAGTTGAGAAGTGGGGAGAGGACCGTTATAAAATACCTGCAGGTGTAGGTACAAGAAGAGAACAGATTAGTGATACCCCCTCATTTCCGCTGTTTGTACGTTGTGTATAAATAACGATCAGCCATGCATTGATATACGACTGATGTGGAAGAATGCATCTGATAATAATGTTCTTGTCCCTACGCGAAACCGTTTCATCCTCGACAGAATGTTTGAAATCATAGGATTCCGCAAGCTGAAGCCTATATTAGACGCTCGTGTTACGGATATGATTTATTTTGACACGGTTCTTGAATAAGCATACACCGCTCAGCTCGATGGATTTATCGATTGTAGGAATGAACAAGGCGAGAATGGTCTAGAGCTGGATACATATTTAAAAGGTTTAGACTCTTCGAAATATCCCGAACTTCGGTACAAAGCACTTGAGCGGTACAGGGCAGAGCTCGCCTACACTATTCACCCTGAAGAGCTGTATTTCTGTATAATGAGCAGTTGTCGTTACGACTTGGAAGATTATTTCAATTGCCGCTATGCAGAGTGAAGAGTTCACGATTGAAAAGCTCGGGACGGTAAGGAAAAACTCTCGATTGGAAAGGAGTGTTTATAAACTTGTATTTAATAATGATGTTGTGGCTAACGATGACCTCTTTGTGCGTGCTTTCGATTGTATTCTAGCCGTGTTTAAAGGTACCTTGTCAACCGAATGTAAAGTGAGCACAAAAATAGTACTGAACGATATGAAAGCCATTTATATGGAGCATAGGCGCCCGCACACCTTGAGCGGTGAAGTCATGGTTAGACGTATTTACCGTGTAGTGCAAAGCAATAATGATGTGAATGTAGACTCGATTACGTGTGAGTTTAGCGTTTTGCACCGTAGAACATAGAGTATTTTGACGCATATTTATTTATTTAATTATATACATATATATATATATATATATATATATATATATATATCCTGTACTAATATGCAATTGATTATACGTTTCGTATATTATTATTTTCAATATATTTAATTATTTAATATAACCCGTAGAACATAAAGTATCTTGTATATTTATTTATTTAATTGTGTGTATAAATATATATATATATGTACTAATATACAGTTGATTATACGTTTCGTATATTATTATTTTCAATATATTTAATTATTTAATAAAACTGTGTATATATATTTTTTTTTTCCTGTACTAATATATTGATGGTTATACGTTTTGTATATTATTGATTATATATTTCTCCTTCGTATTTCTTATGCTATTATTATTTTTTTATCATATATATTCCATTTTATATTTATTTTGATATATTCATCGTTCGTATTTTTTATGCTATTATTATTTTTGATCATATATATTCCATTGTATATTTATTTTCTATATATTTCTGATTCCATTAATTCGTCTAAATAAACAGAATGATGTAATGGTGTTTTATTTAATTCTTTTGGTTGTATATATAAACGTTATTATTATTATTTAATTATATCAATTGGCTGGCTTCTAAAACGGATTTCTAAACCAACTGTTAAGAATATATGCATTAATTAAATGAATAGCGCTATCTGGCAACTCAACCTGAACAAGCCATTTACGCGTTCTAAGCCAACTGCCTGTTTAAGTCAGAATATGTGCTTTAGTTAAATAAATAGCGCAATCTGGCAACTCAACCTGTACACCTGAACAAGCCATTTACGCCTTCTAAGTCAACTGGCGGGTGAAGCCAGAATATATGCTTCAATTAAATAAATAGCGCAATCTGGCAGCTCAGCCTTCTAAGCCAACTGGCGGATTAAGCCAGAATATATGCTTTGATTAAATAAATAGCGCAAATGGCAACTCAGCCAGATAAGCCAACTGGTTGATTAAGCCAGCTGGCTGATTAGGAACATATTAAGACAACGGCCGCTCGGCTGAAGTAAAAACATCTATTATTCTACTACTTCTTTCACCACCTTTCTCTACAAAAAAAAAAAAAAAAATGGTGTCAATAATCCAGCAGGGTTGAAAGCACCTTAAACAGAAAAAAAAAACAATATGCGCTTGGCTCCTGCCAGGCGAACACCTCTCCTCCTCTCTCTCCTTCTCCTCTCTCTCCTTCTCCTCTCTCTTTCTCTTGGGGGATAACTCCGCCTCCAGGTTGCATAACCCCTTGTTGCTCTCGCAAGATTCCCCTCTCCCCCTTTGTTGAATAACATCTCGCAACATCCCCCTCCCCTTTGTTGAATAACAACTCGCAACATTCCCCCCTTGTTGCCTAACTTATGCAACATTTCCTTTGCAACAGTGACCAACATTTGCAATTGCATTACACGCTCTCCTTTTGCGCCCATACTACTATACGAAAGGAATGCCTATACTCCTGGGGTGATAAGGTCCTTACAACCTATTTATGATGGTCCATACGAAGTTAGCATTTAGCATATACATTAATATGTTAGTCTCCAGAGTTACAAACCCTAAGACAGGTGAGGAAGAAAGGGTCCGCATTAACAACACGAAAACCACTTTAACATGTAACTCCGACCGAGTAATTAAAACGAATTAGAATGTACTTGTGGCAGTTTAGAAACATCAGAAAAACATATACATAATATCACACTTACGTTTCCTAATACATCCTTAGATACTATGCAGTTCAGAGGAGGTCCTACAATTTTCCCAAACAGACCTGACTATCTTTACCGAACCTGTTCGAGCCTACTTCAACAGGGAAAAAATAAGGCTCTGACAGAGAGGATACTATCCCCGTTCTGGGGAAATGAACATTTTTTTTTTCATAAAACAGTTTTTTAGATTTTTGTAATTCTTAATGTAAAAATTCTCATAGTTAGTTTTCATACATTCTGTCCGAAATATATTGAAATTTATCTATATGTACAGTCGGATGTAACTTTTCAACGGTTGTTGTCATCATCGTTTTTTCAAAGTTTTAAAAAAATTTCAAAATTTCTGTGCGTTTCTTTTAGTTCTATTCCACACGCTTCCAGATAAAACTGAATTTACACTGATGTGTGTGTGTGTGTGTTTGTGCTCCTATTTCTGAACCATGAAGTCAAATACCTGCAGATAGAAGACTATACAATTTGCATGAAACCTGCAACATACCTTACGACTATAATACATTTTCCTTCTCCTGAATTGCAGTGCCATCGGTTATATAAAAAAATATACTCGTATATGTGATGGTTGATATTTTTAATTTTTGGATGAAAAGTTTACTGGATTCAGATTTCTGACACGACTAATCTACGAGTAAATAGTTCAACCAAAAACCTGTTCGTACAATTATATTGAAACTTGCTCAAGAACTGTTTCATATAATTAAATTATTTCATATTAATTTTCAGTAAAATCTAAACTTTGAAAAACATTTTACAGAACTTCGCATCCAATTTCCTGAAAATCGGAAACCTGAAAATGCTAGGTTTTCAGATGGCCATAAAAAATAGTTGAGGATTCTTTTTTGTAATTTGCAGGGATAAATAGCACGTTGACTGAACCTTTCAACATTGCTTTTGGAAAGACATTGATACAGAGGAAAAACGATGATGGGGGTATGAAGTGGACCAGGATAAAAAGTTTTCGAATTTTTAAGTTCAAGCCAATATCACTGAGTTCATACCCACAAACTGATCCATTCATCTCTGATTTCCTTTCTGACCGATCTATAGCTGCGGTTGTAGATGGGCACTGTTCTTCTCCCAAAGCTATTAACAGTGGTATTCCTCAGGGTTCTATCCTGTTATCCACTCTTTTCCTTTTATTTAGTAGTGATCTATTAAGTGAATCCTATTAATATTAATCTATTAATAAAATATTAATTATTAATATAAATATATATATTAATATATTATTAATATTATTATTCATTATATTATTTTATAAGTCGTAACCACTCCTACATCGATGATTCCACTCGTCATTCCTCCACCCGCTCCACAAAGCGTTCCTCTCAACAGTCGCTCCATGCTTCGCGTAGGACGGCTATGGTGCACCTGATCTCTGAGAAAACCTTGTGGCTTTCAATGCCTCAAAAACTCAGTTCCTTCATCTGTCTATTCGTTACAATCTTCCACATGACTGTCCCCTTACCTTCAGCAATACACAACTCAATCCTTCCTCTTCTCTTAATATTCTTGGTGTTTCCTTTTCTCCTGACCTTTCCTGGGTAGATCACTTATACTCTCTCTCCAAAACAGCTTCTAAGAGGTTAGGTGTGATGTAACGGCTCCGCAGTTTCTTCACTCCCCCTCAGTTGCTGTCTGCACAAGGGTGTTGTCCGCCCCTGTATGGAGTATGTTTTTCATGTGTGGGGTGGCTCAATCGACACAGCTCTACTTGACCGGGTGAAATCAAAGGCTTTTGGTCTCATCAATTCCCTACTTCTTACTCACTGTCTTCAGTCCCTCTCTCTTCGCCGCAATGTTGCCTCACCCCATCTTTCCTATCGCTATCATAACGGATACTGCTCCTCTGAATTCTCTCACTGCATGGCTCCTCCTTTAAGGAGAGCACACAGTACCAAACTTTCGACACATTCTCATTCCTTTTCTCTCCATCTTTCAAACGCAATGGTTAATCGGTATTTTGAATCTTTCATCTACTCAACCGGTCAACTCTGAAACAATCTTCCTGAATCCATCTTTCCCCCTGTCTATGACCTCCAATCTTTCAAACGCAGAGTGTCCAGGCATCTCGAAAAACCAGGACCTTGATTTTGGCTATCTTCTTGTACGGTATGGCGGGGTGGGAGGTCGGCGTTTTATCGGACATTTGCCCTTGGCCCATCCTTCCTGCATAAAAAAATAGAATCTTAGAGGACTTATTAGTAAATCATTTGAATTTAAGTCGGAGAAAACAATGTTAACATTATATAATTCCTTATTACGCCCCCCCACCTGGAATACAGCGTTTAGTTCTGGTCCCCATATTTACGACAGGACATGAACAGTGGAGAGAGTGCAGCGACGGGCTACTAAGATGATTCCTAGACTTAGAAACAAATCATACGCCCGTTTAGAAACGTTAAATTTATTCTCACTTGTAAAAGGTGTATTCGAGGAGATTTAATCCAAGTGTTTAAAATGATTAAAGGTTTTGATAATGTAGACGCCGAAAAATATTTCACCTTCAGAAATGCAGATAAAACTCGCGGTAATGGTTTCAAATTATTGGGTAAACATTTTAATTCTAATGAAGCTTAACATTTTTAATTCAGTCGTATAGTTAATTTGAGGAATACAGTAGATTGCCCGCCACGCTAGTTCACAGTAATTCGGTCGAGTCCTTCAGAAAGAGACTAGATCCTTATTTTGCCTTAAACCGCTAGTTAGAAGCATTTGTTAGCGCATAAAAGTATTGGAGAATTTTCACTCTGATTCCTTTCTCTTTAGTTTAACATTTTCACTTTATCTTTAAATTTTTTCCCTTCCTTTCAACCTCCCTTCTTTGCTTTGCTTTAAAACATTCACTTGTCTTTAAATTTTATTAGATCTTTAAACTTTCCTCCTTAAACAAACAGCTTCGTAGGGACCAGGCGGTCTGTAGCTGTTTGGTATCTTTTGTATTCTTCGTATAAATAAGGAAATGTGTTCTGATAGGTATGTTGCGTAAACTCTTAGGAAGAGGCGCACCGACTTTCACATACATTCTTTCAAAATTGGAGGAACTTTTCCAGGTTTTGTAGAAAACATATAAACACAATAATATACACACTTTTCAGCCAATTGTAGTCGAATTTAGACCAAATTATTCTACTCGAGTTTAAATGGAGGAAAAACGCTAAAAATTTTCATACGAATTGGTTATTAAATAAGGACTCTTTGGAAAACATGTTCATCTCAGCTTGAAAGTTAGCCTCAAAACAAAACGCAGGAAATTGATAACGGTGGCATGAATGGAAATATTAAAGAAACGACCGCAAACCGATACAATCTTAGATCCAAAGGATCAGTAGATCATACATGTAAAATCGATATTTTCATGTTCTTCGCTGAAGAACACTGAGGCGTAAAAATATCTTTAGCTACTGAATTAAGCTTAACGTAAATATTAAAACGCTGCCTTGCTAACGAAACGACCTAAATTTAGCTGTGCAAATCCTGTAGCTGAGACGCGATTTCCTGTTTACTTCCAAATGACTAAATGACTAGTACAATTTCCTTCGACGCCGCAACGACGATTGCGACGAGTGGGAAAGAACATATCAACAAAATATTTTAGTGAGAATTTAACTTTTTGTAGAATATGGAGACAATTTCGCAAATAGAACTGAATTTGTAATAAAAAAAAATTGAAATAAACATCATTCAAAACTACTTAAGTCTCGCTTAATGCATCTCATGAATACGTGTGTGTAAATGTGAACATATACTTTTACACAATGGACCGAGACATTTAATTACATTACATTGCCGCAAATTCGAATTAACAACCTTAATAATCTTAATTATCTTAATAAGTTTAATAACTTCAATTAACGATAATCTAAAGAAAAAAAGGAATTTTCCAACTTTTCAAATACTTCAGTGTTCGTTTTAATGTGAACTGAAATCATTTTCACAAAGTTGTTTTTATCAAAATGATCATGTAAACATGCTTAAATACAGGGCGTTCATAAAAGATCTGAACGATGTGATTCGTTAATATTTTTCAAACTAAATAAGATATAAAGCAAGAAGCATATGTAAGCGATAGAGCAACTAATAAAGTTTTTTTGTATAAGACCAAGGTTGTCAATATCCATCAACTATGAATCAAGATCAGGGATGCAATAGCGATGGTCGATGCTGGCATGTTTGAACGCACATGACGACAAATTGAATATCGATTGGATGTTGTACGGGCGACCAATAGCGCACATGCTAAAGTTCATTAAACATATATGTAAAAATATATGTAAAACATTTAGCTGTGCGGAGTCACATGGACAAAGTTGTTTCGTTATATGTTATTGGGTTATCACATTAATAAAGATTAAAATCGTTCAAATCTTTTATGAACACCCTGTATAATAAACATTATAAATATAATAATAATAATAATAATAATAATAATAATAATAATAATAATAATTAATAACCATAAATACAATTACAGTACCATTGTTTTCTCTAAAGTAAATAAATGCTCATCACATAATTTTATAATTTATATATTATCATTATTAAAATTTATATATTATTTGAAAGGCAATTTCATGTAGATTACTATTATTAGAAGGTTTGTGAAGTCTAATAAAAAAAAAATGGTGGTATTTTAACGTATTAAGTGACTACACCTGACACAAGCAGTTTCAGAGAGAAATTTACTTTCAGAAATAAACGTCTTAAATTTGGAATTACACTGGGTAACAAAATTTGAAACATTTTCTGTTTATTGTGATTTTTCTGTCGTTTCTTAATGATTTCGGGGCGCTGATTCCAAAAATTATATTGGTTTTGCTCTATCATCAACCGTTTCAAAAATATAGGTTATCACACTTTTCATATGGCAAAGTATATAAAGAAAGCTGACATAAATATTTTCTGAAAATAAAAATACTATTGGAAATTAATGTTTATTGAGCCAAAATTGTTTCACAAACCCAAAATGGTGCAAAGGATATAATATATATCATGAAGAGAACCGATAAGAGAATAACAAGCCTCGTTATGCAGTGTGCGTTCCTTAAAAATGCACTGAAGAACGCGACTTCCGCGTATGAACATTCGTATCCTTTCTGATCAGCGACCATACGTAGTCTCCCATCATGGAAGCATCCCAATGGCCCTGGTACCTTTTCTCCATCGTTTGAATATCTTGATGGAATCTTTCGCCATGTTCTTCACTCACATCGCCCAGGTTATCACGAAAAAAGTCTAGATGTGAATGCAGATAGTGTAATTTTAAAGACATACGGCACCCCATTTTGCCATAGCACTTAATCAAGTTTGACACTAACTCCTTATAGTTTGGTGCTTTATGGTTGCCTAAAAACCGACGAACCACATCACGGAAAGCAAACCAAGCCTCTTTTTCGATCGGAGTCATCTTGGCTTCAAGGTTCTTTGAATTCAACAGCGCCTTGACTTGTGGTCCTACAAAGATGCCAGCCTTGACTTTGGCCACAGAGAGTTTAGGGAACATGACCCGAATCTGTTGGAAAACTTCCCCTCCAAAATCTAACGCAGTTACAAACTGCTTAATTAGACCCAACTTAATATGGAGAGGTGGTAGCAGAACTATGTCAGGCTTCACAAGAGGTTCCCTGAGTACATTGTATTTTCCTGGTTGCAGTCCTTCACGTGGAGGCCACTGAACTGTTTTATAGTGCTCAGTTGAAGCCCTGCTATCCCACAGGCAAAGAAAACATGAATATTTAGTAAACCCTCCTTGTAAACCTAACAGGAAACCAATCATTTTGAAATCACCACACACGTCCCAGTTATATTGTTCATACCTGATTTGAGTGAGCAGTTGTTTGACATTTTCATAGTCCTCTTTCATTTGAACAGAATGTGCAACTGGTATAGATGGATATTTGTTCTCATTGTGGAGTAGAACAGCTTTTAAACTCAGAGTTGAACTGTCAATAAACAGGCGCCACTCTGAGGGTATATCTGTTAACCCAATAGCTGTGAATAGACCATTAACCTCAATGCAATAACAGAGAGAGCCATTGACATCGTAGAACCTTGCAAACTCTTCATGCCGCTTTCGGTATACAGTGCCCTTGCAGTCTTCTCCAAGCAAATTCCACTCTTTGGGTCTGGAGGTCAGAAGCTCAGCCCCTGATTTCGTCAGACCCAAATCTCTAATTAAGTCGTCCAATTCCCTCTGATTTGGAAAGTGAGGGTTTGTACTGAAAGTTACTGTATATTCTTCATCATGACTGTCCTCACCAGCCGACATCTCAGATGAGCTAGCTGCATCCTCATTTTCAAGCTGCAAAGCAAAGAAACAAAATATAGGCATAGCTATATATGCAGAAGAGCAACAGCACTAAGAAAAATCGACACATAATGACCCACAGTCTGTAAATACAGAAGGTAGAGTAATGGATAGGTACCTGTTCTGGTGGACGTGGTATTGGAAGACCTTCGCCATGTGGTACAGGAGCTATGGACGACGCTATGCTTGGATACTGAAGAGTCTGCCTTCCTTTAACTTTCCTGTACTTAGAAACATCTACCATGCAGTAGTAGCAATCGTCGTGGTGGCTCTTTGGTTCTCTCCATATTCCGGGTACCGCAAAGGGTATTGCCTTGCGTACTCCCCGCAGCCACCCTTCAAGTGTGGAGCGGCAGCTACCACAGATCACATGGGGTGCCCAGGGCTTATCTTGGTCACCCATAGGCATACCAAAATAGAGCCGATACGCGATCCAGAACTTGGTGCCTTTCACAATCTTGTGCGATACTTGCTTGGGGCCTATGTAATACCCACAAACGTAGCAGAATATATCCGGCGAGTGTTTACAAGCTCTAGTTGTCATTCTCTTTACCAAACTGTACTACATTAATCATAACCTGCAGATATAGAGAGAAGAGTTATTAAATCTGCAACAGATTACAGATTCCAGAAAAAATATGTATTCACAACACTGAAATAATGTTCGCAATAAAAAAGGATCCATAACACTCAAATCGTCAGCACAGAGAAGCACAGAAACACAGTACCTCAGTACTGGTAACCATCAGACAAACAACCTGCTTTCTTTGTATGCTCACACTTACTGACTTCTCAGACTCTGCGCTCTTCTTTATATAGCACAGTGGAAGTTTCGGGCAATTTCTAAAGCAAGAAACTGTCAACGAACATCCGGATTGTTCTCAACAATTCCTGATTATTCTGATATTGCTGCCCCCATAATAACATTATACTGGAAAAATGGATTATCTCTGAAACCATTGATGATACACACAAGCCAAGGCCAGATTTGGACTCAGCGCCCACAAATGCATATAAAAACAAAAAATTCTATATAAACAGAATCAGTGTTACACAGTGTTATCAGCTAAAGAGATTAACACTGACCTGAAAAATGATAACAAAGTCCCAATCTGACATAAAATACAAGGTGGTCTGAATTAAATGTACCAGTTCAAGCGCAATAATGGCAGGAAAACGTCTTGCTGAAAAAACTCGAAATGCCATCATCGCTTAATGTAAGGAAAGATTTTTTAGTTGTAAAATTGCCTTAAAAGTTCACTGTAACTAGTCAACAGTTTTGAGAACGATACAATTTCACCAGCAGTCAGGTAATATCACAGACAAGCTTCGTTCAGGAAGCCCAAGGAAGTGTATATGTGTGTGTGTATATATATATATATATATATATATATATATATATTATAATGAATAAAACCACGAAGGAAAGGAAACACAAAAAGGTGCTCAAGCGCTTTCGTCTAATGACATCCTCAGGAACACTGAAGTACATAAAGGGTTACGGCCTATATATAGGTTACAGAAAGAAAAAAAAAAAAATAAATAAATAAATAACATACATACACACACACATATATATATATATATATATATATATATATATATATATATATATATATGTATATACATACATATCTACATATATACATATATATATATATATGCAATAAACGGAGAAGTAAAAATAAAAATTAAAAATTAAAGGATTAACAAAGAGGCATACAGATTTGTAAGGAAAAATATCGATTTTTAGCACAAGATCAAATGAATTATAAAAATACAAATTTATACTGCAAATCTGCCCGGGTTTTAACACTTTGCCTTTTATAGTCAAGTTACGATATATATAAAAATAAAATGAAAATTAAAAGTTAATAAAGTAGCATACAAGTTTACCAAAGATTTAGCGTCCTACCCTTTTTATCTAAATCTGTTTTGAAGGAATTCAAAACAACAGGATCGAGTTGAAAAAGACCTTTGCTTATGTTGAAGTTATTTGAAAGTTGGATAATGGCAGACTCAAGAATATTTCTATTAACAACGTTGCTAGAGTAGAATAAAACTGAAGCATTATTCCAATCGATACAGTGGGATAACTCTGACAAATGGACAAAAAGAGCACTGGACAACTGTCCTGTTCTAACGGAATATTGATGCTGTTTTATACGTGTGTGCAAATCCTTTCCCGTCTGACCTATGTAAAAGGATCACATTGTTTACACGCAACCCAATTTTATAGATAATACCTGAATTATTGGTAGGGCTATTTTTTTACTAGGATATTTTTCACAATATTTTTATATGAAAAACTACATTAATATCCAAAGTTTAAGTACATTAGCAATGGCATAAAAAGCCGCGGAAAAATGGAAGTACTAAAATTTTTTTGACAAAGTACGAGTGTTATTATTGACACGAAGAAGTTCGTTTGCCTTGTTGAGACAGATTCCATAAACGCAGATGGATACACAGATCACTTCCAATACCGTTGATTTTTTTCCAATTCGGATTCGATCTATGTATTCCGGACTGGCGTCCTAAGGGCGCGGAGAAAACATTGATGAAAAAATAGCCTTCTACTGGGGGTGTCATGTCCCGAGTAAAAGTGTACGTAGGACAAATTGTTTGTTGTTTTCCGATAGATACTAAACTTAAAACCTGGGCTTTCCCTATGTACACGCACATCCAAAAATGGGATTGAATTGTCTTGTTCCACTTCTAAAGTAAACTTAATGGAGGGGACTTGATCATTTAACTGAAGGAGGAAGTTATCCAGGTCACGATTCATGGGCCAGATACACAAAATATCGTCGACGTACCGCAACCAAGGGATGCCAACCCCCAGGATTCTCGGAATGTAAGTAATTTCGAAAAACTCCATATAAATATTGGAGAGGAGGGGCGATAAGGGGTTGCCCATGGCCATCCCAAACACTTGTTGATAATACTCGTTATTGAAAGTGAATTTACAGTCTTTGATGCAAAGCTTAATAAGTTCCAAAACAATGTGTGAAGGTAGTGGCAGGTCATACTTATGTAATTCTTGGGAGAGAAAGTCAAGCATATCATCAATCGGCACTTTTGTAAACAATGAACAAACGTCAAAACTGATCAATCTATCGTTAGTTTCAGTACGTGCATTATTCAATTTTTCAGTAAGATCCATGGAATTTTTTACATGTGAATCAGAGATAGTTCCGAGAATGGGGGACAAGACTTTGACAAGCCATTTGGAGAGTTTATAAGTAATAGAGCCCACCGAGCTAATAATAGGGCGCATAGGGTTGCCAGGTTTGTGGGTTTAATAAGACCGTAAAGGTAGGGCAGAGAAGGTGAAGTGGACATGAAAAGCGGAATTAAGTCCTTATGATCTTTGAGAATGCGTTTCAAGCCACTATTAAATGATTTGATGACGTCATCCTGCGGGTTCTTCCTAAGTTTGCTGTATGTGGCGGGGTCCTGGAGAAGCTCGTTCATCTTTCCGATGTAGTCCACTTTGTCCATAATAACTATGGTGTTAGCCTTGTCTGCTTTAGTAATATGGAGCTCCCCATCTTTTTTTAATTGTGAGAGGCCATCGCGAAAACGTTTAGGAAAGTTATCTTCGTAATTACCATTCGCCGCACTATAAACGAGGCCTTTAACTATGTTAAACAAATACTGAGGGAGATTACACTGTTTTTCAAAACACGCGAGACTGTAACAAATTTGTAAAGCCGAAGGTTTTTTAACAATAAAAAAGGACATACCATATCCAAGGGCACTTTTTGCATCGTCACTAATGTTTTTCGAAGAAAGGTTCAAAACACACTTTGAGCTTGCTTTTTTACTCCACTGACTATTTCGAATGAGACTTTTAATTTTCCGATCCAAAATGTTACGAAGTGAAGTAGTTCTCCGACGCAACTCGTTGTAAATTTCATCAAACAAAGGTTGGATCCACGGTTGGGGAATAACGGTTACAAAATTATGTTTGGCGATGTTTAAATTTTTGAAGGCGGACCACTCATTTTGTCTGGTGACTTCAATATGTTTCTTTAAAATTAATCTGCTGAAGTTGTTGAACGGATGGTCGTCAATTTGTCTGAGGCGAATCGGAAGCAGGGATTTGGGAAGAACTTGCTCCTCTAGACAATTAGTAAGAAACTTTCGTCGGATACTAATTGCATGCCCCTTCATTAATGTAGAAGAAAACACGGACACAAACGGAGCAAGTTCATCCCAAATCCCTGCTTCCGATTCGCCTCAGACAAATTGACGACCATCCGTTCAACAACTTCAGCAGATTAATTTTAAAGAAACATATTGAAGTCACCAGACAAAATGAGTGGTCCGCCTTCAAAAATTTAAACATCGCCAAACATAATTTTGTAACCGTTATTCCCCAACCGTGGATCCAACCTTTGTTTGATGAAATTTACAACGAGTTGCGTCGGAGAACTACTTCACTTCGTAACATTTTGGATCGGAAAATTAAAAGTCTCATTCGAAATAGTCAGTGGAGTAAAAAAGCAAGCTCAAAGTGTGTTTTGAACCTTTCTTCGAAAAACATTAGTGACGATGCAAAAAGTGCCCTTGGATATGGTATGTCCTTTTTTATTGTTAAAAAACCTTCGGCTTTACAAATTTGTTACAGTCTCGCGTGTTTTGAAAAACAGTGTAATCTCCCTCAGTATTTGTTTAACATAGTTAAAGGCCTCGTTTATAGTGCGGCGAATGGTAATTACGAAGATAACTTTCCTAAACGTTTTCGCGATGGCCTCTCACAATTAAAAAAAGATGGGGAGCTCCATATTACTAAAGCAGACAAGGCTAACACCATAGTTATTATGGACAAAGTGGACTACATCGGAAAGATGAACGAGCTTCTCCAGGACCCCGCCACATACAGCAAACTTAGGAAGAACCCGCAGGATGACGTCATCAAATCATTTAATAGTGGCTTGAAACGCATTCTCAAAGATCATAAGGACTTAATTCCGCTTTTCATGTCCACTTCACCTTCTCTGCCCTACCTTTACGGTCTTATTAAAACCCACAAACCTGGCAACCCTATGCGCCCTATTATTAGCTCGGTGGGCTCTATTACTTATAAACTCTCCAAATGGCTTGTCAAAGTCTTGTCCCCCATTCTCGGAACTATCTCTGATTCACATGTAAAAAATTCCATGGATCTTACTGAAAAATTGAATAATGCACGTACTGAAACTAACGATAGATTGATCAGTTTTGACGTTTGTTCATTGTTTACAAAAGTGCCGATTGATGATATGCTTGACTTTCTCTCCCAAGAATTACATAAGTATGACCTGCCACTACCTTCACACATTGTTTTGGAACTTATTAAGCTTTGCATCAAAGACTGTAAATTCACTTTCAATAACGAGTATTATCAACAAGTGTTTGGGATGGCCATGGGCAACCCCTTATCGCCCCTCCTCTCCAATATTTATATGGAGTTTTTCGAAATTACTTACATTCCGAGAATCCTGGGGGTTGGCATCCCTTGGTTGCGGTACGTCGACGATATTTTGTGTATCTGGCCCATGAATCGTGACCTGGATAACTTCCTCCTTCAGTTAAATGATCAAGTCCCCTCCATTAAGTTTACTTTAGAAGTGGAACAAGACAATTCAATCCCATTTTTGGATGTGCGTGTACATAGGGAAAGCCCAGGTTTTAAGTTTAGTATCTATCGGAAAACAACAAACAATTTGTCCTACGTACACTTTTACTCGGGACATGACACCCCCACTAAGAAGGCCATTTTTTCATCAATGTTTCTCCGCGCCCTTAGGATCGCCAGTCCGGAATACATCGATGCCGAATTGGAAAAAATCAACGGTATTGGAAGTGATCTGTGTTATCCATCTGCGTTTATGGAATCTTGTCTCAACAAGGCAAAACGAACTTTCTATCGTGTCAATAATAACACTCGTACTTTGTCAAAAAATATTTTAGTACTTCCATTTTTCCCGGGCTTTTTAGGCATTGCTAATGTACTTAAACTTTTGGATATTAATGTAGTATTTTCATATAACAATATTGTGAAAAATATCATAGTAAAAAATAGCCCTACCAATAATTCAGGCATTATCTATAAAATTGGGTGTAAACAATGTGATTCCTTTTACATAGGTCAGACGGGAAAGGATTTGCACACACGTATAAAACAGCATCAATATTCCGTTAGAACAGGACAGTTGTCCAGTGCTCTTTTTGTCCATTTGTCAGAGTTATCCCACTGTATTGATTGGAATAATGCTTCAGTTTTATTTCACTCTAGCAACATTGTTAATAGAAATATTCTTGAGTCTGCCATTATCCAACTTTCAAATAACTTCAACATAAGCAAAGGTCTTTTTCAACTCGATCCTGTTGTTTTGAATTCCTTCAAAACAGATTTAGATAAAAAGGGTAGGACGCTAAATCTTTGGTAAACTTGTATGCTACTTTATTAACTTTTAATTTCATTTTATTTTTATATATATCGAAACTTGACTATAAAAGGCAAAGTGTTAAAACCCGGGCAGATTTCCAGTATAAATTTGTATTTTTATAATTCATTTGATCTTGTGCTAAAAATCGAATTTTCCTTACAAATCTGTATGCCTCTTTGTTAATCCTTTAATTTTTAATTTTTATTTTTACTCTCCGTTTATTGCATATATATATATATATATATATATATATATATATATATATATATAATATATATATATATATATGTATGTGTGTATGTATGTTATTTATTTATTTATTTATATTTTTTTTTTTCTGTAACCTATATATAGGCCGTAACCCTTTATGTACTTCAGTGTTCCTGAGGATGTCATTAGACGAAAGCGCTTGAGCACCTTTTTGTGTTTCCTTTCCTTCGTGGTTTTATTCATAATAAATATTTTTCAAGTGTTACTTTCGTGAAATAATTTTCATATATATATATATATATATATATATATATTTCCTATTTCTTTCTTGTCCCTGAAGATGTGAATATATCACGAAAGCGCTCGGATTTTGTGTTTCTTTTTCCTTTTTCCCTGTGGTTGTTTGCTTATTAATAAGATCGCCTGTTATTCTGTGATTTTACTGCATATATATATATATATATATGTGTGTGTGTGTGTGTGTATATATACACACTGTACACTGTATATAATACTTCTACATCGACATTTTTAGTAAATAAATTAATCACGTTGGAATAATGAAGGGTAAAGATGTATGAACGTGTATCGCTGTAATCGCTACACACTGTTAGGTATAAATATGGATTTGTGTGAAGAAAATATGACGATTATATCGAAACGTGTTCGACTCCTTTTGTTTCAATTTCCACACCTGTTCAGTTTATATACATATGAAGAGAATTAGTCCCAATTACAATATGAAACAATTATTTGAAAATATAGTTTATTGTGAAATACTTTATATGTGGAAGGGGAGAATGTCCATGTGGAATCATAGTTGATTCCGAGATTAATTCTGTTTTGACACGCTTAAACAAGTGACGGTGGTCAACAATAGCCTCACTTGTTTTGCTGAAGTTTAAAATTTAAACATGTGAATCTCTTGAGGGAAACTAGTAACGTCTCCGGTGCTAAATATTTTTAAATTTTCTTAAAAAATGTATTTAGCAATGATAGTTAATAATACCTACCATTGATCGAAACAAGGTAAAATATGACGAGAATACAAATTTAACAAATTGCTTATCATATTCTGTCACGACTGAATTTTCTATATCAAAGTTCTGATCACTGCAGTGCTCACTCAAAAGTTGTAGTATATGATAAATTTTAAACATGATAACTTTTAAACAACAATTGGGCTACGTCGTGTCCATGTTGCAATACCGTTTCCCGTTGCTTAGCGACGTTAAGCGACATTGAGTTAGGGTTGTAGTTGGATGGGTGACTGTCTTCCACATCTAGATGACGTACCGAGTCATGGTCCGGATCTCACGTAAAGCTGTACAGAGTGGCAAGAAAATCCCTTTGCAGTGAAATTACAGCATATCTGTATGTTGCCCTTGCTTTTCATGCAATGGGACTTTGTGGCCACTCTGTAGGTTCCAACAAGGAAGTTAAACAACCCCAAAGACGCATTAAACAAAAACGGAAACCATACATAAGCTAAATAACATTAAAAAAAAATTAAACTACTTCTTACAATTAAATTTACAAATATATTTAGATTAAATTACCTCGGTGGTGTAGTGGTTAGCGTCGCTGACTACAAATCCATCGGCCCCGGATTCGAGACCCGACGGCAGCCGGCGCGCAGCAAAACCCAGCTGTTCATCGTTCCACACAATAAAGAAAGTGGTTGGTAGATAAATGGGTACCCTAGGTGGCCTAGTGGTTAAGACGCTGGGCTGCTGATGGGGCGTGGTTCGGATTCCACGTTAAACTGTAGGTCTAAGTTGGAGTGAAAAACTTGACCTTCGTCAGAATGAACAATTCGGGCAGAAGCTAACCAAAGGTAAATAAATAAATTTACTGAACCTACAAACTAAAACGCGAAGTAAAAGGCATGTTTAACACAACTGCAGTATATATGTATATATATATAACCATTGGTTAGCTTCCGCCCGAATTGTTCATTCTGACGAACGTCAAGCTTTTCATTCCACCTTAGACCTACAGTTTAACGTGGAATCCGAACTACGCCCCACCAGCAGCCCAGCGTCTTAACCACTAGGCCATCCAGGGTACCCATTTATCTACCAACCACTTTCTTTATTGTGCGAAAGGATGAACAGCTGGCCTTTGCTGCGCGCCGGCTGCCGTCACCGGGTCTCGATCCCGGGGCCGATGGATTCGTAGTCAGCGACGCTAACCACTACACCACCGAGGCGCATTGGCGTGTATATATATATATGATATATATGAAACACTTCACAAGTTCATTTGGCTCTTGAGTTTACATTTAATACGTTCAATCAGTAAATATGAATAAAATTTAAATTAAAAACCGTATGCAAATGCAAATATTATCGACCGCAAAATCAATACACATTCGACATGCTTTAGAATACATACATATATACTTATAATATATATATATATATATATATATATATATATATATATATATATATATATTATAGTAAGATACCAAAAACCGTTCCGTATTTAACTATTAATGAAATTATTAAGTTCATTATTTATGGCCGTTATAAAGTTTTCCTTTATTAAATTTCGCGTGTTCTGTTCGGTCATTTTCATCCTCGCTTTTTCTTGCCAAGTCATAAATTTAATCAGTCTGAACACGAAACGGACACGCACGCCTTGAAGTCGTGTTTTAAGCATGGACGATAAATAAGCGCACGAAGACCCCCCTTGTAAGCGCGTATATGAGGCAATACACCTTTGAAACACGCTCACGCTCCTCTTTACATCCCTTACACACAAAAAATACAATATATACAGCACATACACTGCTACACTGATTCACTTCTTAATCACTGTTATTTTACAGTATTTATGGGATATATATATATATATATATATATATATATATTTGTATATACTGTATATGTATATATAGGGGAATTTAATTGTAATTTCTTTATATACTGTACACGGTTAAACACTATATATTATATATATATATATATATATATATGCGTGCGTGTGTTCATTTGCGCTTATGGCAGTCTTTTTTTTATTATCTACTATTAAATTGCTTTTTCGAAATTAAAAGTGCAACAATTTGGGCAGTATTTTTTGAAGTTTTAAATTTAACAACAGTTATTCCCCATAAAAATATTATATATATATATATATATATATATATATATATATATATATATATATATATATATATATATATATACTGTATTTATATATAAAGGTTTCAAATAAACAAGTAAGGAACTTTAAAAAGTTTTAAAACGAAAGTAGAATTTTGAGAGACAAAAGAGGGCTCGAATGTGTCCCTTCACCCCCATTCCCCAACTCCCAACATACACCTTTCAAAAAAAATCTCAAAGGGGCTTAAAGTTACCAAAATCCAAAATTAGAAAAGTTTAAGAAATCCATATCAAAAATGAAAACCTAAAATTAATACTTATAAATTATATATATATATATATATATATATATATATATATATATATATATATATATATATATATATAATATATATATATATATATATATATAGGATGAGCGAAAAAAGTGTTTCGAAAAATATTTATGTAACAAGTTTCTGCGAACACCTTTCTGAACCACCCTGTTTATACTTGTCTGGATGTGTGTTTCGTTATAATGATGAACCCCGTTCGGGTAGCCTTTATCAAGGTTTTAATTTTCAATGGTCTTGAAAGGCGCTTGAATACTTATGCAGTAATACAAGGTGTTCATAAAGTCACGCGAATGAATATGCATGTACATTTGTACACGTCAACATATTCACTGACGTGTCCTTATGAACACCCTGTATTTAAACAGCTTATTCTGTACTGAAACAGAAAATTGAATAGAAGCGAAAATACAACATTATGGGCTCTTCTTTCGTTTTAAGAATAAATTCAGTGTAAGACGCTCATTTCCTCAATAATTTTTAAATAGTTTTTAATAAATATTTGCTATTTCATTTAAAAAAAATGCTATGAGAAAATGATGTTCTGTTTCAGTATTTGTATTAGATGACACATGAAGTGGTACGTATTTAAAAGAAAACGATAAATATTGTTATTCTGCACCTGTATATAAGGGGTTCTAAAAAACCTTAGCCCCGCACCCCCATTTGCAGCTTACATGTTTACTTATATCGAAATAGTTTTTAGTGTTTATAAAAATATATAAAATTCTTTATTTATTGCAGGTATTAAAATTACTCTAGCTGATAAAGTGATAATATAATGGCTTCTCAATTAATTGGTGATTCGGAGAGGCAACGTGTGATAGATCGCATACGAACAATAACATTTCGGGAAGCTCGTGATGCTGGAGCCACCTTTATAACACGTTCATGGGTTGCCAAAATGTTGTGAAGAAGTGAGGACTTCGTCAAAAGAAATTGGAATAAAACTTGAGATGAATGTGAAATGGATACAACCAAATCTGGGCGCCCAAATTTGCCACTCTCGTAAGCGGAAAAACAGCTGTGCTAAACTTTCTAGAGAGATCGAAGTGTTGAGAGGAAAGATCGTTAGTGGTGAGATCATTCGACTGTACCGTCATAGGCAAGGTTTAAAACCTTGGTATGAACTTCCAAAGCCAAGAAAAACTCAACTTAACATCGATGATAGAATGTGGTTTGCCCATTATCTTGAAGATTGGGATGTGGATGATTTCATGCATTTAGCTGTCTCCGATGAATTTTTTGTTTACGTAACACGTCAGCCTAACTACCAAAATGATCGAGTGTGGCCCACAACACCAGATGAAATCGATGACAATGAACATTATCGCGAATTATTAAAAAGTCCAGACTGTGTTGGTGTGTTTGTTTTGTTCACTGCAAAGAAGCTCATGTGGGTGCTGAAGCCAAATGGTCAGAGTTGGGATGGACAGTATTTTCGTGATATTATTCTATCCCAGCATGTCATTCCTTTTCAAAGAAACCCAAACAATGTTATGGATGTCGATCAGGTCACACTTCTGCACGATAAGGCCCCCTGCTTTAAGGCATTACCCACTCAACAGTTGTTGTGGAACCATGAGATCGATTTCTTTGGAAATGAAGAATGGCCAGGAAATTCTCCTGATCTGAACGTTTGTGAACACATTGGATCAGTTACAAAGGACAAGATTGAATGTCTCTTGTTTCAAGAACCTGCAGCAAATCGATTTTCGAAGGATACAATGACGCAACACATTGAAACTGTTTTAGCAAATTTGCGTAACGATCAAGATCTATTCACGTCACCTTTGGCAAGCTACCCAAAACGAATTCAGGCTGTCTTGGAAGCCAATGGCGGGAACACCAAGTTTTAATTGTTTCTCATTAAATGCAGGATTAAATTCTCTTTTGTATGGTATGTTTAATTTTACTTTACCTCTAATGGTTTAGGCCATGGGCGGCTGGGCTAATGTTTATTGGAGCCCCGTACAATATATATGTGTGTGCAGGAACGGATCCAAGGAGGATAGTCTAGGGGGACGGTACCAAACAGACATGCTGAGTATTTTATTTGTTGCACATTTTTTATATACCATTCACTTCACCATTATACTGTGAAGTAGCAACGGGAAACGGGCTTCATGTTCCTGTGCGTGAGCTGAAAGATATAAAAAATTCGCACTCCCGTAAGGGGATAATCCACATTTAAATTATATTATAATGCATACATACGCACTAGTTTTCAATGGTGTGGTAGTGATAGTTGCATTGACAAAGAAATATTATTTTTTTGAAGACCTAATAAAGAAAACATGAAAATAATATGATTAATAATAAAATATTTATCAAATTCTGTTCATTTCAATTGTGATAAGCGTGTAATACAGTATAATGCGATGCTTACTGTAATACTTACAGTATACTACACAGTTATAATACAGTATAATTGAACATAAAATACATGATTAGTACTCATGTATTTTATGTTCAATTATACTGTATTATAACAGACATTTCACGAGTAATGCAATATTATATAGATCTAATTATCATGATCTAGGTGTCCTCGGGCAAAACGTTCACAAGTTCCATTCGTCCTTTGGGGGATCTAGCCTTGTGGGAGCACGTGGCCCCCATGCCCCCCTGGATCCGTCCATGGTATGTGTTTGTCTATCCCTCTTTCTATATATTGTTATGAAATTGTTACGTAATGAGAAGGAATGATGGTAAAGCAGAATATGCTTAAATTCGTACAAAATCGGAATGCATTTAGAAACCTGACATGGATTAAAGAGGAATTTATGAAAGATTATCAATGTCAAAGGAATCACACTTTTATGCCTTTGATGTTTTTGTCTGTTTTTAGGAAATATAAGTGGTAATAATTATTTGATTTTGTTAAATCTCATTATTTTTAAATTTCTACATTGTTTATCATAATTCACTATTTCTTCGTTCTAAGTAAGAGACCACTTCAGACCACGAAGCAGATATGAGAATAGCACTTATTTCGAACTGGAGTCAATAAAGATTTCGATTTTTATTCTATGAAACTTATAATAGGTTTTTGTAAATAAAATTAAGACATATTTAGGTTAGGTTAGGTTACAAGTTAGATTATGTTAGATCCACTTTAAAAAGTTAGCTGAGATGCTTTATTTTTAGTCGTGAATGTTTTTAGAGGTTCAAACATTTTCGCAAAAGTTTCACTCAAGAAATTTTTTTAGATGTGTCAAGAATTTGGTTGGTTGGTCAAAATGTGCCTCTGGAAAGGTCTCAGCGCTCAGTTTTGGAGTCTTTTTCGATTTCTTTTATTTAAATAAAGAAATTTTTAATAAGAGTCATAAATAATTTAGAACCTCAGTTTTACATCACCTTTTAAAGGACATTTTTAAAACATTTTTAACGCTTTATCACAATTTTAATAACAAATCTTTTAATGAATTTGAGGTAGAAACTGTATAACTTTTATATATGCAGTATATGCAAAATAAATATATATATATATATATATATATATATGTGTGTGTGTGTGTGTGTGCGAGTGTGTGTGTGTGCCTGCGCATGTATTTTCTACATAACTGAATAAAAAATAAAAATGAAATACAAAATGAAATAAAAATAAAAAACTTTTTGCATTGTTTTCATTCAATTTATTTTCAACTTTTCTATTTGTTTCAAATCAGAAAACACATCATTTTTCAGCTTTATTTACACAAACTACAAAAAAATTCAGAATTCTCACACACACACACACACACACATATATATATATATATACTGTATATATATATATATATATATATATATATATATTATATATGGTAGTTTAAAAGACATTTTATTTTTGGTGTGGAATAAAGGAAGTAAAAAGGTCTTTTGAATCGGAGAAATTATTTCTTTTGTTGCTTCCGGTCAGTCCCAACTGAGTGGAACCTCCACAAACCGCAGTGCGGCTTCACTAACCAATTTAAATTTTTCTTTTTATTTTGCGGCTGATTTTCGTGACCGGACAATTGTTACGAGAAACAAGACCGTTGGTTTCAGGCTTCGTGATTGGGAGAAGCAACAAACAATGGAAACTAAATTTTACAGCATAAAAATATCGAACACAATCTAATTTTTTTTATTTAGAATGAGGCATAAAATGTTTATCATGTCTTTCATTTGATGTTTCATTTGTTCCGTTCCATTGGAGAAACGCTTCATTTCAGAGGCACTGATTGGCGATAGCAGAGACTAATGGGCATTTCGTGTGGGCGGGTGTTCAAATGTATCAGTTGGAAATTGATGGAATTCTCTCTCTCTCTCTCTCTCTCTCTCTCTCTCTCTCTCTCCAGACACACACACACATATATATATATATATATATGTGTGTGTGTGTAAAAATGAACAATGAATAATTCCTATATTCATATATTGTTATATTCATTCATATAATTCTTATATTCATTCATATAATTCTTAGATTCATTCGTATAATTCTTATATTCATTTATATATTTCGGATATTTATATAATCCTTATATTCTTATATATTTATATTCATATAATACTTATATTCATATGTATGTACGTTCATATATTCATTTTTACATAAAGACCAAAATCGCCTAACGCGAGTTTGGATACATTTTTTATTTGCTTTCTATTTTTGCCAAATAATTGGTGAATTATTTCTTTTTAAATTACTTAAACATTTTTTTAGATTTAGCTTAATAATGAAACCTGATTAAATTTTACAATGTTCATTTTCTGTATACATTCTCTTTTCGTTATAGCAGATGAAGTCATGTCTTGCCGATCCTGCCGAGATGTTAACCTGATTTAAATACACCTCACACTGGCTGAATATGGAGTGTAGAAAGTTGGTTTTAGGGTATGCAGAGTAACTATCATTGTAGTCCGTTCCATCTGAATGGGCTGTACGCAGTTTAGCGTACATGTGCATGCAGCTCGGACCAAAAAGTATGGGCCTGAGCTGGGTATCACGAATCCTATAGGGGCACTCAGTGAACTAATTGTGTTTAATGGGTTAATTGTAATAAAGTCGCTTTGCTCAATAGAAACGTGGGTAGGGGGCATATCAAAGAGGGATAGTTCCGATTTACAACATTGTGAACTACACGGATGGCTGAAACGCGCCATGAGGAGTCAGAAATAGTACCACCTCTCTCGACAAGTAGTAATCAGTCTATGATTCGTGATAGTAGTGTCCTCAGCTTATATCAGTTAAAAAATGATCAGACATACATAGGTTTCATACGGTTAAAACACTTCTTTTTTGATGTCGTTTTACGTTTGGCGCCACGTGATGGTAACCCCTTCGTCCTGACAACCTTCTTCTTCTTCTTTCCGCCACCACGCATTTTTCTCTTTGCATCTTTGATGATTTCGTCCCGTGTACGTTTTAAATTTTTTTTAGAGCTTCTTTAGGTTTAGTTCCACCCATTATGTCTTCTACCACGTTAAAACCTGATTGTAACGCCTACTTCCCGAGAAATCTAGCCCTCCCTCTTCAACAGTAGGACAGCGGTGCGTAGTATGGTTGAAAAAATGGATCCAAGCCTACTCCCAAGCTGATATCTCACCCCTCGATAGACTGTGAAAGGCCTTCGGGTCATTATAACTGAAAGCGACGAAAATGTAGCTCCACTGTTAAGCTCCCATCACCGAATGGGAAATTTTCCTCAATCGTTCTTATATATATTGAGATATTGGTTAATATATTAGTCGCATCATTCACATAATGGGGCTTGTCATATGTAAAACTCAAACTTTTCCCTCTATGGTTGGGAATGTGTGCAATGCGCAGCAGGCGCGCCTAGGTGTCCCCAACAAATTGATGCTCAACGAAAATGCTCTAAATAGAGCGCATATCGGGATGGAGAGCTTTCACCTAGTTTCTCCATCTTCAGCTGATACATTATGCTGGACAAGTCATGTTTTGCCTCGTGAAAGTATCTCTTTGGAGAGCTGCACTACTGTATATTGACCCTCGGCCACAATTGTGAACGGCTCTTTGTCTTTAATATTGCTACTAAGCGTTGATTTTAGCTTCAACGTGGGTGCAGGCGTGTCTATGTTTACGACTTCAAAAAGTAAATCGCCTGTCAGGTACGACTTTTCAAGACTTGTTTAACCCCGTCACAATGTCCATGAATGTGACATAATGACCGATTCCTAGTGTTGCATTTGTACTATAGTACTGTACCTCACCGAACAGGACTGATCGCACTCATCGATTCTTCTAAGGATCAGAAATATGATTTGGTCATTTTCAAGAGTTAAAAATTTGGTGGCTAGCTGGAGTTCACATAAACCCATCTCGTACGAATCACGTTCCAACTGAATGGGCCCATGGAGTTCTGCTACAAAATTGGCCAGGGTGTTGTTAGGATTTACAGACAGAGAAGAAGAGGACGGGAGTGTGACATAGAAGTGGTTAGGCGCCATGTTGCATACTATTTAAGCTTCATTATTGCAGCAGCTTTTATATGGTATTGAAGCTTTCTGGGTAACCTAGCCATTTCACCAGGTACATATTTCTCTTTCCTGAACCTTTGCTGCCTAAATTTTTTTTCAATTTTAAACACTTTTTCCTAAATTAAATGTCAGTTTCTGCAACTCTTCGCGGTAAAAGGCTCCGGCGATTTCTTCCCCATTAAAATCTTCAACGTAATACATCATTATCTCGCCTTTAGGTCTCATAGCACCAACTTTAAAAATCTCACGTGTCCATCCTTGCTGAAATCCCTTCGCGAATTTATTTTCCGAACGTGATAACCTTACATAATCATTGATTTTGAAATGTGTAGAGTGTGGTGGCGGTGCGCCATCTCTTCTCACCTCTATGCGCGTACCTCTTACTAAAACCTCATTAGGTGTTGTGCCGATCGTATGGAGATGTGAACGGTTGTATGACGAAGCCAATGACTCCAGAATGTTTATATATCTGTATGTTTTTATGTGTTAAATAGCGATGCATGCGTTCCTTCATGGTACGTTGAACTCCTTCAGCTAAAGAGGCCTTATGTATAGAACTGCTAGTGTAGTAACTGATATTAAACTCTGTCAGCATGTTCTGAAAAGCGCGACCTATAAATTCTTTCCCCATATCCGTACAAAAATATCCAGGAACCCTATCTTCTTTCAACATCAACGTTTTGGTAGCTTTAGCAACTGTTTCAGGCAATTTATTTTTCAGTGGAATTAGCCACAGATATCTAGAGAATACATCTATTACGAATAGGATGTAGCGGTAGCCGTCGTTATACACTGAATATCTTTGCATGTCTATTAAATCCGCTTGCCAAATAGAGTAAATCGAAGCCGCTGTTGTCTTGGCTGTTTTAAACCTTTTTCTCACCGGCTTATGAAGTGTATAAGCATCCTGCTCCCGCAAAAACCTCTCAACATCTTTTTTCCCTATTTCGTAAACACCTCTGTAAAGTCTATTAACGCCGCCATAGGAGGCGGGGTTAGAAATGTCATAATAACGTTTTCTTAATATGTTAGCCATTTGCGTATTTTAGAGACACGTGGATAAGGTTGGGCGTTTGTTCTCTTCTTTCCCCTCTTCAGAGATGCTACTGCTCGGGGTGATGGCGTACTCAGTTGACATTTGCGAGACTTGTTCCAAGTCTTTTAACTTATTCAAATTTTCTATCGATGTTTTGGGGACATTTATTTGTTGTAGTCTTGCTTTAGTATGCTTCCATCCTGTT
Source organism: Bathynomus jamesi (assembly GCA_023014485.1). Classification (NCBI taxonomy): domain Eukaryota; kingdom Metazoa; phylum Arthropoda; class Malacostraca; order Isopoda; family Cirolanidae; genus Bathynomus; species Bathynomus jamesi. Next base: position 903,152 of record JAJOZX010000867.1, read on the forward strand.
GGTGAGGGCCTATCCCACTTTCTCACCAGATCATGGACAATATCGACGATACTGGATCCCTCTACCCTTGTTCCTTCAACAATGACCTCGCCTGTATCGGTCCACTGTATGATGGGGTCCTCACTCAATAGATTATAAAGACTTAAGCCTTTATTCCTCAATGTATATGGGAGACTGCTTTTTAACACATGCGCGATGTGCTGCGTTCCGTTATTCTTTGGTTGGTCATCTCTAAAGTCGGGCCAGGTCCTATGTCGCCATGCTCAGCGTTGCTCGCGCTGTGCCTAATAACCACGGGGAGCTGTGTCAGATTCATTTTATAATCTTCGTACTCATGAAGAAATTTCTACAAAGCCTCTTGGTACAAGATCCTTTTCTCATAAGGTGACTTTTCACTGTTTAATAGGGCTAACAATTCGCTTTCCATTCTTTTAAGCTTGCTTTTTCGGGGTTTTAGAACCGTGTCCGGATTCTTTGAACTTTGCAATGAAGCATACACCTCGCGTGGAATCACTACCACTTTCTTCATCATATCAATCTAGTCAGTAAAGGTCCCAAAACTGAGAATAAGATGGGAAGGAATGATCCCCCTCTTTGTACAATAATTCGCTTTTTCTTCCCCACAGTGTGACTTTTACGAGCGAACGCACGTATTATATTCTTCTAACGACGTAAGCGAGCATTCTGATGGGGTTTCATTGGCACATTACATTTTATAACATTAAGACAGATTTCACAGATGCATTTTAAAAAGTCGAAGTCGATATTTTTAACAAACATTTGTTGCAGTGCCAGGGGCAATCGTTGATAAATTTTTATTAATTCACGATATTTCTTCAGCCTATTTGTCATTCTGCAATATATACCGTTTCAGGTTCGTTTGGGAATATATTTGTTCTTAGAAGCACCCTAAACGTGTTTCGCGGGTGAAGGTCACAAAGCAAATATCCATAACGCTGACTTGTGGCTTCTTTATAAACCTCCAAAAACTCCTAACGCTGATTCGGGAACACTTGATTGGCTAATACCCTAATTTGTGACACATCTCTACGTTCCGCGAATAAGACTAGATATTGTGTATTTAACGTCACATCGCGCATGTATCTATTTTTGAAAAATAGATTCTGATTGATGAAGAATACACTTATGTTAAGATGGTGGGAGAACACCGTAAATGTCTCGGCAAAAGTTTTATCCATTTCCAACATGAGATCGTCAATTACAATGACTGTATGCTCATTTCCCTTTAACGAATTAACGTCATAAACACCTTTGTTGAACAAAATATCATCTTGGTACTTGTTGAACACTGATTGTTACGTCGAATAGCACCATATTACTTTATGCACAAATTTTGAGAACATCGCCCCTTATCTTGAATGATTTTAAACATAAACACAGTTTTATCACATCTTACATGGTCAGATATAATACATGTGGACGGGCTCGTGAACATGAATTTTTCTACAGACTCCCTCTCTAACACGTCACACCCCTAAGTGGGTCATTTACAAAATATAACAAAATTTAAGTGCTGCTCCTTATATTCTTGTTTTTCTTCTTCCACAGAACTGTGAATGACGACAATGTACAGCCCCCATCATCGATATTACAGGGCTCGTGAACCTGAATTTTTCTACAGACTCCATCTCTAACACGTCACACCCCTAAGTGGGTCATTTACAAAATATAACAAAATTTAAGTGCTGCTCCTTATATTCTTGTTTTTCTTCTTCCACAGAACCGTGAATGACGACGATGTACAGCCCCCATCATCGATATTACAGATGACCCCGATGACCGTGTAGCTACAGAATCCTTCCCCACTGACGAAACCTCAACAGCGATACATGTAGCATGCGACAATTCAAAGCGGAAGCATGATGAAGAACCCTCCACGTCAGGTATAAAGAGTGCCAGGATTGCGCCGGTTGTTAGACCCCCTGAAATAGAGCCTCAACCCTCTACGTCTTACGGCACAACCCCCACAATAGTACCTTCCTCAAATATACCCCATTATTCCTGTTCAGTTCCAGGTACTTCCTCCACAGCAGCAGCAGCTCCTCCTCCTGTGGAGGAAGGTATAACATTCGAGTTGGTGCGCACCGCTACCTTCACCTCTGCTCTAACTAGAAATCGGTACGTGGTCAGGGTTGAACCTGGATCCCTGTATGCCAACGGTGTTGGGCTGCGACGCGTAGTTGAACGTATTGTGGAGTTTGCCCTTCAGAACAGCGATGAACGTGAAGTCCGGACGAGGTTGTCCTTCAAGTTCGGGTCAGATGACGGGGACGTAGATAATTTTTAGGTAGTAATACCGTTCAGACGTTTGGCGCCTGTAGACATAGAATATATGTTGGGCCGTATAATGCAGGCCTCTCAAAGTAGTACAGCCTTCAATATGGACAACTTCATGGTAGATACTGACAGAGCATTGCGGGTTGCTGGTCATAGTGCCACATCTTATACTCTTAATTTAAATTCTCAGGTTATTTACAAAAAGCATTTAAACGTCGATCGTGGTTGCGGCTTTATAGCAATAGTCTTAGCTCATATGTTCACTGTGCTAAATACATGAACGCAAAAAATTTGGTTACCTACGGTTGTGCAGCGTGCCCGTAAACTGGCTTCAGATTGTAAGCTTGAGTTTGAGTGTAATATGGGTCCTGAAGAACTGAGAAGGGTCGAGCAGGAAATGAATGCTCGTGTAGTCGTATTTGGAATGGATGATCGTCGTAGGACTGTGTTTTTAAAAGCTGTGTGAGAGATCGGACAAGACCTCTACTTATTTTAGGATTGTCAGGAACATCGTATCTCCCCATCCGTAACATAAGGACTCTCTACGCTAGTTATGATAAAAATCGAAAATATGGAAGGCATCATGATATGTGTAAGGGATGTCTCGAGTTTGCTGATGATATAGTGAAACATTGTAAGGAGTGTTACATGGTATGTGAGCATTGTAAAAGCCCCAAATGTGAAAGTCGTGTAGTTGAATCCAAGAAGAGGGAATGTAATGTGTGTAGACGTACATTTTTCAATAATAATTGCTTTGAGCTCCATAAGTCAATTGGCACTTATAGGAAAATGAGAATCTGTGAATGTAGCATGTTTCATATGATGGATAATTGTGGCAAGTTTGTGCATAAATGTAATGAAATTCACTGTTTTACATATCATGAAAAATATAAGGCGGATGGAGTGAAGCATGTTTGTTATATGAAAGATGCAAAGCCTAAAAATAGCCCTTGTATAACCGTGTGCTACGATATAGAGGGTGTCCCATAAGTCTAGAATCATAGAGTAAAATAAGTAATTCATGTTTTTCCGTTTATACAAGTGCCCATGATGTCTTTGAGTAAGGAAGAACGCATCCAGGTAATTCTGCTCGTAGGAAATCGGAGTCAGAGGGAGGTCGCTGAGGAATTTAACAGATTGCATCCGGACCGCGAGCCGATATCACACAGCTGTGTCGGCAAACTTGTAGCAAAGTTCAGGGAAACGGGATCCATAGGAGATAAACCACGCAGTGGACCTCCGAGGACATCCACCGACGATGACACAGTCGCTACCATCCTCGCTCATTTCACAAACAGTCCCCAAAAGTCTCTTCGGCGGTTGTCCGCTGCGACAGGAGTGTCGAAAAGCAGCATCCACCACATTCTTCAAGCACACAAATGGCATCCATACAAACTTCAAATCCTGCAGAAAATAAGCGAAGATGATCCAGATCGACGGATGGAATTTTGTGAATGGGCTACGGGACAATGTGCTCAAAATGCCAGTTTCCCGTCCACCATTCCGTTCAGTGATGAGGCTGTTTTTAACGCAAATGGTGAGGTGAACCGACAGAACACCCGCTACTGGTCGCAAGACAACCCTCACTGGTTTACTACTTCAAAGGAACAAGGTGTCACTCGTGTGATGGTATGGTGTGGCATTTGGAAAGACCGTATCATAGGCCCCTTCTTTTTTCATGACACTGTCACAGGAAACGCCTACTTGCGTATGCTCAACGAAGAAGCACTCCGCAGTGTCTTGAACACAGATAGGGATTTCCCAACATGGTTCCAGCAGGATGGTGCTCCTGCCCATTACAGCATCCGGGTAAGAGAGTGGCTGCACCGACAATTCCCTGGTTATTGGATAGGACGTCGAGGGCCTGTGGAGTGGCCGGCGAGGAGCCCCGATCTCACCCCATTGAATTTTTATATCTGGGGTCACTTGAAGGCGTTGGTTTACGCGGAGAAAATTCAGAGTGTTGTACATTTGCGGAAACGCATCATCAACGCATGTAACACTATCACTCCTCATACCATTCGCCATGTTTGCTGACTGGATATCTCGTCTGCATTCGTGTATCAATAATAATGGTGGACACATTGAACACGTTCTGTGAATAAAAGCCGTTTTTAGTGCCGTTTTTATCATTTTGCCCTATGGTTCCAGACTTATGGGACACCCTGTAGAAACATACACGAACGCTGAAACCAAAGAGGTTATTCCACATTTACTCGTAAGTCAGACTCTCTGTTATGAGTGCATGGAGATTGAGTGTGATGAGTGTCACAAATATGGTAAATGGACAAACGTTTTCAAAACGATTGCACACGACAGCTCTGCGAAACTCTTTGTATCCTATATTGTCAAATTAGCGGACAAGTTTAAAAAAATGACTGTATATTCTTGCCCATAACGGGGCCAAATTTGACACACAGTTCCTTTATAAGGAGTTGCTTGAACACGAGTCGTCTGCGATATTTACAGGTGATCCCTTGAAAAGAGGCAACAAACTAATACAGATGCAGATAAGAGGTAATGTACAGTTTAAAGACACCCTGCTGTTCACACCGTGTAAATTAGCAAAGCTACCCAAGGTCATGGGCGTAGCCGCTGAAGTTTCAAAAGGGTATTAACCTTCCACATTCCTCACGAGCGAAACTTTAAATTACGTAGGACTACCTCCACCCAAACATTACTTTGTCTACACCAACATGAGTGATAGTGAGCGTGAAGAATTTGACCGCTACTACAACAGTTTTAATGAAGCCAATCCGTACAATGTAGCTGATGAATGTGAACGTTATTGCGTGAATGATGTGCGCGTGCGTAGAGTATGTTTCCAGGCCTTTAGAAGGATGTAAATAGCCCGTTTCAAATGCGATCCGCTACAAGTCGCAACCACGATCGCCTCATTATGTTTTGCGGTGTTCAAGAATAACTTTATGCCTAAAGACACCTTAGCAGTCATTCACAGAAACAATCCCGGCAGTTATGGGCACAAGGCTATTTACTGGCTGATATACCTACAGCAACAGAGATGGGTATACATAAAACGCCCGCAACGCGGGGGAAGTACCCATTAAGGTTAATGGTCGTGTTTTTTGGGTTCATGGCCTAAGTGAGGATTCAACCACTGGTGAGAAGACTGTGTACTCCTTTAACGGATGCTGGTGGCATGGATGCCCACGCCCTGAGTGTGCCGTCACAGGGGACCTCCATGGAAGATCTTCCGCCTACAGCCTCCCATGGATCCGTATCCGCAATCAACTTATAGGCTCCCAGTTCACTCACAAGATTGTGTGGGAGCATGAGTATGATGCATGGATGGAAACAGATGACTAGTACCGTGAAAAAATAAGGGACATCAAACGTTCAGTGGTGTTGGATCCTCTTAAATGCGGCGATAGCTTGTTTGAAGGTCGTACAAACCCATTCAAGCTATACTTTCCGCCTACAGAGGGCGTGAAGCTCCATTACTACGACTTCTGTTCTTTATACCCCTACGTCATGAAGAACAATCCGTACCCCGTAGGTGCGGTGAAAAACTCGTGGGTCCCACCATGCCATCCATCGAGGAGTTCTCAGCTAACTTGAGTGAGCGCTTCTGTGGAATCCTTTCGTAGACGTGCTCCCCCCTCGCGATTTATGGATGCCAATCTTACCCGCCGTTATAGATCACAAGCTCAGGTTTCCCCTTTGCGTGAAGTGCGCAAAGGAGAACAACGGTGATTGTAATCATACAACCAACCAGCGTAACATCAGAGGTGTGTATACAAGCCCTGAGCTGGACCTAGCCGTTCGCCATGGGTACAGAATATTCAAGATACACGCCATATATAAACGCTTTTTTGAAGAAGGTAGAAGCATCGGGATATCCGCGAGTTGATACCGAAGATGAAAAAACAGCTTATATTCAACGTTACCGCGCCCATGAAGGTATACAGCTTGACCGTTCTCAAATTGTTAAGAATCCTGGCAAGCGCTTTAGTGCAAAGTTGTCTAGACGGTCTTTGGGGGAAATTTGCACAGAATACTGGCAAAGAGAACGTTCATTTGGCACAAAGTTATAGTGAAGTCTGGGATTATGTCAACACTCCAGATAAAGAGGTTATGGAGATCGTGAATGTAGGTAATACTTACATAATAAAGTAAACATCACCGAACTGGCCACAGATAACTCACGGGTTACAAACATACCTGTAGCCAGCTTTACAACGGCCTACGCCCGCATCAACCTTTGGGGACTACTGCACTCTCTTGGGCGGAGGTTGCTGTACGCTGACACACAGTGCGTGATATTCACAACGAGGGAGGGTGAATACATGCCTGCTATTGGGGAATTCCTCGGAGAGTTAACTGACGAGATCAAGGATGAGTATGGTGATGGTGCATACGCTGACTCATTTGTATGAACAGGGCCAAAAACCTATGGAGTACGGGTCAGGGTGGGGGAGGATATGAAATATATCGTGAAGGGTAAGGGTATCACGCTTAACCATGCGAACCGGCGAGTCGTTAACTTTGACTCGTTGGAGGATCTAGTGCGCTTGGAAGATGAGGGCGATCAGCCACCCCAACTGACTGTGGGGACCCACAATTTTCGGGTGCAGAAACTGGGGTGTGTGAAGGAACTTAGGGGCACGAAGGTATGCCGTAACACCTATAGGAAACGTTATGAGGTGCCTGGTACCTATGATACTGTACCCTTTGGATACCTTAATCCTTGATTGTATTTATATATATATGTGTATTGTTAACGATATGTTTAATTATTATGTATATTTGCATCAGTTAAGGTTTCATTTTCTCCTTTGCGTGCGTGCTTATGTACATTCCTAAGCTCCGCCCACTGTAAGATCGGTCACGTGACTCCTACCACTACCTGAACATATCTCTATCCCTGCGTGCTCATTTGACCTCTGCAAACCCTTACGTGTATTTTCTCGCGTACGTACACGAAAAATAGTGATGGCTACTTTTGATATTGCGTGTTCGACGTTTATGAAGTGGTATTCGGTAAAGTAGGAAGATGTCGTGGATACTGAAAGACTGCCTACCCCCACTTCCTTTGAGACTTTTAAGAATACATTGAATAGCGCGAGGGAACAAGATTTTCAAATACTCTATGGATATTCTGGCGAGAGTATTGCCGGATTTCGCAGCACAAACGATGTGATGGACTACGTTGTAGAATTAAACTGTATAAAAGCGTACATATACCGTACATACAGGCAAAAATGCCTGGTGCGTGTTCTGGGGAGTGGAAGCGATAAAAAATTAAAACCGATATTGCTTCAAGTATCGGAAAATTTCTCAAAACAACTACCCAGTATAATGGGATACAAGTATTCACGTCGGAACAAACTCGTACGCGATTCAACAGTTTATGGTGTGGCTCGCTCCCCCCGTCGACCCTAGCCACCCACCCGTGTACCTCACTCCTCCACACCTGAAACACAAGAGTTCGAACAAACCCGTACATGTTTCACCCGTATGACTTGCTCCTCCCGTCGAACCGACCCACCCACCCGTGGCTCATAGTCATCTCAGAGCTTGAACCGACTGGACGTGCACTCCTCGAATACGATGGAACTTCCTTTGAGAAGCATTCTCAATGCCTCGTACGATGTGTCCGTGACGAAGTCATTGCGCGTGTTCAGGCGTGAAACCTGTACCATTAACGATGTACTTGAAACGATTTGCAGGCAAGCAAACAAACGTAATGTTATTTATTTAAGTGTTGAAGAGATGAATAGCGCCTTCGTGATAGTTGAGAAGTGGGGGTGAGGATCGTTATAAAATACCTGCAGGTGTAGGTACAAGAAGAGAACAGATTAGTGACGCCCCCTCATATGCTGTTGTTTTTACGTTGTGTATAAATAACGATCAGCCATGCATTGATGTACGACTGATGTGGAAGAATGCATCTGATAATAACGTTCTTGTCCCTACGCGAAACCGATCCATCCTCGACAGAATGTTTGAAGTCGTCGGATTCCGCAAGATGAAGCCTATATTAGACGCGCGTGTTACGGATATGATTTATTTTGACACGGTTCTTGAATAAGCATACACCGCTCTGCTCGACGGATTTATCGAATGTAGGAATGAACAAGGCGAGAATGGTCTAGAGCTGGATGCTTGTTTAAAAGGTTTAGACTCTTCCAAATATCCCGAACTTTGGTACAAAGGACTTGAGCGGTACAGGGAAGAGCTCGCCTACACTGTTCACTCTGAAGAGTTGTATCTCTCTGTAATGAGTAGCTGTCGTTACGACTTGGTAGATTATTTCAATTGTCGCTATGCAGAGTGAAGAAGAGTTCACGATTGAAAAGCACGGGTCGGTAAGAAAAAACCCTCTATTGGAAAGGAATGTTTATGAACTTGTATTTAATAATGACGTGATAGCTAACGATGCCCTCTTTGTGCGTGCTTTTCGGTGTATTCTAGCTGTGTTTAAAGATAGCTTACCACCCGAATGTAAAGTGGGCACAAAAATAGTATTGAACGATATGAAGGCATTTATATTGAGTATAGGTATCCCTATAACTTGAGCGGTGAAATAATGTTTAGCCGTATTTACCGCGTAGTACAAAGCAATAATGATGTGACTGTAGACAAAATATTTAATTATTTAATATAATTGTGTGTATATATATATATATATATATATATATATATATATATATATATATATATATATATATATGATGAATAAAACCACGAAGGAAAAAGAAACACAAAGGGGTGCTCAAGCGCTTTCGTCTAATGACATCCTCAGGAACACTGGAGTGAAAGGACAGATCAAGGCAATATATAGGTTACAAAAATAAACATACATACATACACATTCACATATGGTCACAGAAGAATAAAGAAATAAAAATAAATATAAATATAAATTGAGAAAAAATTAATTACAAAATAGTGCCTTAGTGATATATATGTCACAGCCTAAATAATCATAAAGAAATAAACAGGCAAATAAAAAAAACCCATAAATACATATACATACATATATATATATATATATACATATATATACACATACATATATATATATATATATATATATAAAGACACTTTTAGCACTTTGGCCGACCTTCCATATAAATTCAAATGGCTTTTTTATGGAACAGGTCACAAAAGAATAAAGAAATAAAAATAAATATAAATATTGTAAGTGGAGTCTACCAATTCAAGCTCAAGAGGGAGGATTTACAATCGATTTAATAGATGCTGCCAAATTGATATATATGTCACATTATTAAAAAATAAAAATTGAAAGATAAATTTTAAGAGAGGCACACCAATTTATAAGGGAAAAATTACCACATATGCATATTATAGTCACAAACGAATACAAAAGTACAAATAAATATAAATTGGAAAACAAAATGATCCCTAGATGATATATAAAGAACAATAAAATATATATACAACATATTTACGGTATATATACGAAATATAAACGCAATATATACAGAATATATATATATATATATATATATATATGCATAAGGGAAAAAAAAATTACCAAATTTGTTTTTATAATTATTGTCTGAGAAAACGGTAGGTCGCAAAAGAATAAAGAAATAAAAATAAATATAACTTGAAAAAATTACAAATAATACACGTACACATATATACCCGCATACCCAAATATATATATACATATACACACATATATACAAACACACACACACACACACACATATATATATATATATATATATACAAGCTTGACCTTCACGAAATGAGAAATCATCCCGCAGAACCTTTGTGAGGTTGTAAGGTAAGGTAAGGTACATACACATATACATATATATATTATATATTTAACTGCATACATACATACATACATACATATACACACATACATACATACATATACACACATATACATACAAACACATTTAACTGCAATGACCACACACATACGCACATACACATACATACATACACATACACTCATACAGCAAAAAATTGAAAAATAAAATTGTAAGGGAAACAACAGACAAAAACAAATTTTTTACCAAAGATTTAACAACCTGCCCTTTTTGTTTAAATCCATTCTGAAGGAATTCAGAGCAACGGGATCAAGTTGAAACAGACCTTTACTCATGTTAAGGTTATTTGTAAGTTGAATTATAGCCGACTCAAGAATATTTCTATTAACAATGTTGCTAGAGTGAAACAAAACTGAAACATTATTCCAATCAATACAATGGGATAACTCTGACAAATGGACAAAAAGGGCACTGGACAACTGTCCCGTTCTAACGGAATATTGATGCTGTTTTACACGCGTTTGCAAATCCTTTCCCGTCTGACCTATGTAAAAGGAATCACATTGCTTACACCCAATTTTATAGATAATGCCTAAATTATTGGTAGGGCTATTTTTTACTATGATGTTTTTCACAATATTGTTATATGAAAAAACTACACTGATATCCAAAAGTTTAAGTACATTAGCAATGCCTAAGAAGCCCGGGAAAAATGGAAGTACTAAAATATTCTTTGACAAGGTGCGAGTGTTATTATTCACACGATAGAAGGTTCGTTTAGCCTTATTAAGACAAGATTCCATGAACGCAGAAGGGTAACACAACTCACTTCCAATACCGTTGATATTTTCCAATTCGGCATCGATGTATTCAGGACTGGCGATCCTAAGAGCGCGGAGAAACATTGAGGAAAATATGGCCTTTTTAATAGGGGTGTCATGTCCAGAGTAAAAGTGTACGTAGGACAAATTGTTTGTTTTTTTCCGATATATGCGGGTATATATGTGTACGTGTATTATTTGTAATTTTTTCAAGTTATATTTATTTTTATTTCTTTATTCTTTTGCGACCTACCGTTTTCTCAGACAATAATTATAAAAACAAATTTGGTAATTTTTTTTTCCCTTATGCATATTATATATATATATATATATATTCTGTATATATTGCGTTTATATTTCGTATATATACCGTAAATATGTTGTATATATATTTTATTGTTCTTTATATATCATCTAGGGATCATTTTGTTTTCCAATTTATATTTATTTGTACTTTTGTATTCGTTTGTGACTATAATATGCATATGTGGTAATTTTTCCCTTATAAATTGGTGTGCCTCTCTTAAAATTTATCTTTCAATTTTTATTTTTTAATAATGTGACATATATATCAATTTGGCAGCATCTATTAAATCGATTGTAAATCCTCCCTCTTGAGCTTGAATTGGTAGACTCCACTTACAATATTTATATTTATTTTTATTTCTTTATTCTTTTGTGACCTGTTCCATAAAAAAGCCATTTGAATTTATATGGAAGGTCGGCCAAAGTGCTAAAAGTGTCTTTATATATATATATATATATATATATATGTATGTGTATATATATGTTATATATATATATATATGTATGTATATGTATTTATGGGTTTTTTTTATTTGCCTGTTTATTTCTTTATGATTATTTAGGCTGTGACATATATATCACTAAGGCACTATTTTGTAATTAATTTTTTCTCAATTTATATTTATATTTATTTTTATTTCTTTATTCTTCTGTGACCATATAAATGTTGGCTCCTCCCACAATTTTTTTCTATGCTTACTATATATATGTATATGTTTATATATATATATATATGTAATATATATATATGTATATATGTGAATGTGTATGTATGTATGTTTATTTTTGTAACCTATATATTGCCTTGATCTGTCCTTTCACTCCAGTGTTCCTGAGGATGTCATTAGACGAAAGCGCTTGAGCACCCCTTTGTGTTTCTTTTTCCTTCGTGGTTTTATTCATCATAAATACTTTTCACGTGTCACTTTCGTGAAATAATTTTTCATATATATATATATATATATATATTGCTTGTACTAATATGTTGATGATTATACTCCATCGTTTTGTATATTATTATTTTCAATATATTTAATTATTTAATATAACTGTGTGTGTGTGTATATATATATATTTCCCCTGTACTGTTATATTGATGGTTATACTCCTTCGTTTTGTATATTATTAGATTATATATATATATTATATATATATATATATATATATATATATATATATATATATATATATTCGTACTTCTTATATTATTATTAATTTTTATTGCATATATTCCATCGTTTCATTGTATATTTATTTTCTATATATTTCTTGAAATTGATTCCAATAATTCGTCTGAATAAAGAGAATGATGTAATCGTGTTTTATTTAATCCTTTTGGTTTAAACGATATTATTATTTAATTATACCAAATGGCTGCCTTCTAAAACGGCTGACGGATTTCTAAGCCAACTGTCAAAAATATCTGAATAGTGCAATCTGGCAGCTGAAAAGCTAATATATACACCTGCCTTCTAGGTCTTCTACTTCAACTGGCTGGTTAAGCCAACTGGTAGATTAAGCTAATTGGCGAATTATGCCAGCTGGCAGAAAGCCAATTGTTGAGAATATATGCTTTAATTAAATAGCGCAATCTGGCAACTCAACCTAATAATGTACACCTGAACAAGTCATTTCCGCCTTCTAAGAAGCCTTCTAAGCCAACTGGCGCGTTAAGCCAACTGGCTGATTAGGACCTTATAAGACAGTGAGCGCTCGGATGAACTCTCAATATGCGCTTGGCAGGAGCCAGGCGAACACTCCTCTCCTCTCTTAGGTTAGGTATACCTCTTTGGAGGATGAGGCCGTCCCATCTACTTCCCCAAAGAGGTCAGGTGGATTCTCCCAGCTTACTGGGGGAGCTCCCCTTCATTGCAACTTGGGGGATAATCCGTCCCCTTGTTGCATAACCACTCTTGTTACATAACGTCTTGGAACATTCCCCCCCTTTGCAACATTGATCAACATTTGTAATTGCATTGCACTCTCGTTTTGCGGTCATACTACTCAAGCTACTCCAGAGTAACAAATCCGTTGCTGCCACCTAACCAGAACCCCCGTCAACTTCGAACCGACCAAGGCCAAAGACGGAGAGGTTAACATATACCTCGTTTGGGTTCCGTACGTCGGTCTTCCTTCACACGAAGGTCAAACTGGTGGCCCCGCCTCTAGGCCTGGCTTGGTGGAGGAGCGAGTTGCTCTCTTGCGCTCTCCACCACATATAGCCAGGTACACCGGGCTCATCTGGTACCGTCCTGAGCCAGGTATCTAGTCTTCTCTTGAAGACTTCAACTTTGACCCCTGTAACGTTTCCGAGGTCCTTCGGAAGCTGGTTGAAAAAGTCTTGGCCCCCTTACAACCAAGCTATTTTCCTTCAGTGTTGAGGAGGTCCCTTATCGGGCCTTTAATTTGGGAACACTACACATTCTGCCTTTCCTATTTTCCAGCGTTGTTTGGATGGTAATTGGGTTTAGTTTGAGGTTTGGTACCAGTTTTTTTATCATTTTCCATATGTAGATTATGGTATACTTCTCTCTCTTCTTCTTTCCCAGTAGTTGAGTTCTTTGCAGCCATCAATCTTGGCTGTGAAATGTCTCTGCGTTTCTTCTAGCTTATTAATTTCTTTCATATTTTTATATGGGGACATCAAAACTGAGCAGTATTCAAGTTTTGGTATGATCAGTGTTCTCAGCAGGGGAATCATTACTATCTTGTCCCTCCTTTTGAACGTTCTTAGTAAATTTCCCACAACTCTTTTGGCTTTGTTTAATGCAATCTGATTTTGTGTCTCGAATTTGGCATCATCGGTCATTATTACCCCCAAGTCGACCGCTTTCGTGCTTCTCTGAATTTCTTGTCTGTCTGGAGCACAATATGCAGTCTGTTTAAGTTCCTCATTTCTACCATATCTCAAGGGCTGAAATTTCTTGGTGTTAAATGTCATATTGTTGTCTTCTGACCATTTGTATATTTTGTTCGTGTCCCTCTGCAAGGCCTCCACTTCATTTGCATCGCTGATTTTTCTGCTGATCTTTGTATCGTCCGCAAAGGATGTTACTATACTGTTGCTGCTTACTCCACTGTCTATGTCTGAGCTGCGTACTTCTGATTCTGATGATGATACACCTTGAATTTTAACCACTTTTAGTCGTTCTTTGAGGAAGTTTTAGGTCCATTTTCCCACTTTGCCTGTTATTTCCATGTTTCATTTTATGTGCTATTATACCATGATTTGTTGAAAGCTTTAGGAAAATCCGTGAATATGACATCATAGTTTTCATTGCTTTCAAGAGCATCTAGGATATTGTTATAATGATCTATAAGTTGTGATAGTCATGATCTTCCTGATCGGAATCCGTGTTGATTTTCGTTGAATCTTTCCAGTGTCTCTAAGAAGTCAGAGATTTTCTCTGACTATTCTTTCAAATAGTTTGGTGAGGTGGGACGTCAATGATCAATGACACTGGTCTATAGTTCTTTGTCTGAGATCTATCCCTCCCTGCCTTTATAAGGGTGATCCAGAGAAATGGGACCCAAAAGAAACCCCTGTAACTCTTAAAGTATAAGTCTTTTTATAAAATCATACGCATCATTCGAAAGAGGATAGTTACAAGTTTGTACAGGATTGTATAGGTTTTGACAATACAAGACAAGATAAGATACAAAACAAAATAAAAGTGTTAGTTAAAACTAACCCTTCAAGATGACTGCATGGACTGTGGAACAGCTGCGTTTCATAACTGAGCAATATTATGAGCATGGAAGAAGTGTAGTTTCAGCTCAAAGATCTTTCAAGACAAATTTTCAGATGTCAAAATCACCTTCTAAGAGCTGAAACTACACTTCTTCCATGCTCATAATATTGCTCAGTTATGAAACGCAGCTGTTCCACAGTCCATGCAGTCATCTTGAAGGGTTAGTTTTAACTAACACTTTTATTTTGTTTTGTATCTTATCTTGTCTTGTATTTTCAAAACCTATACAATCCTGTACAAACTTGTAACTATCCTCTTTCGAATGATGCGTATGATTTTATAAAAGGACTTATACTTTAAGAGTTACAGGGGTTTCTTTTGGGTCCCATTTCTCTGGATCACCCTTTATATAGGGACAATGTTTGCTGTTTTCAAAATGCTCGGTATTTCCCGTGTCCAGGGATCTTCTCCATATCCAGTATAAGGGTGTAGCTATTTCATTTTTACAGTTTTTAATTAATAGTGCGTTCCATTTGTCCTGACCTGCAGCTGAATGTGTCCTATAGCTCTCGCTACATCTTCTGTGGTAAAATCAAAGTCTGTTATACATTTTCCTTGCAATTTCTCTTGGAAGAATGCATCTATGTCAGGTATCGCTTTGTCATTTTTTGGGGTACTGAAGACTGATTCATACTGGGCTCACAATGTTTCAGATATTTCTTTTAGATCGTCTGTTAGTTCATTATTTCCTTTCCTTAAGGACCCGAGAGTATCGCGCGTTTTTTTTTTCCTTTTCGCATAGCTGTAGAAATATTTTGGAGTGTCCTTTATTGCTTTTACCGCTTTTTCTCTTCCCTCTCTGTATGGCCCTTTATCAGAGTTTGTCAGTTATATATAATATATACTGTGTATACACACACACACACACACACATATATATATATATATATATATATGTTGTGTGTGTGTGTGTGTGTGTGTGTGTGTGTGTGTGAGGATTCGAACCCAGCTCTCTGACTCTGAGACCCGAGCGTTGACCATTAGGTTACGACAGGATAAACGTTAACAAAATCCTGGCCACATTTCGTCACCCGAGGAAACATAAAATAATAATAATAATAATAACAATAATAATAATAATCAGGGCCGGCGAGAGCTGCCCCGGGCCCCGGGGAAGGATTGGTATATGGGCCCCCCTTAGGGTGTCCCAATTTTTTTCTTAAGACGACCTGACCACTCGTGTCATGCCCGGATGTGGTTTGGGCTAAAGCATTGGCTGTGTGATTTTCAACTCGATCAGATGATATTTAGAGGTCCCGACGTTTGATGCCTTTTTTTGGTTTTCAGAATTGATCATTATGGCGTTGACAAGATCAAACATCAAGTTGTGGCTTCTTGAGAGGTCTCCGATAGCAGAGCTGGCTAAATCTCGATTACCAAGTAATATGGACGTGTTGCTCCTTTTCTTCTACCATCACCGCGACCAAAAGAAGACAGATTCCAACAGTGTCAAGGCTGTAATATCGGCTGTATTAGAAATCTGGGCTAGAGCCAACTCGAATCTGGCAACAACCTCCGTTCATGCCTCGACTAAACTGAAAGCTTTGGTTCAGAGGTATCGAAATTTGCATAAAAACAAGAACAAGACTGGAATGACTTACAATATGCAGCGGAATGTATTCTTGGCTGATATGGAGGATATTTTTGATGTCGCCCGCTCAGACGTTCTGGATCGGGGAGATATCCCTCTTGAAGACAAGGAATTCCTCATTTCCCAAAGGGCAGATCGACATACGAGTTACATTGGAAGTGAAGATAGAAAATATAATGCAGCCACAATGAAAAGACAGGAAAGGGAAAGAGCTCTTGAGCGGGCACACCGGCGTCAAACGGAGGAGGCTCTAGCTGTACGAGTCACAGAAGAGTCTACCGACAGCAGTTCTAGCACATCGTCAGCTGACAGTGGAAACGAAGCCGTCACTTGTGGACTTAAACCTTTGAAAGCTCCCAAACATGACAGACTAAAAGAAAGTCTGAGTGATCTTGACCTGGCAGCAACTTGGGATCGCGAGGGCCTTTCTGTTCGACAGGCAACATCAGCGTTTGCTGCGACTGCAAAATCCCTAGCTCTCGGTCCTGACAGTGTTCCATCAAAGAGCACGGTTCACCGCTTCCGACAAAAGGCCCGTACAATGATAGGGACCAATGTTATTGGCCACCTCGAGCAGCTTCCACCTCGACTGCAGATCCACTGGGACACAAAGATACTCACTGACATCGAACAGGAGGGTAAGTCAGTCGATCGGATTGCTGTTGTGGTGACTGGGGATGGTGTGGAAGAGCTATTAGGAGCACCGAAAATAATAGACGGCACAGGACAGCAAATGGCAAGCGCAGTCCATCAAGCGCTCACCCTAGTCGGAATTGAGGACAAGATCATAGGCATGGTGTTTGACACGACGGCATCAAACACAGGGATAGTGCAAGGTGCGTGTGCGCGTTTGGAAGCGGCATTGGGAAGATCTCTTTTATGGTTTGCTTGCCGTCATCACGTTCACGAAGTGATTCTCAAGGATGTCTTCGTCGTGTGCCTAGGAACACCACCAAGTCCTCAAATCCCACTTTTCAGGAGAGTCAAGGAGGCCTGGCCATCAATGAACCACTGTCAGTTGGATGCATTTGACAAGGACGAGGTGGCTAAAGCCTTCATAAATGACAATGCTTGCCTTTCACAAATGCGACTTGAGGTAATAGACTATCTCCGCGATGCCCTAAGAAGTGGTAATCATCCTCGAGAGGATTATGAAGAACTTCTTCGACTGAGCCTCTTGTACCTCGGAGACGACGGGCGTTACAAGCTTCGGCCTCCAGGGGCTTACCATCAGGCCAGATGGATGGCCAAAGGTATTTACTGCCTGAAAATAGCATTACTGCAGTCCCAGTTCTCCGAACTTCGTCCCCAAGAACTGCAAGGGGTTCGCCGTATGGCTCTCTTCGTGAGCCTTGTATACGTGCGTCACTGGCACGAGGCTCCCATCGCCATCAAATCTCCCAAAAATGACGTTAGGCTGTGCAATCTTCTTGTAGGTTACTCTGACAAGGACGTTGGAAACACAGCTTACCGGGCTGTGCTCCGTCATCTGTGGTATATCTCGGAGGACTTAATCTGTCTTGCACTGTTTGATGACAGAGTTGACGACAATGAAAAGCGTAACATGACGGCTAACCTGAAAAAGCGCCCTGGGAAAGGACTCAAACGGGTCCAAGGCAAGGGACTGCAAGTGGATGGCCGTTTAAGTCCGTGGGTGACGAGTCGATCCACCACACTCTTCCAGTTTCTCCAAGTTGAGCCCACGTTCCTCACCAAAGACCCTGAAACATGGCCTACTGACGAAAACTACCGTCTGGTAAAGAGCCGAGCTGCAGAACAGATGGTGGTCAATGATGCAGCAGAGCGAGGCATCGCCCTCATTGAGAAATACACAAGCAAACCTCTGTGCCGTGATGAAGAAGACCTCCAGTTCCTCCTTCGAACTGTCCACTCACACCGACGGAATGTGAGCCGGAAGGGAACAAAAACGGATCTCATGAAACACGTGTTTAGTTAAAATGCATAAATGTGATGCTTTGAAATTGTTGTTTGTGTGTTAAGATTAAAATACATGTTTATTTTGTATAATCATCTTTGTGATGGAACTTTTGAGAGAAATATTTCAGTTAATTTGCCTTTCAGTTAGGAGGAGAAATAAAGTGTTATAAGTTCGGGACCTTTAAATTTCCTTCGATCTCTCTGAAATTTTACAGGAAGACTTCTAATGGGAATCATCAAAAGAGCGCAACACGAGCGGATTTGTATCCCGAAAAAATATTTGGCCCCCTATGAGTTTGGGATACCCTAGCCCCCCTGTTTACTCAGTATTTTATTATGAATGTTTTTTGTGTACATAACAAGTAAACTGATTATATGTCCAAGTCACTATTCAAAACATACAGTATGATAAGCTCTATAAAATGTATGTTCATTAATTATATTTCCTCTCTGTTATTTAACCAATTGCTGTATTAATATTTTTAGATTTTATCCCCCCCTCTTTCCAGGCCTCCTAGAGGTCCGGGCCCCGGGGATTTAACCCGGCTTTCCCGCCCTCTCGGTGGCCCTGATAATAATAATAATATACAATAATATATAATATATAATAATATATAATGCATAATAAATAATAATAATAATAATAATAATAATAATATATATAATAATAAATAAAAAAAATCCCTTAAAAAATGCATGGCGCACATTAGATTAGTAGTTTAGTATTCATGGTATCCTTTATTTTTCGCTGTCATCTAATGGGTAACTGGGTACACATTCTGTACGCATAAGTGTACACATGGTGTGAATGAACTCCGAAGCTATTCTTTTCATCATACTTTTTCCTACTTTTTTATAAATCTTCTTTCTCCACTTTTTTCTGTCAACAGTGGCTGGGGGCGGAGGGAGAGAGCCTTGCCTGTTCTATACTTACTATTACTACTATTCTTGTGTGAAAGCTTTACACGTCTATAAGTGTAAGCATGGTATCAGTTTTCAGTATCCTTTTTTTCACTGCTATTTCTAAATTTTCTATTTCCTTCGTGGGCTAGCCTAGAATGGATCTATACCTTTCGCGTTCAGGGGTTTTTTTAAGTTGCTACCCCCACCCCTGCACTCGAGCCAATGTACAACATTTAATTCAAATCTATCGTGAAAATGCGAGGGTACCATTAGACGGAAATATAAACGCATAAAAACACCTAATAGGCCCCCTGTGTTTGTCAGCGAGATTTTAATTGAATGTTGTCCATTCGCTCGAATGCAGGCGGGGTTAGCAACGTAAAAACACCTCTGGACGCGAGCGTAATGTGTTTTCCTTCGGTGATGAAGTATCTCAAGGTTAGTGTTAACTTTTATTCTGTCTAATGGTCATCGCCCAGTCTCCGAGTCAGAGGGTCTGGGATGAAATCCTGGTAGGGCATAAATTTTGCATATAATGTATATATACACAATATATATACACACTGTATATATATATATATATATATATATATATATATATGAAAATTCCTTCGTGGTTTTATTCATCATATATACATATATATATATATATATATATATATATATATATATACAGGGTGGGCCGTAAGTTTCCATACATAGGAAAAATAAACATTTTTTTATGGACAACCATTTTTATTTATATAATATGCTCTACATGGTTGCCATTGTTTTGAAAACACATTTCAATACGTGTTCCCCACTGTTGATGAACACGCATTAGCACAGTTGACGTTATGCTTGTAATGGCGTTGGTGATACGTTCCTTTAGATGATTTATGTCTCGTATCTTTTCCTGATACACCATGGCCTTCAAGTGCCCCCAAAGATAGAAATCAAGGGGGGTGAGATCTGGGGATCTGGGAGGCCACTCCACAGGACCACGCCGACCAATCCAAGCATCCGGAAACTGCTGATCCAAATACCGACGCACGTGAAGACCATAATGAGGTGGAGCTCCATCTTGCTGGAAGTAAACTGGGAAGTTACCTTCCTCGTTTAGCAGGGATGGGAAAATCTCTTCTTGCAACATGTTAAGATACCTTTCGGCATTAAGATTTCCACTGACAAAAATTGGTCCAATAATTCTGTCACCCCATATCCCGGCCCACACCATCACTTTACCGGCACCTTGCATCTTCGTCGGACTCAGCCAGTTAGGGTTAGCATTACTCCAGTAACGTATGTTTTGCCGATTAACCTCTCCATTGACGTAAAAATTTGCTTCATCAGTAAACAAGATCTTACGTCAAACGCATATTCTTAGGGTATCTGAAACATAAAAACAAACGTTTAATTTTTCCTATGTATGGAAACTTACGGCCCACTCTGTATATATATATATATATATAATTTATGGGTGGTCGAATTTGGTACCAGAAAGCGAATAAACATCCAGTAGTTGTCGTTTCATCTATGAAATATGAAAATCACAAAGAAATGCATTTTGATAAAAGATCAGAATGCGAATTTAGCTTTTAAGTTTTTAATTTTATCTGTTGTCGCTTCATGCGTAAAATCCCGTATGCGGCATACGCGCAACCAAAACAAAACAAATCCAAAATTATTAACTTGTTTCTATAAGCATAAATATCAACGTTTTGCTTGTATTTTTATATAATTATTAATTATGCATCTTTATTAAAAAATAATGGTAAAACATTATATTTCCTGTGACCGTTCATGCTTATTTCTTACATATTGCTATTCGCATTAACACTTTTCATTATGTTTCAGATTTTCCGGTGTAAATAATGCCGAAAGCGAAAACAAGACACCTGACCCGAAAGAAAAGTGAAGAAAAGTATGGAGGTGGTCCTTGTGAATTATTAATGACCGAACCAAGCACTTACAGGCAGCTGATTCAATACTATTATGACCTTAATCATGCTAACCCTGGCGCAGATTTTTGGGCCTTAGTGCAGCAAGTTAGCAAGGATTTAAAATCCACTTGGTCTTCAGTGAATCCAAGGCTGCCTTTGATTAATGACAAATCCATTGACAGAAAGGTTAAAGACCTACTCACTCTTGTGAAAGACGTTAATCGCAATCATGCTAAGGCAAATGTCAAGGGAAATCTGGATGCTAACTTGGACAAACTTTTTGATATTTCTGCCTGTTCCTGTTCTTTGGATATTTTGCCTTGCAGTGATTCAAGAGTATACTGTAAGAAGGACAAGTGTACACAAGAACACATCATCTGTGTTTGCCCTCGAAATGCAAAGGTGCCACTTGAAGAAAGAGCATACCTTCGTGATCAGCGATCCAAAACAGGTCCTAAGGGTGCATATCAGCTGTCTTAAGTGGACACAGCTGCTGCCAAAAGAGACAGGAAAGCCAAACAAGGAGAGCAACATGTACTACCTCAGGAGGAAGTTGAGCTAATAGGATCTTTCATACAGCATACAGAGTTGCCTGGACTTACAAGCAGTTCATCTGGTGGCGAGGTTAGTTTCCTTTTATTTATATTAATTATATAATTATAAATAAATAAATAAATAAATAAATTAATTAAATAAATAAATAAATAAATAAAAATAAATAAATTAAATAAATAAATAAATAAACAGAAAACGCATTAATATTTTCCATTTACAGTATTTTCAGGAAGGAGAAGATGAATGGCAGCCTAGGAAGAGGCCTTCAGGAGACTACGGCCTTCTAAAGTTTCCCAGATATGCTATGGAACTTGTCAGCGGTGAATGTTCATCAAATCTGGGCGCAGCTCTTGGGAATGCCTTGCTCCATGACATCAAACACCTACTGAGACCTGAAGTTGACATTAATCACATCATGATTGACAAGTGCAAATTAGACAGGGCCAAAGCCAAAATTAGGGTAGTTAGTGAGGGTGTGGAATTAGAGAAAAAGACACAGCTCATTTATGTTGGTGTGGATGGGAAGGTTGACGAGAATACCATGACTTACAAAGAAATAATGACACCTGAAGGGGAAACTGTTCTCAGAAAGTGTGTTGACGCAGAACATCACCTCGCCTTCACCTATGAAGATGGAAAATCTCCTGGCGCCTACTTGAACAACAGAACAATTCCTGTTATAGGCGCCACTGGTGAGGTCCTTGCTCAGGAGACATTCAGTGTTCTTGAAGAATATAATAGCCTTGAAAGTATCCGAGCCATTCTTCTTGATAATACCGCAACCAACACTGGCTGGAAGAGTGGTTTAGTGGTAAAGCTTGAAGAAACTCTGGGGAGGAAACTGCACACTATTAGTTGCGCACTGCATCAGAATGAACTCCCACTAAAAGCTCTTTTCAAAAAAATGGATGGAGTGACAACTGGCCCAAGAAGTTTCAGCGGGCCCCTTGGGCAAAGGTGCGCAGAAGATATCCAGGATGAACCTCAGATACAGTTTGAAGCTGTGGAAACTCCAATCATTGAAGGGTACATTCCAGAGGAAGTACTGAAAGACCTCAGTCATGATCAAAGGCTTCTGTATGAGTATTGCAGAGGGATCGGATCAGGAAGAGTAGATGACAGATGGGCTGCTTGGAAGATTGGTCCACTTAACCATGCAAGATGGTTAACTCTTGCCATACGACTTCTTTGTTTGTACACAAGAGACAACAGACCAAACCTGAATTTGAAAAAGTTGGTCCATTACACTGTTCGAGTTTATGCTCCTGCATGGTTTGAGATAAAGGCATCCTCTAAGCTGCATGATTCTCCTCGCATCCTCTTCTCTGCTATCAGCCGACTGAGGCTGATCCCATTTGGTGATGTGAAACGCATTGTAAAGCAGAACATCCAGGGTAATGTTTTCTACCTCCGACCTGAGAACATCCTCTATGCCATGGTGAAAGATGATGAAGACAGAATCAGGAATGTTGGGCTTCAGACTATACTCACTCTCAGACACAGGTAAATTTTGCGCTTCTTGTAATTTTTTTTTTTTTTTTTTTGCCAAAGCTGAGTTATTCTCCAAAAAACATGGAAAAAATATTATAATTGTCGCTTTAAATGGGTAATTTGTTTGTATTATTGAAACGGCAATATTTGAGTACTATTTTTCATTTATATTTATATTTTTATTTATATTTATATTTTCATTTATATTTTCATTTTCATTTTTCATTTATAGAATGGAGAGCAACCAGGAAGCAGGGAAGAAAATTCCCAAGGTGAATTGGAATGCAAATCACTGGCATGAGCTCATCGACCTCACTGACCCTGATGTCATGGAACCACCTACCACACAGCACCTATCTGATGAAGAAATCCAGTCATTCATGGACACTAACACTAAGCCAGACATTCCAGACTTACCTTCTCACTCTCAGAGTGTTGAGAGGAGTGTGAAATTAGTGACAGAGGCTTCCCATACCGTGTACGGGTTCGAAACTCGTCACAGATGTATCCTTACTAAAGTACTGAGCAGGAAGATGCGTCCTGCATTTATGTCAAAAGAACATTATTCTCAATTTTATGATGATTTATATGAATAGTTTTTCTTTTTACATGAGAATATGCGATTTTTTTGGATTTATCACCTTTTGAAAGTATTTTTTTCAAGTTTTGTAGCCAAAATATGTGAATAAATTAGCAAAAATGCGTTTTTTTGAACGAAATTTTATCATTTTACGCTTAAAACACATGATATACATTAGGCATTGTCTCCTCTTGGGATAGAAAATGATATTGAGTTGCTACATCTATAATTAGTTAATATTATGTCTTAAAAAATGACTAGTTTACCGATCGAGTATGACGAAAATTGGGTCAAAAACCATAACAAACTTTAATTGCAAATCCGCAAGCAGGCCCTTATCCGTTTGCTCTAAAAAAATTTTTGGGTTCATTTCTCAACCAAACCTAACTACTGGGCACTTATTCACCTTGCGATTTCAAAACATGTGGAAAATCGACCCGTCCTAAATTATATATATATGTTGAGGGGTATAAAGCTATTTCATTTATAATAGTGTTTGAAGTATGATTCCCCTCGAGATTTTCACTATATTGGTATAATCATCCCTCCGCAACTTTTATGAAACAGGAAAAATAGTGTAACTGAATATAAGAACTTTTGGTGCTACTATAGCGTGATTCCTACCTCGATTCGGCGGTCTACCTTTTAATTATAGCTTCTTACCTTGTTTACTAATTGCTTGTTTACATTCCAATGTCCATCGCCATTGACGATTGGTTAGGTTTAGTCATGATATTTTCGTTAGTTTTAACGAAAATATCGTGACTAAACCTAACCAATCGTAGGTAGACCACATACTATAGTAGCACCGAAACTATTTTTTAAATAAATAAAATTGAATAATAAATAGCATTTTATATTTATTATATTTTCATTTATACCTTGGATAGGAATCACACTCTACAATACTGCAGTTTCGAACCAAAACGGGTAGGAATCACCCTATAGTATCGAAGTCACCGGTAGGAATCACGCTATAGTAGCACCGAACTTTTTTCTGTAGATTAATCTTGACCCTTAATTGATATGAAGGTGCTCTTTAATTCTACAAAATTTGAAACTGAAGTTATGGATGGAATTGCATTAGTAATTGCTTTCCGCATTTCGTCACTTGGGACTCTGCTTTGATATAAAACAGTAAACCTTTCCTTTAAGCGTTTCTCTGAAACAAATTAAATGATATCGGGTAATGATGCCGAGCACTGCAGTAAATATATTTAGGAATAGGTTAGAGAGGTATTTTGATAGCAGAAATTTGCATTAAATGGAGGGTAAATTGGGAGGTTATGTTATTCAGTATAGGAAACCCCATTTTTCTTCTGTAGTAAACGTAGTAGTAGGCGCTGCTCAAGTCTAGTTGCAGAGCGTGGGAAGTCAAAACCTCTGAATAGCTAATTAAGTTTAAAGGAAGGCTACCTTTAGGTATACTGTATTGTAGCTTATATCTTGAAAGGCCTCAGCTCCCAAAACGTCAATTGTTTAGGAAACAAGAAAAACTGTTTTGTTGCTCTATATATTTATATATTTTTTCAAATTCGTCTCAATGCTAAAAATGCTTTCTGATTAGAGGAGAGCTAGGCCCTTTTGAGATAAGGTGCAGAACAGGAAAACGAACGAGTTTTTCGATAAAAACGTTTTTTTCAAATTTTCAAGATATAAGCGACGATATATTGTCTATTTATAGAGATAGAAGTGGTGATGTCCGTTTAGGTGTAAATGTAGGAGGCGTTGGTCTGGTCTGGTTATAGACCAGGGTGTTATCAATGTGAGAAAGCTCAGGAGTCTAAACGTTCGAATAAACTACTATAAAGAAGGTGTTATAAGGAGAGTTGGCTGGGGTGGAATTGGGGATGATGGTGTTTCCTTTCGTTCGTAAATGCAGAAGGAGGCGCTGATCAGGCCTGGTATCAGAGCATTGGAAGTTCTCAAATGATTGCCTTTTCTCATTTTTTTATTTTATAAATAAATGGGAATTTTTTTAGTCAAAACCTCCGAATAGCAATGCTAGATTATGTTACAAAGCCATTGCTCTCCGCCTTCTTTCTTTCTTTTACACCTTTCTTTTTTTCTGCCAATATAAAGGGAGCTGCGTGCAGAGAGAGTTAGTTAGAGTAGAGTAGAATTGTTGATGTTCCCTATGACAATAAATATAGTACGAGGCGCTGGTCTTGTCTGGCTTCAGAGTACTGGGCGTTCTCAGGTGATACCCCACGGGTAGAGACGGAAAGTTTGATGGGAACTCTCGAGAGTCAAAACCTTGAATAAACATATTCATCTTCAGGGATACTGCTAAGCTAGAGCAGACCTTCATAATTTTAAAAACGTGTAGCAAAACTTCTTAAAAACAAAAAAAATTCAGCATGCTGTACAATGTCGTTGGAATTCTAAAATTCGGGGGTGCTGGCTAACTGGAGGTATCTCTGGATCAGTGATTCCTTATCCACGTAATTCTTATACGAAGGATACAACATAAATTACGTTATGATGTCTTTTTTGTTTCTTTAAAGGAAGGAAAATCACATACATGACATTCACTTTCGTGAGAATTCTTAAATTGTGGTATGCTGATCGGCCGAAAGGGACCAGTGCTCCCTTATCTAAGTATTTCCAAAGCGAAAAGTGGCAATATAAATAGTTAATTTTAAAATGTTAGTCACTCAGCACTGTGGTCTTTGGCACTTATTGAAGACATAATGCGACGATAAAATGATAATTCCTTGAAATAATAAATAAATAAATCAATAAATCCTTTAAAAATATGCATGGTGTAGATTAGATGAAGTAGTCCAGTGTTTCGTGTTATGCTTTATTCTCCACTGTCCTTTAATGCGCACTTGAGTACACAAATTAAACATATGCAATGTGTGAATGAAAACTGAATATATTGTTTTCATTATACTTTTACTACTTTCCTATAAATCTTCTGTCACAACAATTTCCTGTCAGCAGTGGTTGGCGGAGGAGGGAGAGCCTTGTCTGTTCTATACTTTGCTACTGCTATATTCCTGTGTGAAAGTTTTACACGTTCATAAGTATAAACATGGTTCCAGTTTTTTCAGTACTTTTTGTTTTCAATTTTTTCTTTTTCTTTCTTGGGCTAGTAGGGGTGTCAGGAAATGATTGCCCCCCCCTGTTGAGCAAAAACTAGAAGATATAGATAAAAACCGGCGAGACCACTTGAAAGAGCGTTAAAATCTGAATAAAAACCATTATATTCTATTCCTGTGATTTTAATTCTTACCATTTTTTTCCCCACAGAAACCATGGCATCATCTATTTTGAACGATTCAGAGAAAAAGCGAGTTCTTGACCGCATTCGAGCTGTCACATTTCGTGAAGCAAAGGAAGCTGGTGCAACTTTCATAACTCGACACTGGGTGGCTGAGAGATTAAAAACATCAGAAGACTTTGTCAAAAGGAATTGGAATAAGAATCCTGAAGATTGTGAAACAGAATTTCGAGGAGGAAGACCGGAGAAATTATCTCAAGAATCGAAAGACATTGTGCTTGCTGCATCACGGCGCCGAAAGAAGAGCTGCTCTGAGGTAGCGAAAGAGATACTTATCCGTCGTGGTAAGATAGTCAATCGGCAACTTGTGCATCAATTTCGAGTTCGCCAAGGCTTGAGTGATTGGCATGAAATAGCTAAGCCACGGAAGAGTGATCTTAATATTGAAGATCGGCTATGGTTTTGTGATTATCTTGAGGAATGGACGGAAGACGATTTCCTTCACTTGGTTGTCAGCGATGAATTCTTCGTTTATGTCTCCAGAAAACCAAATTTTTAGAATGATCGGGTTTGGGCAACAACTCCTGATGAAGTCCCAGACGACCAGAAGTATCGAGAAATAGTAAAAAATCCAGCATGTGTGGGTGTTTTCATTATGTTCTCTATTCGGAAGCTCATCTGGGTTATCAAACCAAGAGGAACCAGTTGGGATGGGCCTTATTTTCGAAATGTAATTTTAGCCCAACATGTAATTCCGTTTTTGAAAGACCTCGAGTGTGTTTTGGATATTGAACAGGCAACCTTCCTTCACGACAAAGCCCCCTGTATGAAAGCACTTGCGACTCAACAACTGCTTAAGGACAATAACATTGATTTTTTCGGAAATAATGAATGGCCTGGCAATTCTCCCGATCTTAATGTCTGTGAACATGTCGGATCCATCATGAAGGATCGGGTGGAGTCCTTAATGCTGGAACAACCGATTCAGAATCGGTATTCAACAGAAATTATGACTGCAAAGATCAACGAAGTCCTTGAAGAAATGAGTCATGATACCGATCTCTTTGAGACACTTCTGGGATCATACCCCCGTCGATTAATGGCCGTCAGAGCTGCAAATGGGGGCAACACCCGATATTAAAACAAGTGTTTTTTATTCAAAATTAAACGCTCTTTCGCGTGGTTTTGTCTGTTTTTTTTCTATTCCTTTCAGTTTCTTCTGTACAGGGGGGGGCAATCATTTCCTGACACCCTTAGGTTGCAAGGGGCATGCAACTTGGAGGCCTCCCCCAAGCTATTCCCCCCAAAGGACCAGAGAGAAAGGAGGGGAGAAAGGAGGAGAGGTGTTCACCTGGCAGGAGCCAAGTGCACATTAAGACTTCAGCCGAGTAGGCGTTGTTTTATAGGCTCCTAATCAGCCAGAATCAGCCAGTTGGCTGAATCAGCCAGTTGACTGAGCCAAGGGGGGAGGGGTACACCTGAAGGAGAGAGAGACACCTGAAGGAGAGAGAGAGAGGAGTTCTCCCCAAGTTATTTTCGTTTTCCTAACCTAAGAGGCCACTAAGGGGTTTTACCAAAGGGCCTGAAAGAGAAGGACCAGAGGTCCTTGCTCGGCTGGGAGCCGAGCTGGAATGAGTCTTTCACCAACTTCGCGGTCTTTTATAAGCCTCTATTCTGGCTGAATTGCCAGATAGCGCAATGTGTTCAGTTGTCAGATCGCACCATGTATGCAGATGCTGAGTAGCCACATCAAGCCATGTAATCGGGTGCTGATGTGCCAGATCGCACCATCAGATAGCGCCATGTATTCCAGAAATATTAATCATCCATTGTGTAACACAATATAACGATAGTTATTCCAATTAAATTCTGTTTAAATACACCTTTATTAATTGCATACCTTTCCAGTTTTTTTTTTTGCAATGATCGGATTGCTAGATATATATTATATATATATATATATATATATATATATATTCTTTTCTTATGTTAGGTAAATATATATATATATATATATATATATATATATATATATATATATTATTTATTTTATAACATTTAATTTTAGTTTAGAAGGAAATTTAACATTAACTTCATTGAACTTAAACTTTTCGAAACAAATAACATAGTTTACCTTCGAAAACGTCATAATAGAAAATAATTAGTTTTATGGTTAACTAGTTTATTTCGTTTACTATAATTATATACATAGTCTTTTAAGCAGCTTATGATATATATATATATCTGAACTCTTTCAGCTAAAGACGCCTTATGTATAGAATTGGTTGTGTAATAGCTGATATTAAGCTCTTTTAACATGTTCTGAAAGCACGGCTTATAATTTCCTTCCCCATATCCAATAGCACTTCAAGACATTATTGTATAGAAATAAGGTAACACAAGTACTACAAGAAATAAATCCTAAAATAATTATATAAGACCGAAGTAATGGTCTGACGTTGGGGCGAATCCTTCTGTTTATCAATTAAATAATTTTACACAATCAATTTTCATTTCGAATATCAGTAGGGAAAAACGAACGGAAATGAAAATTTATGAAACAATTCGACCATCGTCATTCCCCAAACCCGTATATATATATATATATCGAGATGAAAATTTACGAAACACACATTTCCGAGAATCTGTTCAAATCGACTCACCTATTGCCAGAGGCGATTTTTTCCGACCATAAACGACCTTTCTCACAGACAGCTTGAACAAAACCTCTCTCGACTCCATTTCTTAGATATGCCCACAATTATATATATATATATATATATATATATATATATAGAGAGAGAGAGAGAGAGAGAGAGAGAGAGAGAGAGAGAGAGAGAGTTTTGTTCAAATAACGGGATATGCTTGTACGAGTTTACAATTACATCATTATTGCTCTGCATTACGCAGTATATGCGGCTTAATAATATTTCACCGCTTAAAGTATAGGGAGACCTGTACTCGATATGAAGGGCTTTCATATCGTTCAGTACTATTTTTGTTCCCACTTTACAACCGGTTGGTAAGTCATCTTTAAATACGTCTAGAATACAATCAAAAGCACGCACAAAGAGTTCATCGTTAGCTACATTATTAAACACAAGTTTATAAACACGCTTTTCCAATCGAGGGTTTATTTCTACCGACTCGAGCTTTTCAATCGTGAACTCACTCAACATAGCGGCAATTGAAATAATCTTCTAAATCGTTACGACAACTGCGCGTTATATAAAGAAATAGTTCTTCAGGGTGAACGGTGTAGGTGAGCTCAGCCTTGTACCGATCAATTGCTCTGTACCAAAGTTTTATAAGAAACACCAAATAATTGTCCCTAGCGCAATTGGAAAGGTTTTCACCCCACCTTAGACCCACAGTTTAACATTAGAAAATTCCCACCTTAGACCCACAGTTTAACATTAGAAAATTCTGAAACCTGACTCAGTGCCAAAAAAGAAACACCAAATAATTGTCCCCTAGCGCAATTGGAAAGGTTTTCACCCCACCTTAGACCCACAGTTTAACATTAGAAAATTCTGAAACCTGACTCAGTGCCAAAAAAGAAACACCAAATAATTGTCCCCTAGCGCAATTGGATAGGTTTTCACCCCACCTTAGACCCACAGTTTAACATTAGAAAATTCTGAAACCTGACTCAGTGCCAAAAAAGAAACACCAAATAATTGTCCCCTAGAGCAATTGGAAAGGTTTTCACCCCATCTTAGACCCACAGTTTAACGTTGAAACCGAATGTTCTTTTAAAATATAATTAGGATATATTTCTTTATACCCTCTCGACTACATTAGTGACTAATGATGCGGGAAAATCTGAGTAAATATTTTCTCGAAAACTATGGGTGATAGAAAAACTCTGACACCATATTTGGAATCAGTATCAAAGGTTCTATACGATTCACCAAATAATTTTCAAAGGAGAATACGAGCATTAAATCTATTGGTGAAAATATATATGTTACTCGTCCGGTCCCGTTATAGCGGATTGGTACACGTCATAGCTCCACCCAGCTACATCGGCAGCCAATCACTACGAACATCTGGTCTTTTGGGGGGGAGCTTGGCGATTGTGCCTATAAAAGGGGATATTTTTCAGTTTGGAGTAACAGTAGCTATTTTCGCGTCAGTGAATAATCATTCCCTCCACCATGGACCTGTACGTCTCCCCAGACTTGTATGAAGAGAGTGCTACTGCAGCATTAACGACAATTAGCCTTTTTAATGCGGTTGACCGTGATGAATTATTTACAACGCAAACCGTAGAAGACATGTGCAGTGACGCTCCTTACAATCCGACGCAAGGGACTACCATAAAAATGTAAGTGTCTATAATTAGAATTTATATATATATATATATATATATGGAGAGTTGTAGTATCTCGTCAAATAGATACTCGCCAAAAATGTCAATCAATGTTATTTTGTTACCCCATTATGCTAAAATCGAAATTTTATGGCATTCATTCCTCGAACCAAAGATATCTTCACATAATGGGGATCTGTCTATATACTCTGTATATGTTTTAAAAGCATTATTCCTTTAAGGTCCGATGAGGATTTGACACGTGTTATACAATCTTTTGAAGAATCTCGGAATAGGGAGGATATACTGATCAGTCAACAATGTCACACCGAAATAATGTAAGTGTTTTTCGATCTTTTTGGGAAGAAGACAATATATTTTCATAAATTTATTAAATGAAAGAAATCAGTACAATAAACAACCACAGAATATATCGTTACAAATATACGAACAAAAACATTATAATATACAACGAGTACGTACAATTGGAAAAAGGTTTTTTATCTGTCTGCATACCATTTCATCGTTTCGGCGAGTGTGACACGGGTCAAATAAATTTAAAAAATTTATAAATTCTTTATCATTTGACATATGCATGAGAAATGAGACGCAGTACATTCCGCAAACATTAGTAAAATATCCTTGCATGCGAAATGGGGTCCACACAACTTCGGGAATATGTAAAACTGAGCGAGAAATTTTACAATAATAGGGTCACTCCAGGGTTGAGTACCGAGTGAATCAAAATAGTACAGGCGCTGTCTATTTTTAAAATAGACAGCGATCCAGTGAATCCCTTCATTACCGATGATGTCTGTGTTCGACTACCGCATTCTCGCGTACTTGGCAAACTCAATGTTTCGCAAACACGCCGATAAATTTGGAACGTGTGACTCGCTCCATTACTTTCTGAAGTGTATTAGCATCCATTTTAAAAGTCAGTGATAACGCTTCTAAATCTATCTACTTCTATTAGGGCTTGCGATTCGAGATATACTAGTACACTAATAGGAGCGTCTATAGGCTTGGCGAATTCCAGCCGCACTGAGATGTTTCCGCTCTGCTGTGGGGTTAAATGGGTATTTACGCTAGCAGATAAGTCAGGTGTAATGTCAAACGGTAAAGGTTAAATTGATCAATGAATTCTTCCTGCGTTACCCCATTACCAAGCTCATCACAATCACCTGCAATATGGGTCAGATTACTATAGGCTCTGGCACAAAGAGGTAACACAGCGTCTGATGAATAGTCCGTACCCATTGTTCCACCCAAAGCAGTGCCATTAACGTATAGAGTTATATTTTTAAGTCCGAAATTCTCGAATTTAAAGGCACTCTTTTTATATTTTCCATTCACCGAAGCGTGGTCCTGCATGCCGATTAATATCCTTTTAGGAAGATTTCCCAGGGCAATGTTTTCTATCTGCTTCGATGCCAACCCTGCAGGAACCGTATATAGTTTGATCTGCACTCTGTTAATAGGATATTTCACTGTAGCGTTTAGTAAATTTTTCTCAATTTCTAGTTGTTTTGGTGAACTTAATTTCACTCGCCGTACGCGGAGGTATGTGTCCATAATGTGAACCACAACGGCTTTGCACCCTCTTCTTGATTCGCATCCAGATTTAAGCAGATCTCAGGACTCGTGCGGGTGAGCTTTATTTTCATATCCACCCCGTTCACAAGCAACTTCTCCTGGAAAGTGAAATCTGTGTGCAACCGTCCAAAACACTCGTATATTTTCTTTTTAGAATTTTTAAATTTGTCCTTTATACTATTTTCATCTTTAGTTTGATAATATCCCTCCGCACTTAAAAAGGTAGCCTTCGCTTCTTTGGAAAAGTTGAGGACATTTTCCAAATAGGCTCGTAGATGATAGTACCCCGTGCCTGCCGATATGTTGGTCTGATTTAAATATACGTCACACTGGTTGAATATGGCGTGCAGAAAGTTTGTTTCAGGGTATACAGCATATTTGTCATCGCAGACCGTTCCATCAGAATGGGCTATACGTAGCTTAGCGTACATGTGCACACAGCTTGGATCAAAAAAGTAAGGACCTGAGCTGGGTATCACGAATTCTATAGGTGCACTCGGGGAACTAATTGTGTTTAAAGGGTTAATTGTAATAAAGTCACTGTGCTCAATAGAAACTTGGGTTGGCGGGAGCTCAAAAAGGACAGCTCCGATTTACAGCATTGTGAACTACATGGGTGGATGAAGCGTGCCATGGCGAAATAGTGACTCCTCTCTCGACAAGTGGTAAACAAACTATGATTCATGAGATCAATATCCTTAGCTTATATCAGTCAAAAAAGTGGTCAACCATAGGTTTCATTCGCTTACAGCATTTCTTTTTTGATAGCCTTTTACGTTTAATACCACGTGACCCCTTCTTCTTCCGGGGAGCCCTCTTCTTCTTCCCGCCACCACGCATTTTTCTCTTTGCATCTTTGATGATTTCGTTCCGTGTACGCTTTAAATGTTTTTTTAGAGCTTCTTTAGGTTTAGCCCCGGCCAATATGTCTTCTGCAGTGTTAAGGCCTGATTGTAGCGCTTTCCTTCCAAGGTATCTGGCACCCCTCTTCAGCAAAGGAACAGCCGTACGTAGTATGGATGAAAAAATGGATCCAAGTCCACTACCGCGCTGGTATCGCATCCCTCGATAGACGGTGAAAGGCTTTCTATCCATTATAACTCAGTGCGTCGAAAGTGTAGCTTCACTGTTAAGCTCCCGTTACCGAATGGGAAGTTTTCGCCCTCAATCGTTCTTATATATATTGTGATATTGGTTATTAAATTAGTTGCGACATTCACATAATGGGGTCTGTCATATGTAATACTCAAACTCCTTCCTCTATGGTTGGGGATGTGAGCAATGCGCAGCAGGCGTGCCTGGGTATCCCCAACAAACTGGTGCTCCACTATATTACTGTAAATATAGCACATGTCTGGGGACCTTTCAGCCAATTTCTCCATCTTCAATTGATACATTAATCTGGACAAGTTATACTGTGTCTCGTGAAATGTGTCTCTTTGGAAGGCTGCGCTATATCGGCCGTTGGTTAGAATTTTGAACTTTCTATGTTCTTTAAGACGTCTGTTAGTCTTTGATTTTAGGATTAGTGTATGTGCAGGGTTGTTTACGATTTCATATACTAAATCATTCGTAAGGTTTGAGTTTCTTAAACTTACGTTTAAGCCTCTCACAACATCCTCGGCCGAACCATATTGACCCGGCCCTAGTCTTACTTCTGTACTGTAATACCGTGCAATCTTAGTCCGAGCGATGCGCATAGTTTCATCCATAGCTACCCCAGCTTTTTCACACTCGTCAATGTCTCTAAGAATCGTAAAAACGGTTTCTTTATGTTCAATATTTAAAAAGACGGTGTCCAGCTGAATTTCGCATATCCCCACCTCATACGAATCACGACCCAATTCAATGTGCCCATGGAGTTCTGTTACAAAGTTGGCTAGTGTGTTGTTAGGGTGTACAGACAGGGACGAGGAGGACGGGAGTGTGACGTAGAAATGGTTAGGAGCCATGTTGCATACTATTTAAGCTTCATTATTGCATCAGCTTTTATATAGGTGTTGAAGCTTTCTGGGTACCCTAGCCATTTCACCAGGTACATTTTTCTCCTTCCTGAACCTTTGCTTCCTAAAATTTTCTCAATTTTAAACACATTTTTTTCTAAATTAAACGCAACTTTCTGCAATTCCTCGCGGTAAAAGCCTCCTGAGATTTCTTCCCCATTCAAATCTTCAATGTAATACATCATTATCTCACCTTTAGGTCTCACAGCCCTAACTTTAAAAATCTCGCGTGTCCATCCTTGCTCAAAACCCTTTGCGAATTTATTCCCCGAACGCGACAGCCTTACATAATCATTGATTTTGAAGCGCGCAGAGTGGTGGTGGTGGTGGTGGTGATCCATCTCTTCTCGGGAGCGTACCTCTTTCTAAAACTTCGTTAGGTGTTGCCCCAATCGTGCGATGGTGTGAGCGGTTGTAGGATGATGCCAATGATTCCAGAATGTCTAGAAATCTGTATGTGTTTTTATGTGTAAAATAACGGTGCATGCGTTCCTTTATGGTGCGCTGAACTCTTTCAGCTAAAGAAGCCTTATGTATAGAATTGGTTGTGTAATAGCTGATATTAAACTCTGTCAACATGTTCTGAAAAGCACGGCCTATAAATTCCTTCCCCATATCCGTACAAAAATAGCCAGGAACCCTGTTTTCTTTTAACATTAGCGTTTTGGTGGCTTTAGCAACTGTTTCAGGTGATTTATTTTTCAGAGGAACTAGCCACAGATATCTAGAGAATACGTCTATTATGAATAGAATGTAGCGGTAACCATCGTTATACACAGAATATCTTTGCATGTCTGTTAAATCTGCTTGCCAAATAGAATCAATCGAGGAAGCCGTTGTCTTGGCTGTTTTAAACCTTTTTCTCACAGGCTTATGAAGCGTATAAGCGTCCTGCTCCCTCAAAAATCTTTCAACATCTTTTTTTCCTACTCCGTAAACACTTCTGTACAGTCTATCTACGCCGCCGTAAGAGGATGGGGTAGAAATGTCATAATAGCGTTTAGTTAATACGTTAGCCATTTGCGTATTTTAGAGGCACGTGGGTAGGGTTGGTTTAACCTCTTCTTGCTCCTCTTCAAAGGTGTTACCGCCGGGGGTGACGGCGCCTTCAATTGTGTCACAGGCGTTGCATGTTCCAAGTCTTTTAACCTGTTCAGATTTCCTATCAACGTTTTAGGGACATTTATTTGTTGTAGTCTTGCTTTAATATGCTTCCATCCTGATGGTGATGGCCTATCCCACTTTCTCACCAGATCATGGACAATGTCTACGATATTCGATCCCTGTACCTTTGATCCTTCCACAATGATCTCCCCTGTATCGGTCCATTGTATGGCGGGATCCTCATTCAATAGATTATAAAGACTTAAGCCTTTACTCCTCAATGTAAGTGGGAGGGTATTTTTTAATACATGTTCGATATGTTGTGTGGCTAATCTTTTTGGTTGGTCAGCTGTGTCGTCGGGCACAGATCCTATGTCGCCATCGTCCCCCGTGCTGTGCCTAATAACCACAGGAATCTCTGTAGGGCTCTTATAATTTTCGTACTCGTGAAGAAATTTCTGCAGAGCTTCTTGGTATAAGATTCTTTTCTCATCAGGTGTTTTTTCACTGTTTAATAGGGCTAACAATTCGCTTTCCATTCTTTTAAGTCTGCTTTTACGGGGATCTAGATACGTGTCTGGATTCCTTTGCAGTGAGGCGTACACCTCGTGGGGAATCACTACCACTTTCTTCATTATATTAATCTAGTCAGTAAAGGACCCAAAACTGAAAATAAGATGGGGAGAAATGACCCTCCTGTTTGTACAATAATTCGTTTTTTCTTCGCTACAGTTTGGCTTTTACGAGCGAGTGCACGTATTATGTTCTTGTAGCGGCGTAGGCGAGCCTTCTGATGGGTTTTCATTGATACATTGCAATTTATAACGTTAAGACAGATTTCACAGATGCATTTTAAAAAGTCGGCATCGATATTTTTAATAAACATCTGCTGCATTGCCCGGGGCAGTCGATGATAGATTTTTATTAATTCACGGTATTTCTTTAGTCTCTTTGTCATTCTGGAATATACACCGTTTCAGGCTCGTTTGGAAATATATTCGTTCGCAGAAGCACTCTAAACGTGTTTCGCGGATGAAGGTCGCAAAGCAAATATCCGTAACGCGTGCTTGTAGCTTCTTTATAAACTTCCAAAAACTCCTTACGCTGATTCGGGAACATTTGATTGGCTAATACCCCAATTTGTGATACATCTCTACGTTGCGCGAATAAGACTAGATATTGCGTATTTAACGACACATCGCGCATGTATCTATTTTTGAAAAATAGATTCTGATTGATGAAGAACACGCTTATGTTAAGATGGTGGGAGAATACTGTAAATGTCTCGGCAAACGTTTTATCCATCTCCAACATGAGATCGTCAATTACAATGATTGTATGTTCATTTCCCTTTAACGAATTAACGTCATATACGCCTTTGTGGAACAAAATATCATCTTGGTACTCGTTGAACACTGATTGATACGTCGAATAGCACCATATAACTTTATGCACAAATTTCGAGAACATCTCCCCTTTTCTTTAATGATTTTAAGCATAAACACAGTTTTACCACATCCTGTAGGTCCAGATATAATACATGTGGATGGGCTCGTGAATCTGAATTTTTCTACAGAGTCCATTTCTAACACGTCACACTCCTAAGTGGGTCATTTACAAAATATTACAAATTTTGAGTGCTGTTCCTTATATTTCTTCTCCCACAGAACCGTGAATGACGATGAGGTAGAGCAGCCCATCATTACGGATGACCTCGACGACAGTGTAGTTGTGATCTCCTCCCCTGAACCCTCACAGCGATACCGGTAACACGTCCAAAGCGGAGGTATGAAACCCCCGCGTCAGGTATAAAGCGACCGAAATACGCGTCTGTTGCAGCGGTAATAGATCCCCAACCCTCAACCTCTTACGCAACAACCCCCAGCAGCACCTAATATATCCCCTTATTCATCCGCCGCCCCCCGTTCTGTTAAGTCTACAATAATAGAGCCCCAACCATCAACCTCCTACGCAACAGGCCCCCATCAGCAGCACCTTCCGCTAATATACCCCTAATTCATCCGCCGCCCCCCGTTCTGTTGAGGAGTATAACGCTGGAATTGGTGCTCCGCAGCCCCCACCCCAGCCTTGACTAGAAATCGGTATAGAGTCAGGGTCGACCCTAGAGTCATGTATAGCATGGAATTGAGCGCGGACTACGCCGGGTTGTAGAGCATATTATAGAGTTTGCTCTTCAGAATCGCGACGAGCGTGAAGTCAGGACGAGTCTGTCCTTTGGATTCGGGTCAGATGACGGTGATGTAGACGATTATTGGGTGATAGTGCCATTTAGACGTTTGGCGGCTGAAGATGTAGAATATATATTAGGCGTATAATGCAAGCCGCCCAAAGTAGTATAGCCTTCAATATGGACAACTTCACGGTAAATATTGACCATGTATACCGTGTTGCGGGTCATAGTGCCATACCGTATACTCTTAACTCAATTCTCAAGCTATTTATAGACGGCATATAAACGTCGATCGTGGTTGCGGCTTTATAGCAGTACTCTTAGCACGTATGTTTACTGTACAAAATACACGAACTCAAAAAATTTGGTTGCCTACAGTCGTGGAGCGTGCCCGTAAACTAGCTGTAGACTGTGAACTTGAATTTGACTGTAATATGGGTCCTGAAGAGCTGAGAAGGGTAGAACAGGAAATGAATGTCCGCATAGTTGTGTTTGGGTTGGATGATCGTCGTAGGACTGTGTATGTTTTTAAAAGCTGTGTGAGAGATCGTACAAGGCCCCTACTTATTTTAGGATTGTCAGGGACAACGTATCTCCCCATCCGTAATATAAGGTGGCTTTACGCGAGTTATGACAAAAGTCGAAAATATGGGAGACATCATGATTTGTGTAAGGGGTGCCTCGAGTTTGCGGATGATATAGTGAGACATTGTAAAGAATGTCACATGGTATGTGAGCAGTGTAAAAGCACCAAATGTGAAAGCCGTGTAGTTGAAGCTGAGAAGAGAGACTGTGATGTGTGTAGACGCACATTTTTCAATAATAGCTGTTTTGATTTCCATAAATCAATTGGCACGTGCAGGAAAATGAGAATCTGTGAATGTGGTATGTTTCACACAATGGATAATTGGGGAAAATTTAAGCACAAGTGTGACGTAATTCACTGTCCTACATGCCAGGAGGAATATAAGGCGGATGGAGTAAAGCATGTATGTTATATGAAAGATGCTAAGCCTAAAAATAACCCTTGTATAACTGTATACTACGATATAGAAACATATACGAACGCTGAAACCAAAGAGGTAATTCCACATTTACTTGTGAGCCAGACTATCTGTGATGAGTGTATGGATATCGAATGTGACGAGTGCCCCAAATGTGGTAAACGGACAAACGTTTTTAAAACGAATGTCAGCGATAGTCCTGTGAAACTATTTGTGTCCTATATTGTCAAGTTAGCCGACAAGTTCAAAAAAATGACTGTGTATATTCTCGCCCATAACGGGGCAAAGTTTGACACGCAGTTCCTTTATAAGGAGTTGCTTGAACACGAATCCTCTGAGATATTTACAGGTGATCCATTGAAAAGAGGCAACAAATTAATACAGATGCAGATAAGAGGCAATGTACAATTTAAAGATACTTTATTATTCACACCTTGTAAATTAGCAAAGCTACCCAAGGTGATGGGAGTAGCAGCTGAAGTTTCCAAAGGATACTTCCCATACACTTTCCTCACCAGCGAGACTTTAAACTACGTAGGCCCACCACCCCCCAAACATTATTTTGACTGTATGGATGAACGTGAAGACTTTGATCGATACTACGACAGTTTTAATGAAAGTAACCCTTATAATATAGCTGATGAATGTGAGCGTTATTGCGTGAATGATGTGCGCGTGCTTAGAGTATGTTTCCAGGCCTTTAGAAGGATGTACATAGCCCGTTTCAAATGCGATCCACTGCAAGTCGCAACCACCATCGCATCATTATGTTTTACGGTGTTCAAGAATAACTTCATGCCGAAAGACACCTTAGCCATTATTCACCGAAACAATCCCCGCAGTTACGGGCACAAGGCTATTTACTGGCTCATACACCTACAGCAACAGACAGGTGTATACATAAAGCACGCCCGCAACACGGGTGAAGTACCCATTAAGATTAATGGACGTGTTTTTTGGGTTGATGGGTTAAGTGAAAACCGTGTCACTGGTGTGAAGACTGTGTACTCCTTTAACGGTTGCTGGTGGCATGGATGCCCCCGTCCTGAGTGCGGAGTCACCGGAGATATCCACGGTAGGTCTCCTGCCGACTGTCTTGCATCGACCCGCACCCGCGATCAACTTATAGGATCACAGTTCACTCACAAAGTCTTGTGGGAGCATGAATATGATGCACGGATGGAGACAGACGAGGTGTACCGTGAGGAAATAAAACGATCAAGCGTTCAATGGTGCTGGATCCTCTCAAATGTGGTGATAGCTTGTTTGGAGGACGTACAAATCCTTTCAGACTATACTTCCCACCTACGGAGGGCGTGAAGCTCCATTACTACGATTTCTGTTCTTTATACCCATACGTGATGAAGAGCAATCCGTACCCCGTGGGCGCTCCTGAGAAACTGGTGGGACCTAGCCTACCTCCATCAATGAATTTTCAAAAAATTTGAATGATCGTTACTTTGGGCTCTCTTTCGTAGACGTACTCCCCCCACGCAATTTATGGATGCCGATCTTACCTGTCGTTATCGACGACAAGCTCATGTTTCCCCTGTGCGTGAAGTGCGCGGAAGAGGATAACGGCGAATGTAACCATATACCCCACCAGCGTAAGATCAGAGGCGTATATACAAGTCCTGAGTTGGCCCTAGCCGTGCGCCATGGTTATAGAATACTGAAGATACATGAGGTGTGGAGGTTTCAGAAGCTACCCAACCTTTTCACACCATATATAAACACCTTTTTGAAGGATAAGGTTGAGGCATCAGGGTATCCGCGAGGAGTTGATACCGAAGATGAAAAGTCTGCCTATATTCAACGTTACCGCGACCGCGAAGGTATACAACTTGATCGTGTCCAAATTGTAAAGAATCCTGGCAAGCGCTTTAGTGCAAAGTTGTGTCTAAACAGTTATGGGGAAAATTTGCGCAGAATACCGGCAGAGGGAGCATTCATTTGGCACAAAGTTATAGCGATGTCTGGGATTATGCCAATGCCCCCGATAAAGAGGTCATGGAGATCGTAAATGTAGGTAATACTTACGTAATAAAGTACAACAACACTGAATTTGCCACAGATACCTCAAGGGTTACAAACATACCTGTGGCCAGCTTCACAACAGCCTACGCCCGTATAAAAACTTTGGGGTCTATTGCATTCTCTTGGGCGGAGAGTATTGTATGCCGATACAGATAGCGTGATATTCACAGAGAGGGAGGGTGAATACATGCCCACTATTGGGGAGTTCCTCGGCGAGCTCACTGATGAGATCAAGGATGAGTATGGGGACAACGCATACGCCGACTCTTTTGCCTCAACAGGACCTAAGACTTATGGGGTACGGGTCAGGGTGGGGGAGGAAATGAAATATATCGTGAAGGCAAAGGGTATTACGCTCAACCATGCGAATCGGGAGGTTGTTAACTTTGAGTCGTTGAAGGATCTAGTATGTTTGGATGAACAACCTCCCCAACTAATTGTAGGCACCCACAATTTTCGGGCGCAGAAGCTGGGGGGCGTGAAGGAACTTAGGGGTACGATGGTGTGCCGTAACACCTATAGGAAACGTTACCAGTTACCTGGTACCTATGATACCGTACCCTTTGGATACCAATGATGCTTCTAACTCACACGTCTTGTATTAATCGTATCTATTTGTAAATATATATTATATATATAACTTGAATATCTCGTTTATTAATCGTATTTGTAAATATATATAACTTGAATATCTCGTTTATTAAATAAATCATGTTTCAAATAGCGTTTCACTTTCTCCTTTGTGTGTGTGTGTGTGTGTGTGTGTGTGTGTGTGTGTGTAGGTGAAAGTTCTAAGCTCCGCCCACTGTAAGACCGTGAGTCATGCTACTATCTGGGAATCCCTGCGTGGTCAGTCGACCGCAGTAAGCCCGAGAGATCAGACGTGTATTCAGATCAGACGTGTATTCAAATGGCTACCTTTAATATTGCTTGTACAACGTTTACGAAATGGTATTCAGTAAAGTGCCAGGATGTGGTGGATACCGAAAAACTTCCTATTCATCCCTCCTATGCCTCTTTTAAAAACACATTGGATTGTGCGAAGTTCCAAGATGTACAAATACTCTACGGCTGTTCTGGTGAGACCGTTGAAGGCTTTCGTTGCACAGACGATGTGCTGAAGTATACTGCAGAGCTAAACTTTATAAAGTCTCACATACACCGTGAAGTAAAAGAAACAACGCGTGCAGAAGAGAAGCAGCAGGTATGGATAATGAGTCTTGCTGATGGGTGGTGTGACAAGCGGTATTACGTCATGCTACACCATGTCGATTACTCATACCCTACGACTGAAAATGTGAATCTCGTGATCATGGACAATCTTAAGTATTT
Source organism: Bathynomus jamesi (assembly GCA_023014485.1). Classification (NCBI taxonomy): domain Eukaryota; kingdom Metazoa; phylum Arthropoda; class Malacostraca; order Isopoda; family Cirolanidae; genus Bathynomus; species Bathynomus jamesi. Next base: position 945,895 of record JAJOZX010000867.1, read on the forward strand.
TTATCACTATATTAACGTATATCATGATGAGGTTCGTAGTGAGGTTGTGGCTAGTGCCCTGCGTGAATTTTTAACAGAGTTTAGAGACGAGTATCGTTTGATGGGCAGAAAGGAAAAATATGAACATATGTTCCTCTCAAATAGTGCGCCGGAGTGTGGAGATGTTTAGTAAAACATAAAATGTTCCTAGTTCTTATCCAAACTGTCTGGTGCGTAGGCTGGTAGTGATATTCTTGTACCGGTACAACAATTCGACTCGCGGAACAAGCCCATTCACGTATCATCGAGTCAGCCGCCCGTCGAACCATTCCTGCCTACCTGCGTGCCTCACACGGCTCATAGTTATCTCAGAGCTTGAGCCGAGTGGACGTGCGCTCCTCGAATACGATGGAACTTCCTTTGAGCAGCATTCTCAACGCCTCGTACGATGTGTCCGTGACGAAATCGTTGCGCGTGTTCAGGCGTAATTCCGGTACCATTAGCTATGTACTGGAAACGGAATGTAGACCGACAAACAAACGGGTTTATTTAAGTATCGAGGAGATGAATAGAATCTTTGTGATAGTTGAGAAGTGGAGTGAAGATCGTTATAAAATACCTGCTAACGTAGGTACAAGAAGAGAGCAGATTAGTGACGCACCCTCATACGCCGTTGTATGTACGTTGTGTATAAATAACGATCGGCCGTGCATTGATATACGGCTGATGTGGAAGAATGCTTCTGATAATAATGCTCTTATTCCTACGCGAAACCGTTTCATCCTCGACAGAATGTTTGAAATCGTCGGATTCCGTAAACTGAAACCTATATTAGACGCGCGTGTTACGGACATGCTTTATTTTGATACAGTACTTGAATACGCCTACACCGCTCTGCTCGATGGGTTTACCGAGTGTAGGGCTGGTGAGAATGGTCTAGAGCTGGACGTTTATTTAAAAAGTTTAGACTCTTTGAAATACCATGAACTTTGGTACAAAGCAATTGATCGGTACAAGGCTGAGCTCACCTACACCGTTCACCCTGAAAACTATTTCTTTATATAACGCGCAGTTGTCGTAACGATTTAGAAGATTATTTCAATTGCCGCTATGTTGAGTGAGTTCACGATTGAAAAGCTCGAGTCGGTAGAAATAAACCCTCGATTGGAAAAGCGTGTTTATAAACTTGTATTTAATAATGTAGCTAACGATGAACTCTTTGTGCGTGCTTTTGATTGTATTCTAGACGTTTTAAAGATGACTTACCAACCGGTTGTAAAGTGGGAACAAAAATAGTACTGAACGATATGAAAGCCCTTCATATCGAATACAGGTTTCCCTATACTTTAAGCGGTGAAATATTATTAAGCCGCATATACTGCGTAATGCAGAGCAATAATGATGTAATTGTAAACTCGATTAAGACCGAGTTTAGTATTTTGAAAAAAAAGTGAATTGTATTTATATTTTGCTTGACATTTCTCCTGTACTGATTATACGCATATTTCTATTGATTTGTGTTATATATATATATATTTTGCGTGATATTTCTCCTGTACTGTTATGTACATATTTCTATTGAAGTGTATATTTATTTGAAATGTATATTTTATTTTATATATATCCATAATTGTGTGTATATATTTCCTGTACTGTTATATGCATATTCCTCAATTGAAATGTATATTTATTTTCTATATATTTATAATAAACAGAATGATGCAATGTTGTTTTACTTAATTGTTATGCCTTCTACTACCGGTATTCTTTTAAGAAATATAATAATGTATACAATGGTATCTGATGGAACGAAATCTTTTAATTGGAGACAATTCACCATAATAATGGGTAAAAGTGGTATCTGGCAACCCAAGCCATTTACAGCCAACTGGCTGATTAGGCGTATATAATAATGTATACAATAATACTGCTAAAAAGTGGTATCTGGCAACTCAAGCCATTTGCAGCCAACTGGCTGATTAGGCGTCTATAATAATGTATACAATAATACTGCTAAAAAGAGGTATCTGGCAACTCAAGCCATTTACAGCCAACTGGCTGATTAGGAGTCTATAATAATGTATACAATGGTATCGCGGTATCTGGCAACTCAAGCCATTTACGGCAACTGGCTGATTAGGAGCCTATAAAACAACGCCTACTCGGCTGAAGTCTTAATGTGCACTTGGCTCCTGCCAGGTGAATACCTCTCCTCCTCCTTTCTCTCCTTTCTCTTGGGGGATAACGCCGCCTCCAAGTTTCCCCCCACCCCCTTTTGCAACAACCCCCTCCCCCTTTGCAACAATCCCCCTCCCCCACTTTGCGACAACCCCCACCCCATTTGCAGCAACCCCAACCCCCTTTGCAACACCCCCACCCCCCTTTACAACAACCCCCCTCCCCCATTTTTGCAGCAACCCCCACCCCCTTTGCAACAAACCCCACCCCCTTTGCAGCAACCCCAACCCCCTTTGCAACACCCCACCCCCCTTTACAACAACAACCCCCCGCCCCCATTTTTACAGCAACCCCCACCCCCTTTGCAACAACCCCACCCCCTTTGCAACATTACATAATAACTTGCAATATTCTTGCACTCTCCCCTTTTTCGGCTATACTACTAAGGTGTATTAACATCAGAATCAGAAGTACGCAGCTCAGTACCACAAGGTACAGTAATGGTCCCACTCCCGTTCATTATCATGCTAAGAGCCGAAGACAGTGGCGTAAACAGCAACAGTATAGTAACATCCTTTGCGGACGATACAAAGATCAGCAGAAAAATCAGCGATGCAAATGAAGTGGAGGCCTTGCAGAGTGACACGAACAAAATATACACATGGTCAGAAGACAATATGACATCTAACACCGAGAAACTTCAGCTCTTGAGATATAGTAGAAATGAGGAACTTAAACAGACTGCATATTATGCCCCAGACAGACAAGAAATTCAGAGAAGCACGAAAGCGGTCGACTTGGGGGTAATAATGACTGATGATGCCAAATTCGAGACAAAAAATCAGATAACAATAAACAAAGCAAAAAGAGTTGCGGGAAATTTACTAAGAACGTTCAAAAGGAGGGACAAAATAGTAATGATTCCCCTGCTGAGAACACTGATCATACCGAAACTTGAATACTGCTCAGTTTTGATGTCCCCATATAAAAAGAAAGAAATTAATAAGCTAGAAGAAACGCAGAGACATTTCACAGCCAAGATCGATGGCTGCAAAGAACTCAACTACTGAGAAAGAATACGTAAACTAAATCTGTACTCGCTGGAAAGAAGAAGAGAGAGAAGTATACCATAATCTACATATGGAAAATGATAGAAAAACTGGTACCAAACCTCATACTAAACCCAATTACCATCCAAACAACGCTGGAAAATAGGAAAGGCAGAATGTGTAGTGTTCCCAAATTAAAGGCCCGATAAGGGACCTCCTCAACACTGAAGGAAAATAGCTTGGTTGTAAGGGGGCCAAGACTTTTTCAACCAGCTTCCAAAGGACCTCAGAAACGTTACAGGGGTCAAAGTTGAAGTCTTCAAGAGAAGACTAGAAACCTGGCTCAGGACGGTACCAGATGAGCCGGGTGTACCTGGCTACGTGGGGTGAAGAGCGCAAGAAAGCAACTCGCTCCTCCACCAAGCCAGGCCTAGAGGCGGGGCCACCAGCTTGACCTTCGTGTGAAGAGAGACCAACACACAGAACATCAATGAGGTTAACGATATATATATATATATATATAATATATATATATATATATATATATATATATATATATATATATATATATATGGGATGAATTTCACAATTAAACACGTGAAATGAATGAATGATGCAAACCCACAGGGAAAAAGAAAATGATTCCAAGTCCTTTCGTGTATTCAGAAGTACACCTCGTCAGGGAATCATTCCCTGACGAGGTGTACTTCTGAATGCACGAAAGGACTTGGAATCATTTTTCTTTTTCCCTGTGGGTTGTATCATATATGTATATATATATCTATATATATATATATATATATATATATCTTGTTGGCAAAATAAAGGGAGACCTTTAAATACTTCATATCTCGGCAAATACGGTACATAGAACCATGAAATTTTAGTACGTTAGTACTAGGTAATTTTATGGTTTGTCTGCCATCTTTTAGCCTTTTAGCTGAAAAACGATTTATGGCTAATATTCCAGGAAAATCTTGTTCAAGTTGATAATTAAAGCGATTTAATTAACGTAAGCCAACTGCAGGAGGTTTGGACAAGCCTCTCAAGAAAATCGATAAAACAGGAGATATCAAAAGAATACCAGGTAGCGGTATTAAATTTGGCCACCAAACAGTCCTGATTTAAATCCTGTCGATTACAGCCCTTGGGAAAATTTGTCACAGATAATTTATCGGGTCAAAGTAAGAAATGTCACTCATTTACGACAGCTTCTTCTGGAAAAATGGGATGAGCTACCTACAAGAACAAATCAATAAAACCATAGATGAGTTCCGTCCTAGACTGAAAAAGGCTGGAGAAGTTCGTGGTAAACATATCGAGCAGTTTTTTTAGCATCAAGGTAGCACCATCTGTGAGTACTTTGTAACTTTTTATCTGCACATACAATGCAGTAGCAGTGTAAATGGGGAATTTCCATTGGCATATGAAATGGAAAATAAATCCATAATTTTCATTAGTTTTCTTTGAAATCCGCTCACCGTATAGAAAATTTTTTAGTTGTGGGATGTGAAAAAAATATTGAAATCTGAACATAACTGGATTTTACAGTCAGAGTTCGAGGTCTCCCTTTTTTATGCCGACCTGAAATATAAATATATATATATATATATATATATATATATATATATATATAAGCTGTGGGCCTAAGGTGAGGCAACAAGCTTCACTTTCACCAGAGTGAACAATTCGGGCGAAAGCAAAACTAAAGTTACTAGGGTTATGACTGAGCATACATAAACATTTCCTCCGTAGGCCTATAATTTAATATTTGTCTCAAGCTCATATCAAATGCCATAACAAAAGGTGAACCTTGGGATAGTTTCGAGTGCTTGGACAAACTCCTTAATTGCCATGCAGCACTTGGAGTTTATCTTCGAGCATTTACCGACGTCAGAATTCAGCACCGCCAGCAGGAAGATATTTTCTGACGAATGTTTTCTGATACCTAGCTCCGAAGTTTTATTATTAATAATTGACACTAAATTAACCTTTGAAGAGAACATCGTGAGAAAGCTCATCAAGTTTTAATGGTTTTTTGTGTCTCAAGATTTTACCGTTGAAGTTTCAAATTAGTCCGTCTTCAGGCACCATTTAGAGAACATCGCTACCTTAGGCTCTCGTCTCCTTACAGACTCTATTATCCTTGACCTAAGCCTACCTGACTTCGCCTACTCTGGTCTGATAATACCGTACAGACACTAGCGTTATACAGCCTAATTCTACATTCAAACTCACTCTGCCTACGATAGGCTAGTTTGAGTACATTCAGTGCGGCGCTTATTGTACTTGCATGTTGTAGAACTGTGGAATCGATACATGAAGTTCTCTGCGCCTATTATATACTTGTTGGTTGTGTTATTGTGTGCAAACATTCATTCACTTACTGCACCTATTTACATTCAATGAAATTTATATGGTATAGTCACTATAGGCCATTAGGCGATTTCTTTCAGTTATTTTCAATACCACCTACATATAGTCTGGTTGCATGGGGTGGGAACCCTGCATTGCTTGTTATAAAGCAAATCTTGACATATTTTGAAAGCTTATACCCCATTCAAGAATCCATCGTGTGTGCACCTGACCCCCACTTGGCTTTTTCAATATGGCCGCCATTTTCCAAGATGGCCGGCGAAACTGAAAAATCCCATATCCTGGTCAATACTTGATGGATTTTGATGATCTTGGTATCATTTCTACGGGTTTTTAGGATGATGAGTCGATCTGGAGGGGTTGCAGATACTTCGGGAGTCGTTTTGACTCACATTCGTCAATACTCAAGGTCATTGGAGGTCAAACGCTCCCCGAAATAAGGAATATCCCATATCTCGGGCAGTCGTGGAGATATTTTGGTGATCTTACTGTCGTTTTTATGGTTTTGGGCGAGACTGAGTAGTTCTATAGGCGCATGATAACAGTAGGATATCATTTTGCAACTCCATGGGTCAAGTCAAGGTCATTTGAGGTTAAAGTTTGGCATTGAAATATGATAATGCCACAGTTGACAGCACTGTATTTGCTTTATTTCAGTGACAATTTCTACAATCTAGCTAACTGTTGAGCACTTAACATCTTTTTTGCAGATAAAACCAGATCATAATGCTTAAATGACATAACCCACATTATATGGATATGGATATTCGGATATAAACCACAATTTATGCTGAAGTGCAGGGCACTGCATTCTATGGAAGGTTGCAAAGCTACAAGATATGACCTCGTAAGCAAAACAAAGCTCACACCTAGCTGGGGGATTGGCATTGACAACTTTGATGCAGTTATTCACATTAGGTAACCATTTATTGGGTGTAAATATCAAAAGACATGGTTGTGTCAGGATCGCCAGGATCATCAGTCTGCTCTTTGTTTGCGCTTTGTGTCAATGGATTGTTGCAATCCAAGCCGCTGCCACATGCACAGAACATCGTGCAAGGGATTCCGCGTCCCATGCAGCCGCAGCGACTCCCCCTGCATGCTGATTGTGATTCACACCCACATCTGATTAGCTTCAGAACTTCATCTGGTGCTAAGCACACTCCTTCACCAACTTTTTTTGGGATGAGAACTCTGTTTGTTTCGTCTCTCTCCCACCCATAATGCACAGGATCAAGTGGTGGGGGGGTCACACTTTAGTGCATCGAGCCAGTTCGCCACAGTGTAGTGGGCTCTGAGCACATTTTGATGGAAAGCTTCAGTTGTTGGTGGTAGAGAACATAGTTTGGGTGCAGCAGTTCCCGACTTCCCTGTCTTCTGAGCCCATACTCGCTGACGACACTCAGTAAGAGATGAGGATTTCTTATCCCCATAGCATGCAACAATGAACGCTGTTGCCTCTTTCTCGATATGGTCAAAGCATGCATCAAGGGACCCAAGCTTGTCTACCTTCCGACCCTTCTTGGCTGTGGCAATGGCAGTGGCTTTGCCGATGCCATGTATTGCTGCAACTGTATCACAACCACTCAAAGCGTGTAGTTTGAGGATTTGTGGGATGATGTCTTTGTGCTGGGTTACAGTTGCTCGGATGTCCACTGATTTTCTGCCACTCACTGAAGACTCCATAATCATGGGACAGCCTAGTTTCTTAAATTCATAGAAGTGAGTCAGCATAGCAAACACGTCTGTGTCGTCACAAATGATGGAGATGCGGGCATCAGAATCTTTCTCAGCTTGTGCGATAGCGTGTTGTGTTATTATCACGTCAGCCTCTTCATGAGATGATGAGAGCTCCAATGCTGCTCGACTCCTGCCTCGCACAATGGAAGTCGGTATGGTCTGCCATCCTGCAAGCACTAGCTCATGGTCTTGGGTTACAGTTGCGAGATACTCACTGTCAGCAAGGATATGCTCACAGAGCAGCCTGTTTAGTTGCTCCTTGTTCGCGGTGCACGTGAGAACAGCGTCTCTTGTAGGCAATGGGGTGTTGAGGTCCAACTTGTGAACTCTGCTGCTCTTGCTTCTCATTGCCCGAGTGCTTGATTTCGGAGAGAAATTATAGTAGCGATCAAAAGCTAGTACTACAGATGCATGAGAAAGATGTTTCGGTAGCCATATTTTGAAGGTTTGGATAAATGTAGCAACTGTGCCACTAGCAGGCCAGTCGACTGCCCACAAAACAGCTGACACATCCATGATAACAACTGTTGGTCGACCCCATGTTCGAGAGGATGTTTCCACTCCCAAGTTCTGCTTCAATGCGGACTTAGCTGCAGTTCTCATTAAGCCATCTGGTTGGAACAGTGCGGGTGGGTATGCCGCAAGCTCTGTTGAGAATACATGGGGCAAGTCAAGTTCGCGTTCGCTCATCAGCAAACCGATGACGCGTGCATAAATCGCTTCTTCGTCCATAACCAAGTGGGCACCCACCTTCATATGTTTCGTTTTACTTGCAAAGGTGATGACATGTTTGGAAATGGTGCCATAAAAGCCTTGTGGCCATGATGACTCGAACTGTGCCAGTTGCGTCTTTCCAATACTAACAGCTCTATCGGCATTGGCATCTGGAAATGCAATCTGCCCTGTCTGAATATTGTATAAGTTGCCTCCTGGATGTGACTCTGGATCCATTGGGTCCATGCACTTAGAAAGGGAATCATGAAGTGATTGGCGATCTTCTCCATCATGTTTGATGCGACCTCCTGCCTCCTCTTTGTGGTACAGATGGAATGTTTTAACCCTATTTTAAACCCTATAGAACTATTCAGTCTCGCCCAAAACCATAAAAACGACAGTAAGATCACCAAAATATCTCCACGACTGCCCGGGATATGAGATATTCCTTATTTCGGGGGGCGTTTGACATCCAATGACCTTGAGTATTGACGAATGTGGGTCAAAACGACTCCCAAAGTATCTGCAACCCCTCCAAATCGACTCATCATCCTAAAAACACCTAGAAATGACACCAAGATCATCAAAATCCATCAAGTATTGACCAGGATATGGGATTTTTCAGTTTCACCGGCCATCTTGGAAAATGGCGGCCATATTGAAAAAGCGAAGCGGGGGTCAGGTGTACACCCGATGGATTCTTGAATGGGGTGGTATAAGCTTTCAAAATATGTAAAAATTTGCTTTATAACAAACAATGCAGGGTTCCAGTAGTGCTACCGGACTACTAACATTGTAACTCCGTTTTCTTTAAGCGATCGCCACAGAATTCAAATCTCTTGATATTATTAGCTTTAACCTTTACTATTGTGCAACTTAATGTAACTTCTTGTCTATTACATTTGTCATAGTTAATATGCTGATGATTAATTCATAGCCTATCACCTTTGTAACTTTATTATTTCAAGACATTTATGTATGGAGAGTATTCTTATTAATTATTTATTTACCTTATTTTTTAATAAAATCAAAAAGCAAAAAGTCTATTAATCTCCGTATTTTATTACATTAATTTGTATGGTGACCTATCAAGCAAACACTCTAATTAATAAATATTATTTATTTAAATAATCAATTACATAATTATAGGGCCCCAGTCTACTCTCTCTCTCTCTCTCTCTTTTATTAATTCTGTCTACTGTTTTCGTAGTCCATACCCTCATAATTGTTACTTGAAATTGTACAGAATTAAACAGACAGTTGAATTCCATATCTTATTTCTAAGTTACATGGGCATTTAATATACATATGTTTTTGAATTAATGTACTTAAAAAATTCAAATAGCTTCGTCGACATAGGAAAATGCTTCGTCTACACGAACAAGCACGTCGCCATCTTGGCACGTTCAAACTTTGTGTTTTTATGGACAATGCTTTGTTTATAGGCTAAATTAGCCTTTGATTAAGTAATCAATTTCCTTATCGGCTCCTTCCATATCATGGGTATAGCGAACGGCATCGACTTTTTCCTTTGGTTCAACCAGTCACGTAATCCATTCGAACAAGTGGGACAGATAACATCTGGCGCCCACGCCTTATCTTGGTCGCCGAGTGGACAGCCGAAGTATAACCGGTAAGTTTTCCAACGATCCATCGTGATTGTACGCCGTTGTGATTTAGTCGCGAACGAGCCGCACACGTAACAGAAATTGTCGGGGTGATTTTTACACTTTCGGGGCATGATGACCGATGAGTGGGTTGATGTAAATCACCTAAAAAATAAAATGTGTAAGTCGGCGACACAAAACAAAACAAAACACAACACAACTAGACATGTGACTGTTACACCAAAGAATAAAAAGGTGTACATGTACAACGTTTGCAAATTTGTGGCCACCAACTGCTCTCACCTAAAATACCACAAGACAAACTGTGGAAAACCTAAGTTGAAATGACAAAATGCCATAGCTATATGAGGGTACAGAAACGGTAAAGCAAATACCTACACCAAAGCTGCAACGACAAAATACTCCGCTACATGTATAAAGGACGCATTTTATATATTGTATATATAGTATTATATATTATACTGTATTATATAGAGTTATATGCATATCATATATATATATTATATATTATATTATATAAAGGAAGCATATTATATATTGTGTATATATAGTATTATATATTATATATAGTTATATGCATATTATATACATTATATATAGTATTATATTATATAGCGTATATTATATATATATATATATATATATATATATATATATATATATATTATTTATAATATATAATATGATCTGTCTCATTTCAAAAACTAGACGTGCTAGAGGAAAACCGAAAACAAATTTGGAATCAGCGTCCCAACAGCTATCTAGCCCACTCATAATTATATCTGATGAAAAATACTTGTTGGCCAGTGTAATTAATAATCACGCAATAATTTATAAAACTAATTTGTGAGTTAAACTGGCTGCCGCTCTCGGTATATATATATACACGCATCGTATCATTCAGTGCTTAATCAAGAATCCTTGCAAGTGTTAATTAATTTTATAAAAATCCATAATAAACTCACTTTGAAGTGTAAAGTTATTCGATCGGGTGTCGGCAGGCTCTGCATAGCAGGCCCAGCTAATCATCCCTCCTCACAATAAAGAATATATCAGAGTATTATGCGAATGATTAAACTTACTGTTTATCGTTTGCCCGGGTACACTATTCGGTGATTTCTCTTAAAGGGTATTCAAATTTCTACTTTTACATATATGTATCGAATAAATGAATTAAAGTAATAACGTTTTAAAGTATCTTTTTAGAATCACTAAATCATTATTTATGAGTGTATATATATATATGTAATATATACATATATATATATATATATATATATATATATATATATATATATATATGGTCCCGTGTGTGTATTTTTCATTATATTAATCAAATGTTAATTAATGTTATAAAATCCATAATAAACTCATTTTGAAGTGCAAAGTTATTCCACCGGGTTTGAGGCCGGTGTCGGCAGGCTGTGCATAGCAGGCCCGGCTAATCATCCCTCCTTACAATAAACAATATATCAGAGTATATGCGAATGATTACACTTACTGTTTATTGTTTCCCCGCGTACCTATTCGGTAATTTCTCTTAAAGGGGATTCAAATTTCTACTATTAAAGTAATAACATTTTAAAGTAACTGCTTTTAGCATTACTAACCTTGTAATTTATGAGTATATATATATATATATATATATATATATATATAGTCCTCTGTGGGTATTTTTGATGAAAAACAAATGGATTTTAATTATTATTAAAAAAGATTCAGAAAAATGTATGAACTAACCAAAATAATTAAAAAATTTCTCTCTACATCCGTATCCTTTATCCTTAAAGGACCGATGCCGAACTCGTTCGTGTTATAGAATCTTTTTGTAATAGTTTTGAAGAAACACAAGTCGTGTACAGTGATCTGAATAGGGATATGGAAGTATTGCAGCACAGTGATTGCCGTATCATTGACGAAGTAATGTAAGCTTTTCTCTTTTTCTTGTGTGTTTCGGGTAAGAAGAAGACGCAGTGTGTTTTTCATCAATTTATTAAATGCTTGAACCATGAGGAATGGTTTATAAAATAGTACAATTTACTGTACACAATTTTACGTAATATGTCCTTCAATATTTCTCACACATATAGGAGTGACATTGGGCTAAATTTTTTGTATACATTACATATTTATATCCAACTTAAATTTGTTACAGAATTAGCATCCATTGCATTTTAAATAATCTACAGAGCATAAGGCTCATCCCTAAACGGTACACAAACTAACATTATTGGAGACAATTTATATTTTACACAATATTGTAGCATTTACACAAGTTACAATTTATATATATGCGTAAAACATTACACAATACATCGAGTGCGTACAAACGGGAACCGTTTTTTATGTCTACATGCCATTTCATTCCGCTAAGTGTGACAGTGTGGCACAGATCGAATAATTTTTAAAAATTTGTAAATTCCTCCCCACGTGCCATGTGTAAGAGAAATGAAAGGAAGTACATGTCACATACGCTGTATGTGACATGTACTGCCATGTGTAAGAGAAATGAAAGGCAGTACATGTCACATACGTTGCTATAGTAGCCCTGGAACCTGTAAGGATTCCAGACAATTTGGGGGATATACATTTGCTCGACAAATTTTACAGTAATAGGGTTATTCCAGGGATGAGCCCCCAGCGAGTTAAAATAGTATATTCGTTCCCTATTTTTAAAGTAGATAGCTATCCAGTGAATCCCTTCTCCACCAATAAAATCCGTGTTTAGAATAAGTGTGCCGCAGTCTCTCGTAGTCGGGGATCTTCGACGTTTCTTTCTTGGGAAACACGCCGATAAATTTGGAGCGTGTGATTCGGTCACTAGTCATTACTCTCTGGAGTGTATTCGCATCCATTTTAAAAGTCAGTGACTACACCCCTGAATCTATCTATTTCTGTTAGGGCCTGTGATTAGAGGTATACTAGTACACTAATAGGTACGTCTAGCGGCTTGGGGAATTCCAAACTGACTGAAATGTTTCCACACTGCTGTGGACTTAAGTGTGTGTTTACACTAGCAGATAAGTCCAGTGAGATATTAAACGGGTAAAGGTTAAATTGCTCGATGAATTCCTTTTGCATTACACCATTCCCTAATTCATCGCCAGCACCGGCATTATGTGCAAGGTTACTATAAGCTCTCGAGCAAAGCGGGAACAAGGCTTCTGATGAATAATCCGTTTCTAATGTCGCCCCTAAGGCTACGCCATTGACGTATAGGGTTATATTTTTAAGCCCGAAATTTTTTAAATTAAAGTCATTCTTTTTATATTTCACATTCAGAGAAACATGTTCCTGAATTCCAATTAATAAGATAATAAAAACCCGCTCTAATAGACAGAGTTTATTTCCAGAACAGTTTCGATGCCCACTGGCATCCTCTTCGGGTGGATACAGAAAAACGAATTCGTTTTTCTGTATCCACCCGAAGAGGATGCCAATGGGCATCGAAACTGTTCTGGAAATAAACTCTTTCTATTAGAGTGGGTCTTTATTATCATATTTTGACCTTCACGTAGAAAAGTGAAGTTTTTTCCAATTAATAACCTTTTAGGTAGGGCTTCCATGGCGATGTTTTTTATCTGTTTCGAGGCCAACCCTGCGGGCACCGTGTATAGTTTGATCTGTACTCTGTTAAGTGGGTATTTTACTGTAGCATGTAGTAAACTTTTTCAATTTCTAATTGTTTAAACGAACTTAATTACACACGGCGTACGCGAAGGTATGTTTCCATAATATGAATCACAATGGGCTTTGCGCCCTCTTCTTGATCAGTTCCCAGATTTAAACAGATCTCAGGATTCGTGCGAGTGAGCTTTATTTTCATATCGACCCCATTCACAAGCAGTTTCGCCTGGAATGTGAAGTCTGTATGCAGGCGTCCGAAGCATTCGTATATCTTTTTAGAATTTGTAAATTTGTCCTTTATACTGCTTTCGTCTTTAGCCTGATAATAGCCCTCAGCAGTTAAAAAGGTATCCTTCGCTTCTTTTGAAAAGTTGAGGACATTTTCCAGATAGGCTCGTAGGTGATTGTTGCCCATTCCTGCCGAGATGTTAACCTGATTTAAATACACATCACACTAGCTGAATATGGAGTGTAGAAAGTTTGTTTCAGGAAATACAACGTATTTGTCTTCGCAATCCGTTCCATCTGAATGTGCTATACGTAGTTTAGCGTACATGTGCATGCAACTTCCCTCAAAAAAGTAAGGGCCTGAGCTGGGTGTCACGAATTCTATAGGAGCACTGGGGGAACTAATTGTGTTTAACGGGTTAATCGTAATAAAGTCACTGTGGTCAATAGAAACTTGAGTTGGGGCCATGTCAAAGATGGACAGCTTCGATTTACAACATTGTAAACTACACGGATGAATGAAGCGTGCCATGACGACTCAGAAATAGTGGCACCTCTCTCGACAAGTGGTAAACAGCCTATGATTCATAAGAGCAATGTCCTTAGCTTATATCAGTTTAAAAAAATTATCAACCATAGGTTTCAGTCGCTTAGAACACTTCTTTTTTGATGTCCTTTTACGTTTAATGCCACGTGCTAGTAACCCCTTCTTCTTCCGGACAACCCTTTTCTTCTTCCCACCAGAGCGCTTTTTTTTCTTTGCATCTTTAATGATTTCGTCCCGTGTACGCTTTAAGTGCTTTTTTAGAGCTTCTTTAGTCCTAGCCCCAGCCATTGTCTTCTACCGAGTTAATACCTGATTATAACGCTTTCCTCCCGAGATATCTGGCACCACTCTTCAACAAAGGGACAGCCGTGCGCAGTATGGTTGAAAAAATGGATCCAAGCCCGCTTCCACGCTGGTATCTCACCCCTCGATAGACTGTGAAAGGCCTTCGGTTCATTATAGCACAGTGCGACGAAAGTGGAGCTTCACTGTTAAGCTCCAATCACCGAATGGGACGTTTTTCCCCTCAATCGTTCTTATATATATATTGAGATATTGGTTAATAGATTAGTGGCGACATTGACGTAATGAGGTTTGTCATATGTGATGTTCAAGCTCTGTCCTCTATGATTGGGAATTTGAGCGATGTGCAGCAGGCGTGTCTGGGTATCCCCAACAAACTTGTGCTCCACGATATTGCTGTAAATATAGCACATGTCTGGGTCAGGGTGGCCATCGTTCAATTTCTCGACAATAAGCCCCACACAATATCCGAAGCTGTGTCATAATGGCCGAGTCCTAGTGTTACTTTTATACTATAGTACTGATCGCATAGTATCATCTAAGGTTATGCCTAAGTTTTTACACTAGTCGAATCTTCTAAGAGCCAGAAAAAAGTCCAGTTCCTTTTCTACAGTTAAAAATTTGGTAGCTAGCTGAAATTCACAAATTCCAATCTCATACGACTCACGGCCTAATCCTATGGCCAGTGTGTTGCCAGGATGTACAGACAGAGAAGATGAGGACGGGAGTGTGACAGAAGTGGTTAGGTGCCATGTTGCATACTATTTAAGCTTCATTATTGCATCAGCTTTTATATGTGTTCAAGCTTTCTCGGTACCCTAGCCATTTCACCAGGTACATTTTCTCTTCCCTGTACCTTTGCTACCTAAAATGTTTTCAATTTTAAACAGCTTTTTGCTAAATTAAATGCCACTTTCTGCAACTCCTCGTAGTAAAAGTCTCCTGCGATTTCTTCCCCATTCAAATCTTCAACGTAATACATTATCTCGCCTTTAGGTCTCATAGCCCTAACTTTATAAATCTCACGTGTCCATCCTTGTTCAAATCCCTTTGCGAATTTATTACCCGAACGAGATAGGCTTACATAATCAATGATTTTGAAACGCGCCGAGTGTGGCGTGGTTCTACGAATATCTCTTCTCACATCACGCTCTGTGTGCGTACCTCTTTCTAAAACCTCGTTAGGTGTTGTCCCAATCGTATGATGGTGTGAACGGTTGTAGGATGAGGCCAGTGACTCCAGAATGTCTATATATCTGTATATGTTTTTACGTGTAAAATAGCGATGCATGCGTTCCTTCATGGTACGTCGAACTCTTTTAGCTAAAGAGTCCTTATGTATAGAATTGCTAGTGTAATAAGTGATATTAAACTCTGCCAACATGCTCTGAAAAGCTCGGCCTATAAATTCTTTCCCCATGTCCGTAAAAAAATAGCCTGGAATGCTGTTTTCTTTCAACATCAGCGTTTTGGTGGCTTTAGCAACTGTTTCAGACGATTTATTTTTCAGGGGAATTAGCCACAGATATCTAAAGAATATGTATATTATGAATAGGATGTAGCAATAGCCATCATTATACACTGAGTATCTTTCTTTGCATGTCTGTTAAACCCCTTTGCCAAATAGAGTCAATCGAAGCCGCTGTTGTCCTGGCTGGGCTGTTTTAAACCTTTTTTGCACCGGCTTATGAAGTGTATAAGCATCCTGCTCCCGCAAAAACTTTTCAACATCTTTTTTCCCTACTCCATCATTATAAACAACTCTGTACAGTCTTTCAACACCGCCGTAGGAGGTTGGGCTAGAAATGTCATAATGACATTTTCTTAATATGTTATCCTTTGCTCCGTACCCTGTACGATCGATCAAAGGTCACGTGACTCCTGCTACTACCTTCGCATATCTCTACTCCTGCGTGCTCAATTGACTGCTGCAAGCCTTGGGCCTCAGACGTGTATTTTGAAGAATTCTCGCGTAGACTAAAAATAGTGATGACTACCTTTGATATTGCGTGCTAGACATTTATGAAGTGGTATTCGATAGTCTAAAGATGTGGTGAATGCTGAAAAACTCCCTAGCCCTCCCTCCTTTGAGACTTTTAAGGCTACATTGAACCGTGCGAAGCGTGAGGAGCAAGAGGTTCAAATACTCTATGGATATTCTGGCGAGAGCATTGCCGGATTTCGTGACACAAACAATGTAATGAACTACGTTGTAGGACTAAACTGCGTGAAAGTGTACATATACCGTGAAGTGAAAGAAACAACACGTGCAGAAGTGACACAACGGGTATGGTTAGTGGGTCTTTTTGATGAGTGGTGTGACAAGCGGTATCATGTCATGCTGCATCATACCGAGTACGCGTACCCTACGGCTAAGAATGTAAATCTTGTCATCATGGGCAATCTGAAATATTTTTACCACTACATTCATATATATCATGGCGAGGTTCGCAGTGAGGGTGTGGCCAAAGGCCTGTGTGAATTTTTAATAGATTATAGAGACGAGTATCGATTGCTAAGCAAAGAGGATAAATACGGACACATGCTTCTTTCAAACGGTGCGCCGTAGTATTAGTAAAATGTGCAGAGTTCAAGAAAATATCCCTGAACGAAAATGTCTGGTACGCGTTTTGGGGAGTGGAAGTGATAAAACATTAAAGCCGGTATTACTCCATGTTTCGCAGATGGAAAAATTCTCTAAACGATTGCCCGGTATAATGGGACACAAGTATTCACATGACTCTTTTATGCTGGAGCAAACCTGTACACGAAACATTAACGTTTGGTATGACTCACCTGTGTGACTCGTTTCCCCACCCTTTCTCCGTGCCAAACCGCGCACAGGCTGCTCATAGTCATCTCAGAGCTTGACCCGACTGGACGTGCACTCCTCACAATAGAAAACGATGGAGCTTCCGTTAAGCAGCATTCTCAATGCCGTATACGATGTGTCCGTGACCAAGTCATTGCGTGTGTTCAGGCGTAAAACCGGCGCCGTTAACTATGTACTTGAAACGACTTGTAGACAAACAAACTCTGGTAAACGGATTATTTATTTAAGTGTTGAGGAGATGAATAGGGTCTTCCTGATAGTTGAGAAGTGGGGTGAGGATCGTTATAAAATACCTGCAGGTGTAGGTACAAGAAGAGAACAGATAAGTGATGCCCCCTCATATGCCATTATTTGTACGTTATGCATAAATAGCGACCAGCCGTGCATTAATATACGATTGATGTGAAAGAATGCAGCTGATAATAACGTCCCCAGGCGAAACCGTTTCATCCTCGACAGAATGTTTGAAATCGTCGGTTTCCGTAAGTTAAAGCTATATTAGACCCACGTGTTGCCGATATGCTTTATTTTGATACGGTTCTTGAAAACGCATACACCGCTCTGCTCGACGGGTTTACCGAGTGTAGGACTGAACAAGGCGAGAATGGTCTGAACTGGATGCTTATTTAAAAAGTATAGACTCTTCGCAATATCATGAACTTTGTACAAAGGACTTGAGCGGTACAGGGATGAGCTCACCTACACCGTTCACCCTGAAGAACTATTTCTTTATATAACAAGCAGCTGTCGTCACGAATTAAAAGATTATTTCAACTGCCGAGATGCGTTGTGAATAGTTCACAGTTGAAAGCTCGGATTGGAAAGAATAAACCATCGATTGGAAAGGAGTGTTTATAAACTTGAATTTAATAATGATATTGTGGCGAGCGATGCCCTCTTTGTGCGTGCTTTTGATTGTATTCTGTCCGTGTTTAAAGAGAGTGATAACTTGCCAACCGAATGTAAAGTGGGCACAAAAATAGACTTCAAAGAATTGAAGGCCCTTTACATTGAATATAGGCAACCGTATACCTTGAACGGTGAAATAATGTTAAATCGTATTTATTGTATAGTACAAAGCAACAATGATGTAACTGTAGATCACATGCAAGTTTATTATTTTAGTTAAGCGCAGCAGAACATAAAGTGTATGTATTTTGATGTATATTGTTTTGAAGTTCATATATTCCGTCATTGCGCAACAAGCCTTATGAAGATAGGATTAAAGAGTTAGACCTGTATTCACTCGAAACTAGGAGATTAAGGGGGGAGCTTATTGAAGTTTTCAAAATCGTTAATAACATCGATAACGTAAATTTTGACAAACTCTTCACTTTCGATAATAGTAATACTCGTAATAACGGATTTAAGTTGCGTGGCAGACGTTTCATTACTAATATCGCCAAAAACTTCTTTACGTTTAAAGTAATTGATAAATGGAATAATCTTCCCGCGCCCGTCGTGAACTCTACCAGCGTTAATGTGTTTAAGAACCGTCTTGACAGACATTTTAAAAATATTAACGTTGTTTAAAATAAAAAAAACAGTTAGCAACAGGAGCTCGGGGGTGGTGATCGAGGATGAGTCTGTTGACGATAAATGCCAGCTTGTGACATGCCAGCGTGTGATGCCAGCAATAAAATTATTAAAAAAAAAATAGACTAACACGAACGTAGATGTAGCTCGTAGCGTAAACTAACCAACTTTTTGTTTAACCTTACCTACTTTTTTTTCTTATCCTCTCCTTACTTTGCATGTCTAACTCTCTTTTCTTGCATGTTTGTAGTTTGCATGGTATGAGAGTGAGTTAAGACTGTGTTTGCATGGTTTGTAAGCGTTCTTATTTTACTTCTTTTCATCTTTCACCCCTCTCCTATTTTCTCCGACTATTTTTCTGACTTGTCGGCAGTGGCTGGCGGATGATGATGGTGTCTTTTTTCTCTTTTTCTGAATGTATGTTAACCCACGAGTGATAGGTGTTCCTCCTTACTTAACCCCTTATTCTCTTCTCTTCTCTTAACCCCCTACTCTTTCCTTTCTCTCGGGCTAACCTTAGAGTGGATCTTAGGGTCTTTGTTAGCCTTAGCTTCTGTAGATCTGTAGATAAGTGTGTTTTCTCGTACATATATTAAATGGGTATATACTGTAGTTTTATCTTGTACTATTATTATTATTATTATTTTCGATGCTTATGTATAAGTATGTATTTGCTCATACATATATTAAATATGTACATAGATTTCTCCTGTACTAATATTATTATTTAAGAAGGTGTATATATATATATACATATGTATGTTATATATATAGATATATATATATATATATATATATATACAGTATATATAATATCCTTCGTTTAAAGTGTGTATTTTTTGCTGTATAGAATTCTTCTGAATTCTTTTTATTGTATATTTATTTCCTATATATTTCATGTATGTTAAATTATTTTCATTAACTCGTCTAAATAAACAGAATGATGTAGATGTGTTTTATTATCCGATTAAAGCAAATGCTTTCCTGGATGTGTGTGTATATATGTATAATCGATATTAAGGAATAACAGGAGTGATGGGAATATATATAAACATTGTACGTTTGCTTCAATAAATATATATACAGCGTGTCCCAAAGAAATGTATACCCACTTTGTTCGATAATACCAGCTATGAGGTTAATAAATATATTACTTTTTATATGATTTTTAATAAAGAATTTTCTCCTGAATCTAAATATGTAATTATTTTTATTAAAAATTGAAAAACAAAAAAGTTACAGATGTTTAAATTATAATTATTATTTTCGAGACTTCATGTGCGATATTTTCTAATATTTTTTGCACGTATACGAGATAAGTCTGAAACCGACGGCACTGTGCAAAACTTACAAAAACAACGTTCTGGAAGACGTCGAACATCTTAGATAAAGTGTCATTTAACCATGGAATTTGTAAATTTTTTGAATTAACTAATAATTACAACATTTATGCTTCAATATCAACACTAAACATAAGTATCTCAAAACAGTCGGTTAAAATATTAGAAAATATCGCACATGAAGTCTCGAAAATAATAATTATAATTTAAACATCTGTAACGTTTTTGTTCTTCAATTTTTAATAAACATAATTACATATTTAGATTCAGGAGAAAATTCTTTATTAAAAAACATATAAAAAGTAATATATTTATTATCCTCATAGCTGGTATTATCGAACAAAGTGGGTATACATTTCTTTGGGACACGCTGTATATATACACTATACCAAATGACTGGTTATGCCTTCTAAGCCAACTGGCGGAATAAGACTTCCAAGCCAGCTGGTGCTGTCAAGAACATCTTTAATTAAATAAATAGCGCAATTTTGCAACTCAAAAGTTATTAATATATATATATATATATATATATATACTGTATATATATATATATATAAACAAGCCAATTACGCCTTCTAAGCCAAATGGCTGCTTAAGCCAATTGGCGGAATACGACTTCTAAGCCAGCTGATGCTACCCTGAACTCTCATTATGCGTCTGGGCTGTCTAGGCGAAGGATTCTCTCTCTCTCTCTCTCTTAGGTAGGTTTTGGCGTTTGGCGGGAATCCCCCTAGCTTGTGGCAGCTGGGGGATTCCACCTTGCCCCCTATTTTTTCTTTTTTGGGGGAGGCACCCTGTGTGGGGGTTGGCACTGGTACTGGCACTCACACGATCAACATTGCAATGCAATTGCACCTTCCCTCTTTGCGGCCATGCTACTTCCCCTTTTGCGTCAGAAACACGTAAACTACATTTGCTCCTTATCTTGTTTTTTGGCTTGAACCTCAAACAGGCGTAAATAAAATATATATGATAAATAAATCATAAAATATAAGTGAAAACATATATATATATATATATATATATATATATATATATATATATATATATATATATATATATATATACTAACTGTCAATGAACGGCACTGTTATGATGCCAACGAACTTGGTCATCACAGAAGCATCGATGTTTTTTACCAAAGGAATGAGAATACACGAGAACATAAAATATGCTCTTTATGTTTGCTTAAAAATCGCGAGTAGAAATGGAATTAAATGTACTCTAAAAATAAAAAATTTAAAAAGTACACTATTAGTAAGGCGAAAGTATAGATCAAAGATAAGCTTCGTTAGCAAATTCGGAGGACCGGTACATTCCAGCGTCTCTGAGAATTTGATGTAATGTGAATTCCAAAAGTGAAAAAAATTATTGTTAAAAAGAACGGTTCTAAAAATTAAAGAAATAGTTTTCCGTTGCTTATGGTATAAATTTAGGCTATTAAGGTCTAAGGTGGAGTGATAAGGGCGCACCTAAAACAAAAGCACCCGCTGTGTAATTTCTTTATTTATGGTCAGATTTTTAGGAAATTTTCAATTAGAGGTTTTCAAATCCTAACTGGGCTTTCAATGTTATTCCGATGTTCGCCATTGAATGCCCGGTTAGGTCAACTGTATGCCCTTGACAATTGGTTAGGTTAAGTCATGTTATTTTCGTTAAAACTAACGAAAATAACACAACTTAACCTAACCAATTGTCAAGAGCATACAGTTGACCTAACCGGGCCTTCAATGGCGGACATCGGAATAACATTGAAGGTCCAGTTAGGTTAACTGTACGCCCGGTTTTCTTTTTTTTTTTTCGAAAAAATTTTCAAAACTTTTTCAGTTTTTTTCAAAAATGGTGTGCGTTATTTCGATGTCCGCCTTGAAAACCTCTATATTGAAAATTTCATAAAAATTTGACCATAAATAAAAAATTACACAGGGGTGCTTTTGCTTTAGGTGCGCCGTGATGAGCTTGACCATCGTCAGAATGAACAATTCGGGCGGAAGCAAAATTAAGGTTAACCATGGTTATTAAATATACTCTTTCGATAACACTAGGCAACAAATTTCAACTTTTTTTTTGTTACAGACACGTGAACTACTGATTCCTACTAAAGCGCTGATGCTGATTTCAGATCTGATATCAAAATTTCTCTATCACGTCCAGATTTTGTGTAACCGAAAACCCCTATTTTTCATTTTTTTTTCACCCGCTTCTATTACGAAAGCCGTCTAAGCTATTTTTCCGTGCCACGTTTTATGTTAAGCATACTTAAATAATTAGTGAACAGGGATGTCTTTCCTCCTTTATTCTGGCTTAAGACAGACAGCGGAATTCCGCTGGCGGAGTTACCACCCCTGCGCCCATACATATGTATGTTATATATATAGATATATATATATATAATATATTATATATACAGTATATATATATATCCTTCGTTTAAAGTGTGTATTTTTTGCTGTATAGAATTCTTCTGAATTCTTTTTATTGTATATTTATTTCCTATATATTTCATGTATGTTAAATTATTTTCATTAACTCGTCTAAATAAACAGAATGATGTAGATGTGTTTTATTATCCGATTAAAGCAAATGCTTTCCTGGATGTGTGTGTATATATGTATAATCGATATTAAGGAATAACAGGAGTGATGGGAATATATATAAACATTGTACGTTTGCTTCAATAAATATATATACAGCGTGTCCCAAAGAAATGCATACCCACTTTGTTCGATAATACCAGCTATGAGGTTAATAAATATATTACTTTTTATATGATTTTTAATAAAGAATTTTCTCCTGAATCTAAATATGTAATTATTTTTATTAAAAATTGAAAAACAAAAAAGTTACAGATGTTTAAATTATAATTATTATTTTCGAGACTTCATGTGCGATATTTTCTAATATTTTTTGCACGTATACGAGATAAGTCTGAAACCGACGGCACTGTGCAAAACTTACAAAAACAACGTTCTGGAAGACGTCGAACATCTTAGATAAAGTGTCATTTAACCATGGAATTTGTAAATTTTTTGAATTAACTAATAATTACAACATTTATGCTTCAATATCAACACTAAACATAAGTATCTCAAAACAGTCGGTTAAAATATTAGAAAATATCGCACATGAAGTCTCGAAAATAATAATTATAATTTAAACATCTGTAACGTTTTTGTTCTTCAATTTTTAATAACATAATTACATATTTAGATTCAGGAGAAATTCTTTATTAAAAAAACATATAAAAAGTAATATATTTATTATCCTCATAGCTGGTATTATCGAACAAAGTGGGTATACATTTCTTTGGGACACGCTGTATATATACACTATACCAAATGACTGGTTATGCCTACTAAGCCAACTGGCGGAATAAGACTTCCAAGCCAGCTGGTGCTGTCAAGAACATCTTTAATTAAATAAATAGCGCAATTTTGCAACTCAAATGTTATTAATATATATATATATATAATATATATATATATACTGTATATATATATATATATAAACAAGCCAATTACGCCTTCTAAGCCAAATGGCTGCTTAAGCCAATTGGCGGAATACGACTTCTAAGCCAGCTGATGCTACCCTGAACTCTCATTATGCGTCTGGGCTGTCTAGGCGAAGGATTCTCTCTCTCTCTCTCTCTCTTAGGTAGGTTTTGGCGTTTGGCGGGAATCCCCCTAGCTTGTGGCAGCTGGGGGATTCCACCTTGCCCCCTATTTTTTCTTTTTTGGGGGAGGCACCCTGTGTGGGGGTTGGCACTGGTACTGGCACTCACACGATCAACATTGCAATGCAATTGCACCTTCCCTCTTTGCGGCCATGCTACTTCCCCTTTTGCGTCAGAAACACGTAAACTACATTTGCTCCTTATCTTGTTTTTTGGCTTGAACCTCAAACAGGCGTAAATAAAATATATATGATAAATAAATCATAAAATATAAGTGAAAACATATATATATATATATATATAATATATATATATATATATATATATATATATATATATGTATATATATACTAACTGTCAATGAACGGCACTGTTATGATGCCAACGAACTTGGTCATCACAGAAGCATCGATGTTTTTTACCAAAGGAATGAGAATACACGAGAACATAAAATATGCTCTTTATGTTTGCTTAAAAATCGCGAGTAGAAATGGAATTAAATGTACTCTAAAAATAAAAAATTTAAAAAGTACACTATTAGTAAGGCGAAAGTATAGATCAAAGATAAGCTTCGTTAGCAAATTCGGAGGACCGGTACATTCCAGCGTCTCTGAGAATTTGATGTAATGTGAATTCCAAAAGTGAAAAAAATTATTGTTAAAAAGAACGGTTCTAAAAATTAAAGAAATAGTTTTCCGTTGCTTATGGTATAAATTTAGGCTATTAAGGTCTAAGGTGGAGTGATAAGGGCGCACCTAAAACAAAAGCACCCGCTGTGTAATTTCTTTATTTATGGTCAGATTTTTAGGAAATTTTCAATTAGAGGTTTTCAAATCCTAACTGGGCTTTCAATGTTATTCCGATGTTCGCCATTGAATGCCCGGTTAGGTCAACTGTATGCCCTTGACAATTGGTTAGGTTAAGTCATGTTATTTTCGTTAAAACTAACGAAAATAACACAACTTAACCTAACCAATTGTCAAGAGCATACAGTTGACCTAACCGGGCCTTCAATGGCGGACATCGGAATAACATTGAAGGTCCAGTTAGGTTAACTGTACGCCCGGTTTTCTTTTTTTTTTTTCGAAAAAATTTTCAAAACTTTTTCAGTTTTTTTCAAAAATGGTGTGCGTTATTTCGATGTCCGCCTTGAAAACCTCTATATTGAAAATTTCATAAAAATTTGACCATAAATAAAGAAATTACACAGGGGTGCTTTTGCTTTAGGTGCGCCGTGATGAGCTTGACCATCGTCAGAATGAACAATTCGGGCGGAAGCAAAATTAAGGTTAACCATGGTTATTAAATATACTCTTTCGATAACACTAGGCAACAAATTTCAACTTTTTTTTTGTTACAGACACGTGAACTACTGATTCCTACTAAAGCGCTGATGCTGATTTCAGATCTGATATCAAAATTTCTCTATCACGTCCAGATTTTGTGTAACCGAAAACCCCTATTTTTCATTTTTTTTCTCACCCGCTTCTATTACGAAAGCCGTCTAAGCTATTTTTCCGTGCCACGTTTTATGTTAAGCATACTTAAATAATTAGTGAACAGGGATGTCTTTCCTCCTTTATTCTGGCTTAAGACAGACAGCGGAATTCCGCTGGCGGAGTTACCACCCCTGCGCCCAACCATCCACCCAAAGCGCGTTAGTATTTTGTTGTTACTACTGAAAGGCAAATTCATGTTCTTAAGTGAAACTTTGGTGTGTCCTCTTCCTTTGTCGCTTGTAGGATGACGAGCTCTCCTTCTGCAGGAACCAACAATAATCTCCCATCATATTTGGGTTGAAATTACCTTGGTATCTGTTTTCCATAACTGAGATCTGTTGGTGGAAGCGCTCACCATGCTCGTCACTTACAGCCCCAAGGTTGGCCGGGAAGAAGTCAAGATGAGAATGTAAAAAATGAATTTTCAAAGACATTCTGCATCCCATTATTTCATAAGATTTAAGCATGTTTTCTACGAGTTTACGGTGGTTTTCAGCTTTGTGGTTTCCAAGAAAATTTTTGACAACTTCAACGAAAGATGTCCATGCTCCTAGTTCATTCTCATTTAGGTTAGATGGAAACGATGAGTCGTGGATGACACTGCGGATCTGTGGTCCAGTGAAAACTCCAGCTTCTAGCTTAGCATCTGTCAATATTCCTTTGAATTTATCCTTTAAATATTGGAAACCACTACCTTGATGATCCATACCCTTCACGAAATTTTTCATAAGGCCAAGTTTAATGTGAAGTGGTGGAAGATGTACTTTCTGAGGGTCAATAAGTGCTGGGTGTTTCACATTGTATTTACCAACAACATGTTCAGTTCTAGATGGCCAATCATGTTTTTGTAGTGGTTCTTGTCATCTCTGCTGTTCCATAGACACAAAAAGCACATATGCTTTGTGTAGCCCAACTGTAACCCAAGAAGTAATGATACAACTTTAAGGTCGCCACAAATATTCCATGTGTGGTCCTTATATTTGATGAGTCTTAGCAGCAGTTTCATCGATTCATAAGTCTCATTAAGGCCAGTGGCATGTGCTACAGGTATTGAAGGTTTTTCATTGCCGTTGTGCAGTAATACAGCTTTAAGGCTAGCTTTACTAGAGTCAATGAACAGTCTCCATTCTTTTGGATCATAGCGACAGCCAATCTCTTGCATCAGACCACTGATATCGTGGCAGAAACAAACGTTTTCTTCCTGTAAGTAAAATGATGAAAACTGCAAATGGCGATGGCGGAAATGGGAAACTTTGGTGTTTGGTTGGAGAAGATTAAATTCTTGAAGTCTTGAACCAAGCAACTCTGCCTTTTCTTTTGGTAATTCCAAATCGCGCACTAAGTCATTTAACTCCGCTTGACTTAACAAATGTGGGGAAATATTTGCATCTGGAACATATATGCCATCTTTCCCTGTTTCTATATCACTAGCAGAATCTTCAGATGAACTGCTGTCTGTTATCGTTGCTGGTGGAACTGGTGGTGGATTTGTTTCATCATGTGGTACTGGTTTCATTGCTGATTCGCAGTTTGGGTACGTGATCTTTGATTTGTGTTTCTTTGTGAAACCAGCAATCTTTGTCAAACAAAAATAACAATCATTGAAGTGATTTTTCGGCTCACGCCAAACCATGGGGACTGAGAACGGCATAGCTTTTCTTTTACCATTCATCTAAGCTATTAACATTGCATTGCACTGTGCACAGCAAATATGTGGTGCCCAGTCCCTCTGTTGGTCTCCTAACTTACAGTCAAAATAACACTTGTAGGCAAGTTTAATCTTTGTTGTTATGTTTCTACGTTGTGGCTTAGGTGTATATTGTCCACAGACAAAGCAGAAGTTGTCTGGGTGATTTACACAAGCACGTCTATTTGATGCCATTTTGAATTACCATACAATATCTGAAAAAACGTAGAAAGTAATTATTACGATGTGCAAAATAAAAAGAAATACACACCGTAGTACAAAACAAATGCTATAAAAACACACAAGTCACCACAACCTGTCACTTGCTCATCAGCAGAGAGCTTCAACAACCGTTCTGCTTGACTGTCACGTAGCGACTGACCGTTGGGCCGCTGCCCGTTACTATGCTCTTGACTCAGTGTTGCCAACTCGGGATAAATTTTATTTATCAAAATTGTTCGAATTTGTATATAGTTGGCAAAAAAAATTGCTTTAACCTTGAAAAGCAAGTTTCATATTACTGGCATTAAGCCGATTAAAACCAAAATCTGGACGTGGTAGAAAATTTTACTAAAAGTGATTTGCATTTTACACAAAATCTAGACGTGATAGAAAAAATCTAATTATAGATTTGAAATCAGCATACCGAAATTAGCTAGGAGCACCTATTTGGTCTTCTGTAACAAAATCTTTGTTGCCTAGTGTAATTTATTTTTGTGAGTATATTCAAATTTCAGTTTTAAAGCAGACCTGACGGATAGTCAGATGTTTCTATATACTGTAGTATACTGTAGATGGTTGTTTTTTTTCTGTAGATATCTAATATCAGTACAGCAATTGTACAGCAATTGGCTATAAAATGGTTTAGCTTCGTAAATTTTAGTCATGAAGATATTGTAATCGGAATCTACTGCGCATGTGATTCAGCAACAAAGGCGAAATAAGCAACGTGTTGCTGACAAGAATTTAATATCAGTGTTTTTGTTCGTATATTTAAAAAATTTATTAAGGTTAAAAAATACGCATGTTAAGATTTTTGAAAGCCAGAGCGCGTAAAACCTGTTGACTTTTGTCCAAGCACCATTTGAAAGACAATTTTATTAACTTTATAGTTTCATAAATTATGGGTTGCATATAAGCACAGTACGTTAAGTATAACTCTTAAGTATCCATACGCCGAAATATCCATAATGATGAAGCGAAGATTCATTATTAAAGTTTGTTGCGAACAAAGAAGCACAAATCAGATCAAGGGATCATAATACATTTCTATACTGTTTGGCTAGGTTAGCCTAAAAATAATTTTTTCCTCAAGTAAATGACTGGAATTTGATATATATATATAATATATATATATATATATATATATATATATATATATATATATATTATGGGATTGAACTCAGAATGGTCCCCTGAGGCTCTTTCATGATACACACAGACCGTGCATGGAGCAAGGAACTCTTCTGGGAAAATTAAATCCACTATAGTCCGAATAAGTAATGATAAATGGCAAACACTGTAGTTTTTTCTTTTTCATGATGTTAGCCCGACGTGGGCAACGTCCCATCATGAAACGGACATGTTATGTGCCTTGAAAAGTGGACGTTCAATTTTGCCAGTTGAGGTTTAAGTTTTGGTTTTTGGCTAAAAATACAATAGTTACCCGTTTTTCTTTGGTGTATTCAATACAACGCGAATGCAACGAGTCATTTGCTTATATTGAGGTCCTGGATATAGTAAGCTAGGTGTAGTTGTAACCCCTAGATCCTGTCTCAAAGCTGGATCCTATCTGCTTTGCAGATAGCTGGTGAGAGAAGCTATTTTTTGGGGGCCTCTTTGCGAGTGACCCGTTTCCCACGTCGGGCTAACAACATGAAAAAGAAAAAAACTATGGTGTTTGTCATTTACTATTACTTATTGGAACTATAGTGGATTTAATTTTCCCAGAAGAGTTCCTTGTTCCATGCACGTTCTGTGTATATATATATATATATATGTACTTACTTTAAGTTACTTTAGGTGAGTTCGAACGACGGTTCAGGATCGACCTACGGTCGACCCCTCTGCAGCATTTAGTGAAGGAGGGAATTGCTGTCTTATCTCCTCCTGCCCTCGTAGCCAGCCACGCATGGCTGGTCAGGGACTTCGCACAGGAATCTGTCCAGCTGGTTCTTGAAGTTATTCAGGTCGGTGTGCTGGAGATTCCCCACTTCTTTTGGTAGGACATTGAAAAGCTTTGGGCCTCGTATTCTGAGGGTATTTTCCATCCTCGTTTTCATGGTCCCTTGTCCCACCGCAGCTGGGACCGTACAAAATCTGCCTCTTCTCTCATTCTAGTTTGTTTCTATTTCATTTCTAAGGTTAGGGACAGAGCCCTCAAGTATTTTCCATATGTATATTATTGTGTACCGCTCGCGCCTTCTTTCGAGAGAGTAGAGTTTCAGTGATTGTAGTAGAGACCCGTAATCTTCACCTTCCGTTTCCTATATCTTCGATGTAAAAGTCCTTTGTATAGCTTCAATGTATATATATATATATATATATATATATATATATATATATATATATATATGTTAACCCCTCTGTCTATGGCCCTGGGTTGGTTCGAATCGACGGGGGTTCTGGTTGGGAGGCAGCAACGGATATTTCTCGCGATAGTTTCTTCTATAACATTCTAATTTTTTTCTCTCGCTATAGGGTCGACAGACCTGTTAATTCTATTTCTGTAGTCTTGGGTTGTCTCGAAGGAAAAGATAAAAAGAAACTTTCTTTCATTGTAATTTACTCCGAAAAAATGTACAGGTAGTGCTCTGAATTTACAGGGGTAGAGATTCGACCTCTTTCAACCATGGCTCAGGCCGGAATCTAAAAATTAAGGAGGCAAGGGGCCTCTGCCTCCTCCTCACAGCGAGGCTGCTAACAAGGGAGTGATCCGAAGTAATCGAGGTCGGAGTGAAGAAGTAGAAGTGACATTATTTTACAATTACTTGATTATATACAGTACAATCTAAATTTTTGGGGGAATGCAGTTTGAAGGTTAAGTTTCTCCCCTTTTAAACACATGATCAGATGAAAGAATCCAAATAAAAATTTAAAAAATAAAAATTAAAAATAATCGTATTTTCGCCGAGTATACATTTCTGAAGGCGATATAATTTCGTAGTACATTAAGTACAATCTAAGTACATCATTGAGTACGTTGTGATTTTTGGCTCATTACAATTAAATTATCAATGATTCGCTTATTATCGTTAATTATCGTTATTAAAGTACATTACATTATATTAAATTATTACATTTAATTACAATTTTATTAAAGTACATTACGTCGTTTACAATTCGTACAGTGTTTTTATATTTATATATGGTTATTATATCTGGTTATCATATATGGTTATTAGTACAACACAAAGTACATGGGCACACACGGTATATATTTATATATAAGGGGTTCCAAAAAACCTTAGCCCCCAATTTGCAACTTACATGTTTACTTATATCGAAATAGTTTTTAGTGATTATAAAAATATATAAAATTCTTTATTTATTGCAGGTATTAAAATCATTCTACCTGATAGTGATAATATAATGGCTTCTCAATTAATTGATGATTCGGAGAGGCAACGTGTGATAGATCGCATACGAAAAATAACATTTCGGGAAGCTCGTGATGCTGGAGCCACCTTTATAACACGTTCATGGTTTGCCAAAAAGTTGCGAAGAAGTGAGTACTTCGTCAAAAGAAATTGGAATAAAACTTTGGATGAATGTGAAATGGATACAACCAAATCTGGGCGCCCAAATTTGCCACTCTCTCAGGAAACAAAGGACATCATTGAAAGCGGTACGCGTAAGCGGAAAAACAGCTGTGCTAAACTTTCTAGAGAGATCTAAGTGTTGAGAGGAAAGATCGTCAGTGGTGAGATCATTCGACTGTACCGTCATAGGCAAGGTTTAAAGCCTTGGCATGAACTTCCAAAGCCAAGAAAAACTCAACTTAACATCGATGACAGAATGTGGTTTGCCCATTATCTTGAAGATTGGGATGTGGATGATTTCATGCATTTAGCTGTCTCCGATGAATTTTTTGTTTACGTAACACGTCGGCCTAACTACCAAAATGATCGAGTGTGGGCCACAACACCAGATGAAATCGATGACAATGAACATTATCGCGAATTATTAAAAAATCCAGACTGTGTTGGTGTGTTTGTTTTGTTCACTGCAAAGAAGCTCATGTGGGTGCTGAAGCCAAATGGTCAGAGTTGGGATGGACAGTATTTTCGTGATATTATTCTATCCCAGCATGTCATTCCTTTTCTAAGAAACCCAAACAATGTTATGGATGTCGATCAGGTCACACTTCTGCACGATAAGGCCCCCCGCTTTAAGGCATTAGCCACTCAACAGTTGTTGCGGAACCATGAGATCGATTTCTTTGGAAATGAAGAATGGCCAGGAAATTCTCCTGACCTGAGCGTCTGTGAACACATTGGATCAGTTATAAAGGACAAGGTTGAATATCTCTTGTTTTGAAGAACCTGCAGCAAATCGATTTTCGAAGGATACAATGACGCAACACATTGAAACTGTTTTAGCAAATTTGCGTAAGATCAAGATCTATTCACTTCACTTTTGGCAAGCTACCCAAAACGAATTCAGGCTGTCTTGGAAGCCAATGGCGGGAACACCAAGTTTTAATTGTTTCTCATTAAATGCAGGATTAAATTCTCTTTTGTAAGGTATGTTTAGTTTTACTGTACTTCTAATGGTTTAGGCCATGGGCGGGGGGGGCTAAAGTTTATTGGAGCCCCGTACATGACACACATGATTTAGCATAACGCATGATAATGTGTTATTAATTGAAATTAGAGCGAGACGAGATTTTTCGTGTTCAGATGTTTAATTCATGCTGTGATCATCGAATTTGATCACTTGCCTAAGCATTTATGAATATCTTGCGAGGGGTAAACGCACTTGAAAAAAAATAATACAAAAATAATACATGCGAACGTATTTGGACGATTTTGAACGAACAGGTACGGAGGCCTAAAGTTTCGTACCATTTCATAGACTGACACGAGTAAAAATTAATATTTAATAAAATTGATATAGGATAATGGTCAACATAGGGCATGGATGTATGAATGAACAACATATAAATAATGACGTATAGAGTGTACAGTTTTTATTATTATGTTAAAGAATTTCCATACATTGTACATGAAAGATATCCACATACCAAGTGGGTGATTCAGTATTCGCGGTATGGAAAACGTGAAGAGAATTAAGTTACTTTATGACGTCATAGTTATTCACATTATGTCATACGTACAGTGTAAGTCATTATTAGAAAAGCTGAATTAGAGAAATACAGTAATGAATAAAGAAGTACAAATCGACATTCTATCCAAAACTCGCTTAGGCGATTTTGGTTTCTTATGTAAAAATGAACATTCAAACATAAAAACCATACAAACATAAGTACTGCATGAAGACAATGAATCTATATAATGATTGTATAGAAATTTTTCATTTTTACATATATATATATATATATATATATATATATATATATATATATTATATATATATATACAGTATATATATTAGTGGTGGACCGGATGTCAGTTTTTCAACATCTGCGGATCTTTAATTTCAATATCCGCGGATGCGGATGCAGATATTTAGTTGATCTATCAATATAATATAGAATTATGAATATATGACAATTTTTCAAATTTCGTGATATTACTATTATGGCAGGCAATGCGTAAGAATTAAAATTAATATTAATGTTTTCATTATGATAAAAATAATAACTTTCTCAAGAGTTTCAGCCACAGAAAATTCAATGAAACAAGTTTCATTCAATTTTCTGTTACCAGGTATTTATATTTTGAGGTTTATATATTTGTTTCTTTATTAACAATTAATACTTTACATGAAATGTGCATGACTGGGCCTTATAAGCTACTTTATAAGCTAATTTAATTGTAAATTTCATAATTTATTAGAGGTAATATCCGCATAACATCCGCAGTCAGAAGTGCGGACGCGAATGCGGATGTTAAAAATAATGCGGATGCGGATATCCGGTCCACCACTAATATATATGTGTGTCTGTATATATGTATATATATATATATATATATATATATATATATGTATATATATATATACATTTTAACTGCCAACAACACAGTATAATTAATGTAAAGAACGACGCTTGTGTAGAAGAGCGTTTCGCACAAGATGAGGAGGGAGAACGAACAAGTGAAAAATGAGGTACCACCCGGGAATCGAACCCGGAATCATCCGCATGCCGTATATATGTACGGCATGCGATGGTGCCCCCTCAGGG
This sequence comes from Bathynomus jamesi, assembly GCA_023014485.1. Taxonomy (NCBI): domain Eukaryota; kingdom Metazoa; phylum Arthropoda; class Malacostraca; order Isopoda; family Cirolanidae; genus Bathynomus; species Bathynomus jamesi. The sequence continues at coordinate 979,199 of JAJOZX010000867.1, forward strand.
CATTGGTTTCTGCTCGTATGTAGGAGAATTACGACTTCTGATTGATCGAGGTCCATGGTGTAGTGGATAGCATATCTGACCGGCAATCGAATGATCCCGGGTTTGATTCCCGGGTGGTACCTCATTTTTCATTTGCTTGTTCTCCCTCCTCATCTTGTGCGGAACGCTCTTCTACACAAGCGTCGTTCTTTATATATATATATATATATATGAGCATATTGCTCGAAACGTTGCGCATTAAAGAAGACACTTTTCATGGCATTTACTCTCTTTCTTGTCATTGGATTTCTTATATATATATATATATATATATATGTTACACTGGGACATATACATATATATATATATATATATATATATATATTATATATATATATATATATATATATATGTATATGTCCCAGTGTAACATATATATATATATATAAGAAATCCAATGACAAGAAAGAGAGTAAATGCCATGAAAAGTGTCTTCTTTAATGCGCAACGTTTCGAGCAATACGCTCATCTTCAGGCTAAACAGTGACAAAAAATGACAATATGAAGTTAAAATCAATAAATAAATGAGTGAAACACATAAGACAAAATAATTACTATGGAACCTATTCTTAGAAGCAAAATTTAAAAAGACTAAAAGAAGAGGGTTGAATTCAAAGTTATAAAAGAAGTTTACATATAAAAATACGAGAAATTTAAAAAGCTATTTTTAAAATTATATATAGTAAATTTGAAATTAATACAATGGGATAATTAACACTACTAACCTTTCATTGCTGGTTCCGAGGCACAAGTAATTTAAAACAAAGCAAAGGGAAAATACTATGGGTTGGGTGGTTGGAGAGTTATGAGTTGGGGGGGGGATTAAAAAAAATTTAGAGGGACAGCTGAGGAATCAACATTGATTCCTCAGCTGTTCCTCAGAAATTTAGCTATATAGCCTCAATTTTTAGTAAACTACGATATATAATATAATTTTGTGACGAATAGATTGAAAGGTTGCTATGAAGCACATTGTTTTGTTGATAATTGGGAATATGTTTCGCAGTTGTGGGAAATTGTACAAGCAAAGAGAAAATATGATTTCGTATGCAATCCTACATAATCAGGTATAGACATACATACATACATGCATACATACATATATACATACATGCAGAGTATAAATAATAATGAAGTAATGCTGCACGCATGACCATAAATATAATCTGGAAAATTATTAAAATATATTGAAGTTTCTCCGAATTATTTCCGTTTCAAAACTCAAACACGATTTTCCAAAGTAACAAAATTATAAAAAGAGTGAATTGTTTTGAACTTTTTGACTTCGCACGATAAAAATGTCTAAATTAGACTGAGGAGAACTTCGCTCCTGAACCACTGACATTAGAAACTTTTGAAAAACGTTTTTGGTAAGTGTCGATCAATTATGTTGACGTTTGACACACATCAATTGGGTTCGAGGTGTCCTTGTATATGAAGTTGTATTTCATACTCTCTCTCTCTCTCTCTCTCTCTCTCTCTCTCTCTCTCTCTCTCTCCCCTTTATCGTATACAGACCTCACTTAATAATTAAATTCGATAAATACAGGCTCTGAACTCCATATCGTTCTCCATTCATCGTCTGAAACGGAACTCCATTAAAAGTTTCCATTTCAGCTTTTAATATTTACGGTTGTTTCTTTCATACGGACTTGATTTCGGGATAATTGCAGGGTCACACTCTAATTGCTAATGGCACTTAAGGCTAAATAACTAGATACATATATATGTGTATATTAATATTGATCATTTAACTTACTTCAAGTATACATGTACAGTATATATATATATATATATATATATTTTTTTTTTTTTAATAATAAAGACTTATCTAATCTTCGAAAATTGATGGTTAATTTGAGTTGCAAACAGAAAATCCAATTGGGTTTCTCGTCTGTTGAACCTGTCTTAATTTGTTGAATTTATACTACAAATGAAAAGAAAGAAAATGAGATAGTGTAGATAGATAAATAACTAGAGGGAGAGAGAGAGAAAGAGAGAGAGAGAGAGAGAGAGAATCAAGGCATAGGAAATCGAAAGAGGAAATAAAGAAAAATAAAGGGAAGGAGAGAGGCTTACCATCCATCAATATATATATATATATATATATATATATATATATATATATATATATATATATATATTGGTAAGTTTGGAATTTTTGAGGTGTCTTTATATTTAAAATTAGCGAGACACTGAAGTGAACTTTCTCTTCTTGAAATAATTAATGATTTTGGGTGTAAATAATTCGGCGATTGAATTATTTTCATCAATTGAATTCTTTCAGTCGTTATTCACAATTTGTAAACAAGGATTGGATAATGAGAAAAATCCAAACTTTATCGCGCTTGTTTCTGTAAATACTCTCTCTCTCTCTCTCTCTCTCTCTCTCTTGGGGAGTAATATCGAGGTGACTGATTTGGAAAAGGACTTGGGTGTGCTAATTAGCAGCGACCTTAAGTTTACCAAATAGTGTGTAGAGGTGGAAAAGAAAGCCCAGAAGCTGTTAGGTTATATCAGGAGGCAATTTCAGTTCACTGGTTCGGCACCACCTGGAGTATGCTATGCAGTTCTGGTCGCCCATCCTCAGGAAAGATATTGAGAGGCTGGAGCGAGTGCAGGCGAGGGCCACAAAGTTAATCCCTTCCGTTAGGCATATGGGCTACAATCGACGGTTACGCGCCCTGAACTTGTTTTCGCTGGAAACTCGGAGGCTGCGCGGTCAACTGATCGAGGTTTTCAAGCTCTTACGCGGGTTCAACGATGTCGATTTTAGAAGCATGTTTAATTTAAATAACCCAACTCGCAACAATGGTTGGAAGTTGGATTTGAAATGGTTTAGGACTAGTGTGTGTGGGAATTACTTTACGTATAAGATCTGTGACACGTGGAACAGGTTACCTTCAGAAGTTGTGAACAGTTCCTCTGTGGATCACTTCAAGAAAAGGTTAGACCAAATCTTGCACACTATTTGAGGGTGTAGAAAATTTTCCCTGGACCCGTTGCCATTGGTACCTCCTCGGTATGGGCCGCAAGGCCTTTTGAGGTACTTCTTTTCCTTGTTACTCCTTGTAACTCTCTCTCTCTGGTCACAACGTTTTTGATAGTTTTCATTGCTAGAACGCTTTAACTTATTCAGTGTATTCAGAGTTCGAAAAAAAAAAAAAGGTACAATGACTGGACCGCAGAAACTGAAGGCTGAATGTGCGAGGTGTGAAGTAAACCAGTGGGTGACGAACTTCAAAGAAACCTGCTTCGAGAAGATCAACCACTCCAGCATGTGCTGCTTTTGCGAATTCATGCGGTTTTACGAGAAGCTAGAGGAAAGGGTCCGGCGGCTCGAGTCGTCCAGACCGGCTGTTGGAGGTGCGGCGGTCACTGACGCGGCTACGCCCTCCACCCTGGAGCTCATTGATAGGATAGCTGCCATGGAAAGACGGTCCAGCGATGGACTGGACAGAGCTCGGGACCGCGGAGAAAGGGTAGAGGTGCAACCGGGGGCCAGGGTACAAAATCAGTGTCAGGAATCGCCAGCGACCCATGTGGAATGCACGGAACCGCGGCGCAAGGTGGAGGGCGTAAAGAAGGGGCCGATAGAGAAGGGTGGGAAGGGGCCGATAAAGAAAAAGGGTGGGAAGGGGCCTACTGATGGCCCAAAGAAACCGAAGGATGTAGCTGCCGGTCGGGGTGGGTCGGGTGGTGTAAGTGCGTCTATGGGTGGCGACGGGTATCGAAAGGTCTCGGGCAAGAAGGCTGCGAAGCCGAAGCCTGAGACCCCAGTTGCCCCTGTCAGGACCTCCAACCGCTTTAGTCTCCTGTGCTCGAAGGAGGAAGACACCGTTTTGATTGGGGACTCGCAGATCAGGGGCCAGGAGAAGTACTTTGCTTCTGCAAACCGGGACGGGAGGAAGGTAAGGTGCTTACCTGGGCGGGGAACGGCGCACTTAAGGAAGGAGGTAGAGAAGCTGCGCGTGGCTAGTCGGAGGACTGCGATCGTTGTCCACGCTGGTGGCAACGACCTGTTCCTCAAAGGCGGTAGGGTAGGTCTTACAGAAGGGATCATCACCGAGATCATGTCTCTTGCGGATGATCTAAAACTGAAGACAGACAGGGGAATGTTGATGGGTATTTCACCGCGGATGAATGCCAGTGACCACGCGTTCAGTAAGGTCATTGGCATCAACGAGAGGGTGCAAGACTTGTGCGTCCCGCTGGGCGTGAGGTTTATGGACCCCTTCAACGCATTTTCGGGTAGGTGGGACCTTTACCAGAGGGATGGTGTCCACCTCACTAACAAGGGTAAAGGTGTGCTAGGCGCGCTGCTCGAACGGCACCTATACAGAATGGTGAGGTCGAGCCCGGTGAGAGATGACGGGCCCCCACCGGGGAGAGATGATGTTGAGCAGGTGGCGGACGTACCTTCAACTGAAGGGTGCGTCCAGGTACAGGTGGGTGACCTTCCTTCCACGTTGGAGGGGCTCAGGCTCCTGCGGAAGTTGCCCCTTCGTTGGTGAGGTGCTCTTCAACTCCCGACAGCCCTGGCTGTTCGGGAAACGGGTCGTGCTAGGGGGCGGTCTGAATAGGGAAGGCTCCCTCCGTGCAATGCTTTTTAATGCTAGGTCGAATAGGAATAAGTTTTTCGAGCTACGGGCGCTCTTAGCATCAGAATACCAGGATAGCGTTGCTATCACCGAGTCCTGGATTCATACTGATCGTAGGGACTACGTTGGGGAGTTCAAAATTCCCGGGCATAGAATGTTTCGCAAACACCGCACCCGTGGGGAGGGGGGCGGGGAACTAATATACGTCAGGGACACGTTGAGTCCGGTTGACTGCCAGTTTCGGTCAGAACGGGAGCTGCTTGGCGTCGATCTGAACGTGGGATGGACGAACTATAGGTTAATCTTGCTGTACAGACCTCCGCATCTCCTCCTCGAGGAGGATACAGCCCTGTACACCGAACTCCGTAGCCTGCTAGGGGATAGGGTGTGTGTAGTTTTAGGAGACTTCAACTGTCGCAGCATAAAGTAGGAAGACAGGACTGCTGATGCTGAAAGGAGGAGGCTAGTTGACTTTGCTGATGAAAACTTCCTCACTCAGTGGGTCAATGAGCCTACACGAGGCAAAAGCGTTCTAGACTTAGTATTCATGACCAAAGACAATCTCGTCACTGGCCTCACCGTTGACGAATCGTTGGGCGTGAGTGATCACGGTCTGATTAGGTCCCTCGGGTGAAGCGTAGTAGCTCGAGAGGCAGTAAGCTCGATCTACGGCGGGCGGACTTTGTTAGCCTCCGGGATAGCGTAGGTGAGGTGGGGTTAGAGGTCGGCGGCGATGTTGAGGGGGTGTGGAGTGCATTCCGGGACGAGTTGATGGTGCTGCAGTCTGCTGCCATACCCTCAAAACCGATTACCCCTGCTTCAACGCAGCCTAAGTGGTTCAGTCGTGACATCGTTTCGACTATCCGAAATAGGAAAGTAGCGTAGAGGAGGGCGAAGGCCAATCGTTCCCATGAGAACACTGAACCGTATGTCCGCCTGTGTAGGGAAGTGAAGGCGAAGGTTAGGCTAGCGAAACGTAACGAAGAACTACGGGTGGCAAGCCTCTGCAAGGGGAACCCTAAGGAGTTCTTCAGTTATGTTAATAGTAGAAAGCCCATTAGAAGCATGATAGGTTCGTTAAAGGATCGAAGCGGCGTTCTGCGGACCTCTGACGAGGACATCGCTAATGTGCTTAATGAGTACTTTGCGGGAGTGTTCACCAGGGATGTTCACCAGGGAGGACACCCGCGTGATCCCCGATCTAGGCGTCAGGCACGAAGGTGCTGGCCTGGATAGTGTTCGATGTACCGCGACATTCATTGCCGATAGAATAGACAAACTGAGCGCGTTTAAGGCTCCTGGGCCAGACCAGTTTCTCCCAGAGTGTTGTGGGAGGTGCGCGACCAGGTGGCTCCCCACCTGGCTACAGTCTTCAACAAATCGTTGGAGACGGGCCAGGTGCCTGGTAACTGGAGGGAAGCCAACGTGACCCCTATCTTTAAGAAAGGTGATCACGAAAATCCAAGGAACTATCGTCCCATTAGTCTCACCGCAGTTGTAGGTAAATTATTAGAGGGGATAATAGCGGATAGGATCGTTGACCATTTGGATTCCTACAAGCTGCTTGGGGACTCCCAACATGGGTTTAGACGGCATAGGTCGTGTCTCACCAACTTGCTCGAGTTTTTCCACGTCATGTTGAGTGAGTATGATAAGAGTAGGGCGATTGATATACTTTATCTCGACTTTCAGAAAGCCTTTGATAAGGTACCTCACCGCCGGCTAATGGCGAAAGTGCCGCGCTGGGTATCGGTGGGGAAGTAGGTAGGTGGATTGAAAACTGGCTGAAGAATAGGCGGCAGAGGGTTGTAATTAAAGGGGTTAGTTCGGGTTGGGCCTCGGTCACTAGTGGGGTTCCTCAGGGTTCCGTTTTGGGGCCACTGTTGTTTATCATTTACATAAATGATATCGACGGTGGCATCGTCAGTCGGATCGCCAAATTCGCTGATGACACCAAGCTTGGGGCCAATGTTGGGACGCCCGAAGCGATCGAGCAACTGCGTGCGGACCTAGGTAGGATAGGAGAGTGGTCCGAAAAATGGCAAATGCCGTTTAACTTGGGTAAATGCAAGGTGATGCACATTGGCTACGCCAATCCCAAGTCGGACTACTCGATGTTGGGAGTAATATCGAGGCACTGATTTGGAAAAGGACTTGGGTGTGCTAATTAGCAGCGACCTTAAGTTTACGAAACAGTGCGTAGAGGTGGAAAAGAAAGCCCAGAAGTTTGGTTATATCAGGAGGCAATTTCAGTTTCGGAACAAGGAGATTGTGCTCTCTCTGTACAATTCCCTGGTTCGGCCGCACCTGGAGTATGCTGTGCAGTTCTGGTCGCCCACCTCAGGAAAGATATTGAGAGGCTGGAGCGAGTGCAGGCGAGGGCCACAAAGTTAATCCCTTCCGTTAGGCATATGGGCTACAATCGACGGTTACGCGCCCTGAACTTGTTTTCGCTGGAAACTCGGAGGCTGCGCGGTCAACTCATCGAGGTTTTCAAGCTCTTACGCGGGTTCAACGATGTCGATTTTAGAAGCATGTTTAGTTTAAATGATAACCCAACTCGCAACAATGGTTGGAAGTTGGATTTGAAACGGTTTAGGACTAGTGTGTGTGGGAATTACTTTACGTATAAGATCTGTGACACGTGGAACAGGTTACCTTCAGAAGTTGTGAACAGTTCCTCTGTGGATCATTTCAAGAAAAGGTTAGACCAAATCTTGCACACTATTTGAGTGTGTAGAAAATTTTCCCTGGCACCTGTTGCCATTGGTACCTCCTCGGTATGGGCCGCAAGGCCTTTTGAGGTACTTCTTTTCTTTGTAACTCCTTGTAACTCTCTCTCTCTCTCTCTCTCTCTCAAAACATACATACACCTCCTCGGTATGGGCCGCAACGCCTTTTGAGGTACTTCTTTTCTTTGTAACTCCTTGTAACTCTCTCTCTCTCTCTCTCTCTCTCTCTCTCTCTCTCTCTCTCTTTCTCTCTCTCTCTCTCTCTCTCTCAAAACATACACACACGTTAGTTTTACTATTTTAAAGTGATACCCGGTCAGATACCATTCTAGTGGGATACCCTAACCTAGCTTTTTCCTTACTTTACTGTACGTAGTTTAGCCAAACCTAACCAAACCTAACCTAACCTACCCTTATCGAATCTAACAAAACCAAACTTAGCACACTAGCTCAAGTAACCCATTACTGAGTTTAAATTAGTGGGATAACGGTATAATTAACCCACTAGTTAGTCAGTACCGAGTACCCTATACAGTAGGTACAGTGTTTGTTCTGATCTGGTAACCCACACACATATATGCATTATTACTACTAACCGTACGAATACCAATAATTTTATTTATTTGTTTATTTACTGTTCCCTTGCAAAGCCGGATTAAGCTACCACAGGACCCTACGCCAACCAGAATTCTGGGGCCTCTTAATATTATAAAGTACTGAAATGAATTTATTTTCTCTGTACTAATTTAAAAATATGCTTTTTTGAACCCAGCTACGGTCCCTTTAAGTATAAAAACAATATTTTTCAATAGAACTGTGTATATCAGAGACGATAAGTAACACAGGAAACAGATAAAACCTGTTATTATTAATAAATATGTACAGCAAAGAAATCACATTTTCAGTACTGACACAATTTTGACACTTTTATAGTATAAGAACAGGAAAAGAAGCAATTAAAAGTTAAATTTTTTGTTTTCGAGATTTTTCTGATGCAAATTTGTCTATGACGTCATTGAAATGGAGAGAGATTTTGTGATGTCATGCTCGACTGACAGAGAAGCAAGAGCATTCAATCGATCTTGGCTTATAGTTGAACGTAGCAGATTTTTTATTAAGGCAAGCTTTGAAAAAGAACTGTCGCCTTCGCAAACTGTCACAGGCAAAAATTTGGAGGGAAGTTGTAACAGTTGGAAAGGTGGACTTCACTCTTTCGTGTCATGTGGTGTACTGCAGCATCTTGTGTGGTGTAACATCAATGTCGATATCAGTCAAAAAGTGCGAAAATTGCAGGTCTTTTGCGGGTGACATACAAGCAAAGTTGTTTGAAATCTGGCGATATGCAGTGGATCGCTGATGCAGAGAGTGAGCACTTGGTCAGTGACCACAAGGAAAGTGTGAATTCTAAATTTTTCAGAAGGGCTCAGATGTTCCTCCTCGGAATTCGCGTCATCAGCATGATTACGTCGTCTTTTTCTGCTCTGATTCTCTGGATATATCTCAGATACATCCGATATAAGAATTTTTTGTCTCAGATTCTGTTTCATCAAAGCTGTTTTTCATTTGGTTGGTGAAATTCTCCAACGAAGAAAACAATGCAACTGCGTTTTGAATGTCAATATTCATGTTTTGAAGTTCCTTGTTGCTTTACTGAAATTTCTGCAAAATTTTATCCTACATAATGTCCATAATTACAGTTTCCAGACAACACATTTTGTTTGCGTCTAAGACTGTCAAATGGCCCTTCTTCTTCGCCTGCTCATCTTCTAACATGTCAATGAGCATGTTGTAACACTGTTCATAGTTCAAGCGCAGCGCTCTCACTGATTCTCTATGACTGCCATCTGGTTTAATAAACGAAATGTATATTTTGATGAACTAAATGTTGATGAAATGTTGACAAGGAGTTCAATGTCAGAATGTGGCCATTTTCATTTTCTGGAAGACCGGTAGTCAAATAATTCCATCGCTTTCTTGAGCTAACTGCAACTGTATAACTCTCCTGCAGCATGCTAAACAAATTTATGGCCTCCAGACAGTAACCAACACTTGCAGCACCAACTAAGTTCAACGAATGTGCTGCACAGGGCATGTAGTCTGCAAAATGGTTGATCTCCAGTATGTGAACCTGTAAACCTGCATATCTACCGTGGATGGGTGAAGTATAGTTTCTACTATTAGCAACGTTGTTCATACTGATACTGACAGTAAGGTTTTACAAGTCATTTAATTTTAGAATATTTAAGTTTCTGAACACTGGAGAGGTATGAGATCGTAAACATTTTTTATGGATGACTTCTCGCTGATACAGTATATAATTCTTTGTATTACCCCATACTATGATTCCATATTGCAGTGTGGGTGGATAAATGAGTTATACAGTGTGAGGAGGTCATTTTGGGGAATTGTTTTTTTGAGTTTAAACATTATGTACAGAAATCTAGATTTTTTTGATTTGATATGTTGTGTATGGCTTTTGAAATTTAATTTTTCATCTAACTTAATGCCAAGAACTTTAACTTCATTTACTTTTGCAAGAGGAGTGTTTCCAATTATTAATGGTGTGTGCACGATTACAGTTTTTTTAGTTACGAACATATATGATGATTTTGTCAAGTTTGGTAAAAGCTTATTTCCACACATGCATTTATAGACATGATCTAATTGTCTGTTTACTTCGTTCATTAGGTAATTGATATCATGGTGTATAGAAGCGAGTGTCGTATCATATGTATATTGAATACAGTCTAATGTTGTTGATAGATAAAAATCATTTACATGTATTAAGAAGACTAAGGGACCAACCAAGAATTGATCGTCATGGAACCCCATTTTCCAATATAGCATATTCTGATGAAATGTCATTTACTTTAATATACTGATGACGATTAGAGAGATACGACTTAAACCAATTTAGCCTATTTCCTCTTATGCCATATGTGTTTAATTTGTCTAGTAAGATATCATGTGAGAGCGTATCAAAGGCTTTCTCAAGGAAAACTAAGATTGTGCGTTTTTTGTAGTTTAGGTTTTTATAGATATTTTCAGTAGAATATTAATGGCGTCTTCTGTGGTGTGGCCTTCTCTAAACCGAAATTGTGTTTTTGTTAGGATGTCGTATTTAGCTAAGAATTTGATTAGTCTATTGTATGCGATTCTTTCAAATACTTTACTCAGAGTTGGTAAGACGGAGATTGGTCGGTAATTGGCTGGAGAATCAGGGCTGCCTGATTTAAATACTGGACAAACCCTGGCTTGGCTATCTTCAGATGATCAGGGAATACACCTTGCAATATTGACTCATTCATGTCTTGTGAGTGGGGTTTTTATATCATCTGATATTAGTTTATATATTTTCACCGGAATTAAACTGATTTCAGCGCTTTTACTTTTTAAGTTTTTTAATGTAGCTAATGTTTTGTTTGGCAGAATTGGTTCAAAGAAGAAAGTATTTGTTGGTAGTGACTGTCTGATTCTGAAATGGCAGCTGCCGTATTTCTTCCTATTTTTCGAAAAGAAATTGTTTAATAAATTGGCCATGTCTTTGGGATCACTAGGAAATGCCGTCCTGTGTTAACGAAATTACGGGATTTGTCTTTCCTTTTTTTAGCGTTAACCTTTAAAGTATTCCATAATCCTTTAGGATTAGAATTTTGTTCAGTAATTTTAGAACAATAATGGTCCGCTTTTGCGGTTTTTATGAGCGAATTTGGTTTGTTACAAGAATTTCTATATGTTTGTGCATTGATAATATCATTCTTCCATAGTTTATAGAGAGAATGTTTACGGTTTATGCTTACACTAAGGGCTGGAATGATCCACTGGTTGTTATAGTTCTTTTTTGACACGAGTTTCTACTTTATGGGAAAATTAGTATTAAATATATCGATTAGTGTGTTTCAGAAGGTTTGAAATTTTGTTTCTATTTCACAGTTACTTTCAGTTATTCTCGTAATAGTTTTATTTTCTGTAATTCTATCCTTTGAGATGAGAGACCGCCAAGAGTCACAGTGCATTGGTTCAACACTTAAGTTGTAGCATGGAACTTATTAATACAAAACAATTATATGTATTTATGATGCGGCCTCAATACAAAACATTCTTCGTTTCTAAATATTTCTCTCAGTGACTCTTTATTATAAACTATATCAGTGTTGCTGATCTAGAAATAGCATTTGCTCCGGATATAACAATACCATACCAGTAGTATCCATTCACCTGTCGTCCATTTGCCAATTGGAAGATATTCTAAGCAGTGACGTATGAAACCTACAGATACCCATCAATTGTTGTAATGTTATAATGTTATTAAAATTTAATATGCATCAAAACATTGTTTTTTCATTCATAAACCGCCTATGTATGTATTTATATATATCAGGTTTTTGCTCCGTCTTTGTTATAACACAAAATAATATCTAAATCTATGTTCAATATTAAATGTAAATAAATAAATAAATAAATGAATGAATCAATAAAAAAAAATATGGGTATGGGTAGTGCAAGTCGTGGAGTTTGCTTTGGGCGCAATAATGCCTACCAACGTCTCTGTTTTTATACATTGAAACTTCAGTTCGTTCAGGCTTGCCAATACCATGAACACTGTCATCACGTCCGGAGGGTTTTTCTTATTCACTTCATTGACATCCCCCTTGTTAATATATATCCCCTTCTTGAATTTATATTTAATTATTCATTTATGTTTCCTTAGTGCTACGTAAGATTATTTCAATTTTCATTTGTAATGACAGAGTTAACTAAATGCAACATTATTTTATTTTCCACAAATTCTATTTATATTTGACATTTTCCAATGTAAAAATAGAGATGAATCCCAAAGACTTTTGCCTGAAAAGCTGTTATGCTTCCGAACGCATAGTCAAATAAGAATACTGTAATTAAACTACAAAAATTAAAGGTTAATCCCAACATTGGTAAACCAGTATGGATGTAATGTATATCTTATGTAATGTTCTCTTTTTGAATAAAGATTATTATTTATATAGTATTGATATCATACCTTCAATAATGACTTTGTATTTGTTTTATGTATATACTGTAATAATAATAATAATAATAATAATAACACTGTTCAACAAAGTTTTTCTCCTTTTGATAAATGTGGGTGAATGGTATGTTCGTTTTGAAACTGATTACGAAAATGAAAACAGATGTTTTTTATCACCCACAGTTTTTGAGGGATTTGGAATTTAAAACCCTTTACGATCGAGATAGCATTCCTCAGTTTGCATCATTATACGAGATTTATTGTTAGTCATTTATTTTGTATAAAATCTTTACATTATGCATATTATTATTTATATTTACATGTTTATATATAATATGCATATATTTATTTAAGTATACAAAGGAGATCAAGACAAAATCTGGGCTCATGTATGTTGTGTAACCAGATGCGGATTAAGACACCTCGGGGCCCCGGGGAAATGAAGAATATAAGGGCCCTTTTTTATAGATTTTTATTAACAATACATGTAGAGTACAAGGTACATTTACAGGAATTATATGTACGGTGCTCAGGCTAATTGAGAAACAAACTTAAAAGAACCTTAACACAGTGTATTTTGCTGTTTGCCAAAACCAAACAGTATTAAACAAACTTTACTTTAGGGCATATAAAACAAAATAAAACAGGGAATTTGTCAGTTTCTGTACTCTGTCATATTTAATCAAAGAAGTTTGCGAAATCTCGAATTATATCATCGAAACTCAGTTGATTAGAGGGGCCCCTTAAGCATGGGAGCCTGTGGCTTCAGCCTCAATAGCCTCAGTGTAACTTGTGAAAAATCTCTGAGAGGGTGGTTAAAAGGTACTCATTCTTCAATGCCTTTTGCGGTCCCAATGGTATGGAGAGAACAGAGACCACTCGACTGATTGCTACTTCTGTTTAACGAAGATAAGTGGACATTCCTCAAAATCTAAACATTCGATTCAGTATCCTAATTTACTGTCAGCCATGCGACCTTTCACATTCTGATAATTTGCCAGTACCAAAACCTCCAAAGACATAGACTTTAGATGGTGATGAATCTCATAATGAAACTTTGGACAGACAAGATGACATGGATACACTATTTCAGCCACTTTCATCGGATGAACCTTATTTAATTTCTCAGTCAGAATTAAATGATCTTGTCAGAGAGTTGAATCTATCTAAATATCAGGCTGAGCTCTTAGGTTCTAGATTAAAAGGTTAGAATCCTTACAAAAGACTAAAAATATCTTCATTTTGTAAGCGACAGACACACTTCACATCGTTTTTCTCTATAGAAAGTGATATAGTGTATTGTAAATGATGTGAACGCTCTTATGGAGTCACTTGGTCGAGAGCACACCTAAGGAATGGAGGCTTTTTGTCGATTCATCAGAGTTGAGTTTGAAAGCTGTACTATTGTACAACGGTAATGTCTATCCTTCGGTTCCGATTGTACATAAAGTTCATATGAAGGAATCATATGACAATATGCAGTTACTTTTGAAACATATTGACTATGATAAACACTCCTGGCATATCTGCGGTGATCTGAAAATTATTGCACTTCTCCTCCGCTTACAGTTAGGATACACAAAGTTCTCTTGTTTCCTCTGCGAGTGGGACAGCCGAACTGAAGGGAGTCATTATACACAGAAAGAGTAGCCACTTCGACAAAATTTGGTTCCAGGACAGAAAAATGTTGCCCATCAACCCCTAGTAGATCCAGTAAAAGTATTCTTACCACTTCTCCATATCAAATTTGGTTTGATGAAAAATTTTGTAAAAGCCATGAATAAAAGGCCTGGATTTCTTTATCTAAAACAGAAGTTCCATAGAATCAGTGAAGCAAAAATCAAAGAAGGCATTTTTTGGGGGCCCACAGATCAGAGAAGTGATGAAAGACTGCATTTGACGAGTCTTTGAATGGAGTTGAAAGAACAGTATGGAAAGATTTTAAAGAAGTGACTACGAATTTCCTAGGCAGCGTCAAATCAGAAAAATGTTTCCCTAATGGAGCAAATGTTTAGTGCTTATCAAGCCATGGGGCGTAACATGTCTGAAAATGCATTTCCTGCACTCCCACCTCGAATTCTTCCCATCAAACCTAGGTGCTGTCAGCGATGAGCATGGTGAGAGATTTCATCATGATATATCAACCATGGAAAAGTGGTACCAAGGAAGATATAACCTCAGTATGTTGGCCGACTATTGTTGGACACTTATAAGTGAAGCCTCTAGTACAGGAGTGGCCAGACTTTACCGAGATGGGATCTACTTTTTCCAAAGTTCTCCCTGTACGATCTACCAGCCCAGTTATATATATATATATATATATATATACACACACAGAGCGAGAGGGAGAGAAAATAACCGAGAATAAAATGAAGTGAATATAAAAATATATTCCCAAATGCACACAGATATATTTTTCATTAATTTTTAACCCCAAACTTATTAGAAATTAGATATACTGGAATAGGAAGAGCTTACTTTACTGATGTGATGATTTGCACTGCATGGCATCAGCAAGCCGTGTGTAGGCCAGATTGTAGCTGCTGATTGCTAGCTTCAAACAAGCATCCAGGTGATCATCTGTCAGAGTGGCTCGGTATTTTGATTTGATGATATTCATGTGTGAGAACGTTGACTCGCAAATGTGGGTTGATCCAAAAAATGCTGTCAAGTACATGGCACTTTTTCTGACATTCGGATACTTTTCTTCAAGAAGTAGATGCCAAAAGTTTCCTTCTGATGATCTGGATTTGATTTGAATGTCGTTTCGCAGTCAAAATTTCATTCTCGATTGCAGATATGTCCATATTAAACAATAAGACCATTTTTGATGCAATATCTTCAATGTCAAAGTTTGCACCAAATGGGAAGTACATGAATGTTGCTACAGGTTGTAGTGTTGCTAAGTCTTGGAACCATCTGTTGAAGTCTGTAATAACATTCTGCAACTGTTCAACGTACCGAACACTCAAACAGGTCGCATTCTTTCCCCTGACTTTCCAGCTCTGACATCATGTTTTTGAAGTTCCGCAGTTGGTGTCGCTGCAGCTGTGAGGATACCAGTTCTAGTTTTTGTTTAAAAGCATTCACTGAGGTAATCATTTCAACAATAGTTTTGTTTTTACCTTGCAACTCTAAGTTTAGCTGATTTAGAAAAGCAGTGGTGTCAGTCAAAAAAGCTAAATATAACAGCCACACTTCGTCTTCCAACTCTGTAATATGTTTCTTTTAACTTCAGAAAGTCTTTAATTTCAGGTAAGAGATCCCTAAACCTCTGCAGGAATTTACCTCTACTTAGCCACCTGACATCAGTGTGCAACAAAAGGTCAGTGTGTTCTACTTTATTTTCTTCTAGCTGAGACCGGAAGAGACGCCTTTGTAGACTTCTCCCGAATAGAACACACAATCTTATGGGAAATATCCATAATTTCTTTAATATTCAACATTTTACCACATAATGCTTGTTGGTGAATTATGCAGTGATAAAATAATTAAAGAAGTTTGGAAACCTTTTGTCACTTTTGCACAGGGCGATGAACCCATTGCAGCGGCCAGTCATAGCAGGTGGTCCGTCAGTTGTTATGCTCACAAGCTTGTGAAGTGGGAATTGTGTGTCGTTAACAAACTCACTGAATGTATGAAAAATGTCACCTCGAGTTTTCCCTCTTAAAGGTAGGATTTTAAGCAGTTCTTCTTTGGCAGTCATATCTTTAAACACGATTCTAATAAAAATGCATAACTGTGATGTGTCGATCACATCTGTCGAGTCATCAAACTGAAGTGAAAGGAACGCGCAGTCATGTATGTCTTTCTTTAGTTGTTCTACCAAATTCTCATCTATTACTTCACAACGCCGCATCACAGTGTTTCTGGATAGCTGAAGCTGGTTAATAGCAGACAATATTTCCGATTTATTACTGAAATTCTGAAACAAGACTCTGCTGCCTCTGTAAATGCTTCTTTGAATATTTCTCCATCCTGAAAAGGTTTCTTGTGTTTCGCAAGTACACGGCTCACCCGAAATGACGCAATCGTTGCTGCTTTCGATTTTGTGCTAGGCCCTGTAAAGATAGACTGCTGAGCACTAAGTGGAAACTTAAGTTCATTGACTTTTCTCTTACGTAGTTCACTTTCAGCTGGGAAATCACTGTCATACCGCTTGTGAATGGTTTTAAAATGCCTCTCTAAATTCCACTTTTTGACGAAAGCGACACATGCATGGCAAATTAAACACACACATTTGTAATTTTTCATCGTAAAAAAATATGCCGTCTCCCACTCATTGTGAAAGTTGTAAGTTTTTGTTTCTTGGCACTTGGTCCAGCACTCATTTTAACGGTGTTAATGCAATTGGACTGGAGACTGACCTTCACCACCAATTATTCCAAATAACTGGCCCGTCACTTAAGTGACACATGCTCATAATAGCTCAGCTTACTGCGGTATGAAATTTTGGCAGAAATTAAAGTTAGCGGTATCGTTTTCTGTGACATTAATTAAGTATCTTTTAGAATTATTAAAGTTAAACTTTGTTATTTTTTGTTAAATGACTGGTAAACACAAAGATAAAACAAATAAATGTTGCTACCGATAATGGAGGTGATAACATAAAGAACGATAATTTTTGGTAGTAGCGGTCGGGTCGTGTGCTCGTTAGTATTATGAAATGTAAGGTCTCTGTTGCTAGGCTAAGCTACTGGTCATTTTGCGATCTGCTAAAAATTGCTCTGCGATCTAGTGGTAGATCGCGATCGACGTTTTAGCCACCCCTGCTCTAGTCGTAGTTATTCGCGAAAATCAGCTGTAAAAACATCTTAGGTAAGGTATTCTTCTTTTTTGTACGATTTAATATACCAAAAAAGTAAGAAAATCTGTCAATTTTCATTTGCATTTCCTTCGAAATTGGTGGGTGATACAAAAATTCTGTTTTCAAATTCGTAATCAGCGTAAAAAGTACATTGGAATCACAAATTCATTCGAAGGAGGAAAAAAGTTATATTTTGTTGTTCAGTGTATAATTTAAGATTAATACATACTGTAATTAATAATTCTTATTCATGATTTATGTATTATTATCTATTATATTTTTAACTGAATGCCCAGTAAAGCCTAAAACTTATGGGCCAAATTAAATAAAATAAATAATCCAATTTCACAATTATTTATGTTAAAAACAAAAATTATAAAACTATTTGTTTTATCAGTAAAGGTTATTCAGTTCGATTCAAAACTCAAAAATGTGTTTAGCAAGAAGTGAGTCAAACTGAGTTAAGAATTACAGGACTACAAGGAAATTTCCACTATTATCTCGTCGTCCGCTCTGAAAGCCAAACCATGTTGTGCCAAAAACCATATCACTGTAACAACACGTTGAGCCCATGGCCGTAACTACCTATGAGGTCACCGAGGTCTGGACCTCGGTAATTATTTCCTAAAAAAAAAAAAGAGACTGAACCGTTCTCCGTGTATGAAACGCATATTACCGCTTTTCTTTTGAAAAGAGGGAGCGTCGAGCGTTTTGTGTTTAGTGTATAGCTTGGGTTGTGTTTGTAGATGTCATTTTGGTCTGAATTTTGCTCGTCCCGCCGCGCTCGAAAAAAATCTGGACCTCACTAATTTCTAAACCTTAGTTACGGCCCTGGAACTTGAGCCATTAAACGCTAGTAATTATTTTGAACTTGTTGCAGCTTTTTTAGTTCAGCGTCAGTGCAATGCATGGGACGTGTTCTTAACACCCATGCCTCCTGAGCTTTGCGATGTTCATCACTGCTTGCATGCTGTTCCAGAAGTTTTGTAGTATTACTCCAATCACTAAAACTGTGTATAAGAAAAGCAGAAGTACTGGAGAAGACAAGCTTGCAGCAGAAGCAGCACACGTTTCCTGTCGAGTGTACTGAATAGTCTCGGTGGTACAGCTCGCCGTTTGCCCTTCTTCCATAAAATAATATTTTGAAGAAATACTTTTTTCGATTACTGCGCGAATTTTCCAAGGGACCATCTTCATTCTGGCAATAAGTGCAACCCTTTTACAGCAGAAAGTCAACTGCACTTTGCTTCTGCGTTAAAGTTTTCGGCCACAGTCCAAGATCTTCAGACACAATGTCGGGTTCCTTTCTCTTCGTTTCGTCTTCGCTTAGAGTTGCACTTTCTTCTCCTGATAGTTCTTCTGCTGTCTCTAACTCAGTATCTTCATGTTGCTTTTGCTCTTGTTGTCCTTCTTTCGCTTTCTGAAGAAAAATTTGTCAATTCTCCGTACCTTTTTTTACTGATCCCTCTTTCTTGTTGCAATTTCCGCTTTGTAGCTCCACTCATGTGGCGACTGTGGCCGGACATGACCACTTCTGTCGCGTTGCGTATTAGTAATAACAAACCGAATCTAATAATTAAAATTACGATCTTAATTAACTCGAGAGGTACTCGCAATTTAGCTTTGAATTTAAAGTAATCAGTAACCCTTCCTGTCGTCTCGTGTGGATCAATAGGACAAAAGAAAAAAATGCGCTTAAAACCATTTGTTTTAAAACATCTTTTTCAGAATTTTATATGTTCCAATTAGGAGGTAGATGTACAATAACATTTCATTATTCACACGGTTGAGTTGCCCAATGCACTTTTTTGGCTCTCTGCAACGCTTTTATTTCTGGTTGGTTCGCTCGCAAAAAAATTAATCAGAAATACAGGGAGTGAGTGAGTCACCCCATTTTGCCCCCTGCAGATCCTCTTATATATATATATCTATATATATATATATATATATATATATATATACACAGGAATGGAAGTTATAAAAATAATATGTAGAAAATCATATTTATCTAGTATAGTATTTAAAAATAATAATTATCTAGATTAATAGTTAGAAATAAAATTAATACTATTTTGATTTTTAACTGGAGTAATATTTACATTTTTCAATCTAGAGTAATATTCAACATAATATTTATATACAGGGTGTCCATAAAGTCACGCATCATAGGAAAATACATTTACGTTGTTTATTTACTTTTGTTTTATTTATTTGTTCGAAATGATTCCCAGGTTTCTTTGAAAGTTCCTCAACATATTTGGCCTGATGGAGACATAAATAAATAGACATTGCTTATGTTCCTATGATGCGTGACTTTATGGACACACTGTAGAGTAATATTTAGAAATAATATTTATCAAGAATAATATTTAGGAATCTTTTAGAAATATTTTTTATCTACAATAATACTAAGAAGTAATACTTGTATAATGATATGTATCAGCGATTGTTCCCTCATCGTCTTGGGGCCCTACGCCATAGCGTACTTAGTGTAATGGGTAACTCGGCCCTTTTCCCCTCGAACACGTGAACATAGAGTAGATGAAAAAAATAAAGGTATAAAATTGGGTTAGTAAATGATTTTTTTTTATGCATATATACGACAGAACTGTAATTTGCAAGCAAATTATACACTTTATTCACAGAATGGGGAATATCTGACAAATATTTGTGGATAGTGCGGAACACAGAGGTTATTTGCAATAAGTAATAGGGAGATAAAATGTGTAAAATTAAGTACAAATACGATGGTTGTTGACATAAAATACTATATGACAACATAAAAAGCCCGGACTTATATAATTGGAGGTTAGACATACTAATTGTAAAAAATAATAACTAAATGCGATTAAGGTTACTGATTGTTGTAAATGTAGTAAACTGCGTTCAAGTACTTTCAAACCTAAATGAATGTTAGTACCACCAGTTCCACTCTACTCTAATCCTTTTTTTTTCCAATTTTCTCTCTTTTAAATATTTACTGTAGCTATTATATTAGATGTTAGTCTTAAACACAGTGGATATCATAACAATATAAGAATGACATTATGTACGTTTAGGATAAGAGAATGCATATTCGTTGCTTTACCGGACAATTTTATTTTTTATTTCGGATGTATCTGTTTTAAATAGTCTAATGTATGGAATTCTGGAATAGTATGAGCCTCTATCTCCTTAGCTGATTTCGTTCGCTTCAGAACTTAGTTGTTCATATTTTTTGAACACTGCAACACAAAATGTTAACAATTGTAGTTAAGTAAAGACAAATGTCTTTTTCTAAATTCAATACTAAATCTATACTATACTATTATAATGGTAATCAAATTCCTTTATTTACAATGAACTAAAGTGAATTTTGACATTCTTCTTTACTATCGCTATTATAACAGACACTGCTCTTCTAAACTCTCTAACTGCATGCCTCCTCGTTTAAGGAGATCGCGCAGTACCAGACTTTTGACACATTCTCATTCCTTTTCTGTTGAACTCTCTACCGCAAGGGTTAAGCGACATTTTCAGTCTTTCATCTACTCAACCGGTGAACTATTCCTTAATCCATTTTTTCCCCAGTGTATGACTTCTAATCTTTGAAACGCAGGGTGTCCAGGCATCTCGAAACCCATGGGCTTTGATTTTGGCTTTATCCTTCCTGTATGGGGGGAGGGGAAGTTTTGCTGCCATTCGCCCTTGGCCCCTCCTTCCTGCATAAAAAATATATATGTGTGTGTGACGTCATAATATGAACTTAGAAACACATCTGCATACAATATTTACTGTATTAACAAGTCAAGAGATTATTGAAAAAATGCATGCACTTGAAAGAACCGAACGCTTCTATAACCCAACACTGATGCACAAATATGTGTATTCAGAAGTACACCTCGTCATTCATTCCCTGACGAGGTGTACTTCTGAATACACGAAAGGCCTTCGAATCATTTTTCTTTTTCCTTGTGAGTTTCCATCATTCTTTCATTTCACGTGTTTAATTGTGAAATTCATCCCCTATATATAGCCTAGTGGTTTTTACACTCCCTCCCCCCACCCCGAACTTCATCTTCATGCACTTCATGGGTTTTGGGGCCGGAGCTTAACGCTCAATAACACAGGTCAACAAAAAAAAATTTTTTTTCGTTGCCAAGGAAATTCGTACGAATTTAGGGTATTTTGGGGTTGCTGAATTCCAAAATGAAAGTAGTTTTTCCGATTTGGCTCTAGTTCTTGAGATAATGAATACCCTCAATTAATAGGAAACGTAACCATGACGCGTGCATATGGGAAACTACCGGAACATTCTAGATGGTGAGACCGAATAAAATGCCATTATGTATTTCATGTGTTTACTTTTGTATGATTTGAGACAATTTCAATGCGATTTGTAAGTAGGCTCCGCCTGAACATTAAATTTTTTGCATTTTTACGTGTTTCAATGGGGTACCAATTACACTGGTATGCATCAATTTTGCTGTCAAGGGTTTTGTAAGTGATTCTTATAGAGTTTTTCCTGCTGATTTCGAATCTGCAATCCGTTTTTCTCAATCAGCTCAGGTTATCCGGCTATGGCCTCATAAGTAAAATATAATTTTTCGTGATTTTGTCAAAGCGGAATTGGAACAGTAACATCTATCATCACTTGTTTCACTTGTATAATATCTTTTTCTACTTTTCAGGCATACAGATAAAATATTTCATAATGAATAGAGCGTGTAAAAATGATCCCAATAGATTCTGCTACATATGTGGGACGGTTACCATGCCAAATAACCAGTCCCAAATCACTAAATTTGTGAAGACAATGTATAGAGCATACTTTGGAATTAAGCTAGGGGACCAGGACAAAAATTTCGCCCCTCATATGTGCTGCAAGACGTGCATTGAAAATTTGAGAAGATGGAGCAAAGGCAGAGCGAAATCTTTGCCTTTTGGAATTCCCATGATTTGGAGAGAAGGAAAGGATCACGTGACAGATTGCTATTTCTGCATGACAAACCTCCAAGGTGGGCTTATAAATTTATTTTTCTTAAATATTTGAAATCCTCGTATGAAACTTGACATAATATTCACCATAATGTAATATTCACCATATATAGCATAATATTCACCATAATGGTAATCATACATTTACATATACATATTGTTATAGAAAATACATTTACACATACATATTGTTATACAAGTTACATTTACATATACAATGATTGTATATTTTCTTTCTTTTTCATTCATATTGTCCCCGAAGGGACAATATGAATGAAAAAGAAAGAAAATATACAGACTCCATCGACCTATTTCATATCTTACAGACCCCAGCCTTCCCTCACGAGCCGCCACTGTCTGAATGCTTCTTCTATTTCATATGCAAGTTTTATATCCATGTTTCTGTGTTTCTATTTTCAGGAGTTAACAAGAAGAATAAACACATTGTTGTATACCCTGACATTCCTTCTGCTATGAGACCTGTACCCCATGGTCCTGGAATTCCAATACCCGACCCACCTCAAACCCTGGACTTCGATGATTCTGATGATGAATCAATGACCAATGCCAATGACCAGTCCCAGTCGTATATACCTCAAAATACCGCTTCAAATGAGCCGAGGCCTCTCAACCAGGCCAAACTTAATGATCTTACCAGGGATTTAGGACTTTCCAAATTAGCTGCCGAGATCTTGGGCTCACGACTTCGAGAGGACAACTTGCTGGCTCCGGGAACAACATTCTCCTGGTATAGGAAACGAGAGGAAGAATTCCGCAAGTTTTTTGCAGTGCACGAAAATACCTCTTCCTTAGTGTACTGCTGCAATGTTGAGGGGCTAATCGAATCCTTGGGCCTGCCATATAACGCATCAGAATGGAGGCTATTTATAGACTCGTCTAAACGAAGTTTGAAAGCAGTACTTCTCAACATTGGGAATAGGGTTGCATCAGTCCCTGTAGCACATTCCGTACAACTTACTGAGAGCTACGATAACATGAAAATTTTACTGGATGCTCTCGTATACGACCAACATAACTGGAGGATCTGTGGAGATTTGAAGGTAATACTAATATCATAAGTAAACTATTGCTATTGACTATGTTGTTTTTCCAAAGGTTATTTGAGAGCGTATAAGAACACTTAACTTCCCCACACAAGTGATACAGTCCAATGCATAGATTTTTTTATCTGATAGAACAAATTCTCTAAATTCTTTAAATATTTTCATTTTTTTTCAGATTGTGGCATTTGTATTGGGAATGCAAGGGGGATACACGAAATACCCATGTTTCCTCTGCAAATGGGATAGCCGAGCGGATGAGAAGCACTATGCACAGCGTGAATGGGCATCCAGAGAGAATTTTGAACCTGGGTCGCATAATGTCGTTTCAGTGCCCCTTGTACCACCAACAAAAATTTTGCTCCCACCACTTCATATTAAGCTGGGCTTCATGAAAAATTTCATCAAATCAATGAATAAGGAGGGTTCAGCATTCCGATATCTCGAGAGTAAATTTCCTCATATATCTGATGCTAAACTAAATGCTGGGGTTTTTGATGGTCCTCAAATTCGAACTTTGATCAAGGATACTCAGTTCGAAAACGCAATGACTCCAACTGAGAAGAATGCCTGGCAGGCATTCAAATCAGTTGTCACTGATTTTCTTGGCAAGCGTAGAAGTCCAGAATACGAGTCCGTTGTCGAAAACTTGATGGAAGCTTTCAAAGCTCATGGGTCGCGCATGTCCAATAAAAAGGCACTTTTTGTGGTCCCACTTGGACTATTTTCCTGAAAATTGCGGGGATTATAGTGAGGAGCAGGGTGAACGATTTCACCAAGATATCAAAATAATGGAAGAGAGGTACCAGGGAAACTGGGATATCAATATGCTGGCGGACTATTGCTGGTGTTTGAAGCGAGACGTGCCCGAAGAAAAACACAGACGGAAAGTCAAAAAAACTTCATTCCTTCCTCAATAAACTTTTTTCCATATTCATTGTATGAATAAAAGTATTTATTCACACAATGTTTTCATTTTTCACGAGTGTTCTTATAATATTACTCGTATCTACAGTGTTTAAGCTAAAAAAATCAATAAATTTGGGGATAAAATTGGACTTATAATAAATGGCCAATAGAGAAAAAACCTGACCTGATTGAGGAAAACCAATGTCATTTTCGAATTCAGCATGGTCGAATTATATAATATGAGTTGAAAAAACCCTCACAGCAGACAAAAAAATTTCATATGCATACCAGTGTTATTTCATAAATTAGAGCCAATCTAGCAAAACCGATGTCATATTCGGAATCAGCACCACAAAGTTACCCCAAAATCACTCTAATATGATTGGCAATAAAATGAGTGTTGACCAGTGTAATCAGCCTTTACATACAGAAATATATATTTCAAAAGTTGTCCCTTTTGCTAATCATTACTTGTTTTATCTCTCTGCCCCAAGCTGCACATATACGGTAATATAAACCAACCTCTTGTGCATAGCTCTACATACCCTGATAAGGGGTCAATACACAAAATAAATCACTGAAATATAAGAAAGAAATCCTCGAGAAAGTTATCCTCTCTCTGACAGATCATAAATTATTATTTTTCCCGTTGGGAGTCGGAAAACGATGAATATTATTATTTTTCTATCCCTATTCCCATGGTAACCTACTTCCAGCCAGGTGGCACCCACTCAACTCATCCCCACACACTTTTCACTGAAGACAGTTTCCACATCACTGATCTCTATAAATTACTGGATAGCGCAGCAGCCGATATTCGTATATACTGAACTGAAGCCATCGAGCGGCCATATTGGTACTCCCACAATGAAGACTTACAACATTTGTGAGCTCCATATCCTCTGAACAAATGAAAGGATTGGGATGATACTTTGCACAACTGTTACCCCCCCCCCCGATGATTTGTCATCGCTTACTCCCGGGGTCATACTTTCAAGGTCAAGGTCACAGCATGGGTTAGAATGTTTTTTGTGTTTGCTCCATAACTGTTGAATAAGTGAAGGGATTGAAAAAATACTTTACGCAAATGTTACCCACCATCAGTTGATTTGTAATCGCCCCCCCCCCCCTGGGTCGTGCCTTCAAGGTTAAGGTCACAGCAGGGGTCAGAGTGTTTTTCGTGTCTGCTCCATAACTTTTGAATAAATGAAGGAATTAGGATGATATTTTACGCAAATGTTACCCACCACCAGATGATTTGTAATCGCCCACCCCCTGTGTTATACCTTCAAGGTCAAGGTCACAGCAGAAGTCATGGTATTTTTCGTAGGTCAAGATCACAGAAGGGATCATTGTATTTTTTGTCTGCTCCATAACTTTTGAATAAATTAAGGGATTATGATACTTTAAACATGTTACACATCACCTGATGATTTGTAATCGCCCAACCCCTAGGTCATACTTCAAGGTCAAGATCACAGCAGGGGTCAGTGTTTTTCGGTTCTGGTCCATAATTTTTTAATAAATGAAGGGAATAGGATGATACTTTATACAAATGTTACCTACCACTAGGTGATTTGTAATCACCCACCCTATGGGTCATATCTTCAAGATCAAGGTTACAGCACGGGTAATTGTATTTTTCGTAGGTCAAGGTCACAGAAGGGGTCATGGTATTTCTTATCTGCTTCATAACTTTTGAATAAATGAAGGGATTAGGATAAAATTTCACACAAATATTACCCACCAACAGGTGAGTTGTAATCGCCCACTCCCTCGATCATACCTTCAAGGTCAAGGTCACAGCAGGGTCAGAGTGTTATATATAATTAATATAAATACAGATGATTAAATAGAGGTAAATTTAATTTTTAAGTTCAATTTCAGTTTATATTTTAACTTATTAATTTTAATAATTTTTGGAATGGACACCAATTCAGAGAGGCTGGGACCTCCCTAATTTTACATTCATTTCAAGAATATATATATATATACCCAGTATACATATATAAAAGTTCATGATGGTTCACTCAAACAAACAAACAAACATATATATATATATATATATATATGAAAATTATTTCACGAAAGTAACACGTGAAAAATATTTATGATGAATAAAACCACGAAGGAAAGAAAACACAGAATGGTGCTCAAACGGGGAAGGATTTGCACACGCATGTAAAACAGCCTCAATATTCTGTTAGAACGGGACAGTCGTACAGTACCCTTTTTGTCCATTTGTCAGAGTTATCCCACTGTATTTATTGGAATAATGCTTCAGTTTTGGTTCACTCTAGCAACATTGTTAATAGAAATATTCTTGAGTCTGCTATTATCCACCTTACAAATAACCTTAACATGAGCCAAGGTCTTTTTCAACTTGATCCTATTGTTTTGAATTCGTTCAGAACGGACTTAGACAAGAAGGGCAGAGTGATAAAACTTTGATAATTTTTTCTTATAAATTTGTATGCTCCTCTTACAATTTTTATTTTTCAATTTATTTTTTTATATATATTTTTTTTTTTGACCTATACATCATTCAGGCATTATCTATAAAATTGGTTGTAAACAATCCATTTGATCTTGTGTTGAATTGTTCAGAACGGATTTAGACAAGAAGGGCAAAGTGCTAAATTTGATAGTTTTCCTTACAAATTTGTATGCTCCTCCCACAATTTTTATTTCTATATTTACAGTATTATATATATTTTTTTTTGTGACCTATATATAGTCTCGAACTCTTCATTTACTACTTCAGTGTTCCTGAGGAGGATGTCATTAGACGAAAGCGCTTGAGCACCATTCTGTTTCCTTTCCTTCGTGGTGTTATTCATCATATATATATATATATATATATATATATATTGTTATATGACGCGGTTTTATATTTTTATTTTTAAAGTGTTATTTATACCCTTATTTTAGCCTGTTTTCCTTTAGACCACATAGTAGTATGCCGCGTTTGGGCCGAGGAATTTGGGGTGCTTTGAAACTTGCCCCTGCAGGGGCCCCTGGAGGCCTGCGCCTCCGTTATAAGGGGGGCCCCTTCCTTAAGTTCCTCACCCATTTAAGGGGTTTCACTGTCCTTAATGAAGGGCATTTGTGGGTTTGTCCCTTGACGGGCCCCCTAAAAAAATAATAAAAATAATCATTTTACAATTTTTTTTTAAAATTTTAAATTTTATTATTATTTTTTTAATTAAAAAGGATTCATCTTCGCCTTCCTTCGCGAGAAAAATAAATCCTTCATGAGGGATATTTAAACAAACAAACACAGAAGAAAACAAACAAAGACAAAAAAACAGAAGCAAACAAAAACAGACAACAACAAACAAACATTCGAGTACTTTTTTCGCAGCGTTCCGGCGCGTTCCGTCGTGTTCGTGGGCCCCGCTGGCTTTATCTTCCTGGAAGCGTTCGTGCAGAAGATTCATTTCTGGAACACCAGGCTTCTGCTGATACACACACACACACACACACACACACACACACACACACACATATATATATATATATATATATATGATGAATAAAACCACGAAGGAAAGGAAACACAGAATGGTGCTCAAGCGCTTTCGTCTAATGACATCCTCAGGAACACTGAAGTACATAAAGAGTTACAGCCTATATATAGAGTACAGAAAAAAAAATATATATATATATATATATATACAATAAACGGAGAAATAAAAATAAAAATTAAACATTAAAGGATTGTGGGAGGAGCATAAAAATTTGTAAGGAAAAAACTACCGATGTTTTAGCACTTTGCTCGAATCCAACACAAGATCAAATGAATTGTTTCCAACCAGTGTTATAGTTAATTAAAAAAAATAAATAAATTGAAAAATAAAAATAAAAATAAAACTTAAGAGGAGCATACAAATTTATACTGGAAATCTGCCCAGGTTTTAGCACTCTGCCCTTCTTGTCTAAGTTCGATGTATATAAAAATAAATTGAAAAATAAAAGTTATTAGAGTAGCATACATGTTTACCAAAGGTTTAGCGTTCTACCCTTCTTATCTAAATCCGTTCTGAAAGAATTCAAAACAACAGGATCGAGTTGAAAAAGACCTTTGCTTATGTTGAAGTTATTTGTAAGTTGGATAATGGCAGACTCAAGAATATTTCTATTAACAATGTTGCTAGAGTGAAACAAAACTGTAGCATTATTCCAATCAATACAGTCGGATAACTCTGACACTGTAGTGTCTGACAAATAGCAAAGATTTCTTTAAAACTATCCATGACGTCGTTTCGGCTTCATATATTAATAACGATACCACACAAAATAAAATTAGAATAGTTAACTCATAAACAAATTTTGTCTTGTTCTAATATGTGTAATAAGAAATAGATCCAGAAACTATTAACTAATTTAATTTTAATTTCATTTATCTCATCTAAGGAGAGGCTAATATATTTCATTCTATTCGTATAGTAATGTGGTAACAATCTTTATCAACAGCAAATATTATCATTATTATCATAGCCAAATATATATATATATATATATATATATATCAGCCCTTTTAAAAAGACTAGGATGAACGCGAATACATGCAATTTATATTTCATAAATTCAAATATCGATATCTTCCTTTATTGTCATATAGTTCACCCAGTTAGCCTATAACTGCTGTTCTCAGCTATATATTTGTAAGATAAATTTTAAGAAATGCCAGCACCAACTCACCCATTTATTTCACTAGTTACGTCAAGTTGTGCAATGTAACTTTACAACCAAGAAAATACATTTTCAATAACTCAGCCTAGCCATGCATATTCGGATAGATTCAAATACTGAATCATCAAATACATCTCTAAACATCCACTTAAACGTTATTATTATTATCATTATTATTTATGTCCAAGCGTATTTCAATTAAACATTTGATTTTCTTCAAGACAGTTGGTAACTCAATCATTTATCGTAGGTATAAAGGAAACAAACAAACAAAAATAAAACACCTTAATGCGGATCATTCACAATCCATAGCCACTTAACCTAACACACAAGTACAATCTTACGTATACACTGAACTTAATACAAAAATAAGGACAACATAGCCACTTAACCTAACATGCTGGCATAGTGTTTGATTAATTATCTGGCAATTTTATGTATATTGTTATTACATGAGACATCTTATAACACTTATAACACTTATAACACTTATTAAACATAGCCACTTATTATAACACAACTTAATATGCATATATAATCTTTGCTACTTTAAAAAAATAAGGTATTGTAAACCAGCAGTTGTCTGAACCAGGACTGCCATATAGGTGAGAGGTACACAGTATCTGAAGACAGGACATTGTACAATAACACATTAGAGCTGTTTTGGACCCTAGTAATGAAATTATATATATATTCTTTCGGATTAACATTTGGCTGGTAGGTAGGTTACGCGTAGTAAACTGGCATCTGCACCATTTTAGATCCCTACATAGCATACGAAAAATATTATTATAAGCAACAGAGAGTTTATTCATAGCAGTTTTTGTATAGTTCCACCATAGATGGGATGTATACAATGTAGTACAGTAAGTTCTAAACAGATAAGTTTTAACTGATTCTGAACATATACCAAATTTCCTTACTAGCATGTTACCCTGTACATACAGCTTTTTACGTTGCCTCTCAATATCGAGTTCATCCCGCAGCTCGTGAGTAATTACATGACCTAAGTATTTACACGTGTCTTTGAAAGGTATTGTCTGACCATTCATTTCAAAAGACCCACATGATACATGTTTCAGTAGATTACACCTAAAAATCAAAATACAACTCTTTGCCCCATTATAGGTGATATCATTTTCTATACCATATTGTTCACATATCTCTAATAGTACTCTCAGCCCATGGGAGAGGGTGACAGAAGAATAAGGTCATCAGCATAGCTACATTAAATGATTAATTTTTTCCTTTCCTATGACACAGCCAGTACGTGCAGTTTTTAGTTCATTGGCAAGGTCATCCATGTATATACAGAAAAGATAGGGTGATAATATACCTCCTTGCCTAACACCATTAGTTACCTTAAAACCTGGTGATACAGTGCTTTTCCATCTTACAAACATGGTCTGCTCTGTATACCAGAATGCAAGTATCCTAAGTATATATTTAGGTACCCCTCAACACAAGAGTTTCTTGAAAAGTTTGTGATGGTTAACTTTATCAATTGCTCTCGATGCATCCAAAAAATAGGAATATATATTGCTATTTGACATCTTGTACTTTAGGACGGCTTCCTTTAGCATATAAATGCACATGTCAGTACCATGTTTCACTCTAAAGCCAAACTGATTGTCATAAGTCTGCAAGTAAGTAATTATCCTATTATAAATGACATATTCTAACACCTTAGAAAGTATACTGGCAAGTGCTATTGGCCTATAATTATTCTTATCACAGATACTAGCACCCTTATTTTTAACAACTGGCCACAATACAACTGACAAAATGGACTGTGGCAAGTACCCATGTATCATACAGCTTGTGAAACACATTGCAAGCATAGGTATTATACGAGGGCTACAACGTTTTAAATGTTCTACTTGTATGCCATCTAGGCCACAACTTTTGTTATCATCTAACTTCTGAATAGCCTGCCAGCAATAGCCTATATATATATATATATATATATGCTATTGCTGGTATGACTGTTAAAACTCTTTGAAATATGCACAGTGTTGAAGGGTCTAACCTTTTCTGGAAGAAAGTACTACCACTAGGTGCTTCCTACCAGGTAGATGTACCTTTACTTCCTCGATTTAGAAGAGTTCGAGCTAGGCTAGAGGAGGGTTGTGTTCCATCAGAAGGCTACCAAGCTCTTGAAGATCTGAAAGTTAGATTATGAAGCTCTGGACCTCATTATAATCCCCATAACTAATAGGTTTGACGAAGCAGACTACAAAATGTATGTCCAGTGTAAAGAGTTTCTTCTCCAGGATGCAAAAGGATAGACGTTCACAGTAGAATTAGAGAGTGTAACCTCATTCTAGGCTCAGACTTCATTCCTGCAAGACTGCATACACATCTAGCTACCTTCAGTACCAACTCTGCGTTCACGGGTACCCTTGAGCAGTTAATCCTACGTGATGTAATTACATACATGCAGTCACTGACACCTCTCTAGTAATCTCTTATCTCCTCTGTGATCACATGAGCAAAGTTAATTATAGTGATGCCAGCCACCATTACCTGTAGTCAGCGCTTGTTTAGTAGTCTAGTGCGTATTTGAGCTGGAAAAAGGGGTTGAAAATTTAAAGATCTTCATTCTCAATTATTAAGAACTGCAAGATTTATTAGCAATAAGGTACCTTTTGGGCTACTTGTATATTAGAAGGGTTTGGTCGATGGGTCGACAGCTGAATGTGTAGTTGACAGATGTTTCAGTACAGGTATGATTAGGCGATTGCTTGTTACATCATCTGTAATGTATGATTTCACTAAGGGTAGCTGATGTAATTTTTTAGGAGGAACCTTGTAAGTAGATGGGGCTTTGCACAATTAAAGT
Source organism: Bathynomus jamesi (assembly GCA_023014485.1). Taxonomy (NCBI): domain Eukaryota; kingdom Metazoa; phylum Arthropoda; class Malacostraca; order Isopoda; family Cirolanidae; genus Bathynomus; species Bathynomus jamesi. Next base: position 1,010,870 of record JAJOZX010000867.1, read on the forward strand.
ACTCATTAGCCTGCATACTGTATGTGTCTATTAAAGAGTTGTTTTGCACTCTTGATTGTAAAGCCTGTAATGATGGAATACTAAAACATTTGATAATGTCAATCCGACGGAGCGACTGAGAAAATGTAAAGACAACATAATTAATTGTGAATTGCGAAAAGCCAATAATTTAGAGGGAAAATAAAAATATTAACGTTGTGTATATTAAGGCTAGATTTGTTTCTTTTTGCTCAGACTTGAAAATTTGATGATTGCGATATATATATATATATATATGTGTATATATATATATATATATATATATACAGGGCCGGATCTAGAAGTTGCGAGGCCCTAGGCAGATCTAGAAATTGCGAGGCCCTAGGCCTATATATTAGGGTGGATCGATTTTACATTTTTTTCGATTTCCATATTCTAATAGAGATAAAACCTTGCGCATGCATGAGAAAATAGCCTCTGCAAAATCTTAGCTTAATAGGTAATCATCTTCTGCCCCCGGCAGAGCGATGAAAATCATATTTTAGTAGTCAAAAACGTATTTTTTAACCCTATTTTAAACCCTAGCCTAGAGTCATAAAATTTTGCGTGTGTTATTTCATGCCTAAGCAACGATATAAATGCTATGGGACATATATAAATGCATTATTTAAGACAAAGAGCCGATCTGAAAATATGTATAATATACTGTACATATTTTCAGATCGGCTCTTTGTCTTAAATAATGCATTTATATATTTCCCATAGCATTTATATCGTTGCTTAGGCATGAAATAACACACACGCAAATTTTATGACTCTAGGCTAGGGTTTAAAAATACGTTTTTGACTACTAAAATATGATTTTCATCGCTCTGCCGGGGGCAGAAGATGATTACCTATTAAGCTAAGATTTTGCAGAGGCTATTTTCTCATGCATGCGCAAGTTTTTGTCTCTATTAGAATATGGAAATCGAAAAAAATGTAAAATCGATCCACCCTACTATATACAGTATATGAAAATATGGACTTAATTATCGGTACTATACCAGCAATATTAGAATCCCGCATAGACAGAACTATGCCAGCACTTAAAAATTAAACCAAACCAAAATAATCACGTATGGAAATTGTATAAGAAATATAAATAAATCATACAAATAAGTATAAATTATAATATGAATCAAGATTTGTATCGAAAATATAAGACAATGATTTCTAAGATTTATATAATATTATAGGTAATGACTTTCCATAGTATACAAACGTTTTTCATATGTGATGTATAAGAGATGTTGACCTTTCATTTTTTATAATAGTGAGCGATCGACTTATCAGACTAAATATTAATGCTTTAATATTTGGTTCAGATGCTCCTTGAATATTACAGCAATGCTTTTCTACTTTTCTTCGAGCTAAACTCTTCAATTAATTGAGAATAATCTAATGAATTTGTTATATCGTTTTCTATTGATAACATAGCTAATGATTGCAATCTCGCTTGAGACATGGTGGAACGCAAATATGTTTTAATAAGTTTGAGACGCGAGAAACTTCTTTCAGCCGAAGCAACAGTAACTGGGATGGTTAATACTATTCGAAGTGCAACATAAACATTAGGATAAATCTCACTTAGTTGTTTTTTCACTATATAAACAAGGGCATTTTCGAGATCTGTTTTCTCAGGTATAAACCTGCAAAGTACTTTAAGTTCTTCATAGAGTTCTAAATCATTAATATCACTTGAACAGAACGCGCAAAACGGCTTGAGCGAGGCCCCCTTTGGCGCGAGGCCCTAGGCGATCGCCTAGTTCGCCTATAGCTAAATCCGGGCCTGTATATATATATATATATATATATATATATATATATATATATATGTGTGTGTGTGTGTGTGTGTGTATATATATATACATGTTAACAGGTTTTGTAAAAGGGTGTAATAAGTAAGTTTTTGTTGAAGGAAGTGAATCAGTTTAAACTAGCAAGCCCTCCACTTTGGTAGAAATATATAAATACTTTTTTGTAAACTTTTTTATTACAGGTTGGCTTTTGCAGTGTAGGAGTGAATAGGACAGGAAGTATGAATTGAAAGATCATTAATAAATAAAAGGAAGAGAGTGGGTGAGCGAGCAGAACTCTGGGAAACACCTCTGTTAATAGCTTAGGAGAAGAACAGTAGCCATCTACAACTACAGCTATAGTTCGCCCAGAAAGGAAATTAGAGTTGAAGGCACAGATAGAAGGGTAGAAACCGTGGGAAGGACAGTTTGACAATTAAAGTTTTGTGCTAGACTCTATCAATAGCTTTTGATATGTCTCACGCAATAGCGAAAGTTTCACCGAAATCCCGAAAGGAGGATGACCAACAGCCAGAGAGATATGCAAGCCATAATGACGATCTGAAAGAAGATTGTGAGAAGAAAGGTGTTTACGAATCTTCCTATTAAGGATAGATTTAAAAATTTGGAAGGGCAAGAAATCAGAGCATTTGGTCATTCGTTGGAGGGTTGAGGGCGGTCGCCTTCTTTGGGATAGGCTGAATGAAGCCGATCTTCCAGCAGGAAGGAAAAGTACCAGATGAGAGACAAAGACGAGGAAGACAAATTTTCAATGTGCTCGTTCCTCCATAACCAGAAATTTAACATCAAATAAAACTTATGTGAAAGATAAAGATCTGCCATTTAAAGTTAAGTGCCTTCAGACCTAATTTCATATATATATTATATATATATATATATATATATATATATATATATATATATATACATACAGGGTGTCCCATAAGTCCGGCATCATAGGAAAAATAATAAAAAAAGGCAAAACAAAAGCTTTTATTTACAGAACGTGCTCAATATGTCCACCATTGTTTTCAATACACAAATTCAGACGTGATACCTAGTCAGCAAGCACACGGTGAGTGATGTCAGGAGTAATGGTGTTACATGCCCCAATAATGCGCTGCCGCAAATGTTCAACACTCCTAATTTTCTCTGCGTATACCAGCGCTTGCAAGTGGTCCCAGAGATAAAAATCTAGTGGCGTGAGATCCGGGCTTCTAGCTGGCCATTCCACAGGCCCTCGACGTCCTATCCAATGACCATGGAATTGTTGGTACAGGTATTCCCTTACTTGGGTGCTGTAATGTGCAGGAGCGCCATCTTGCTGGAACCATGTTGGGAAATTTCCTTCTTCGTTCGAGACACTGGGAAATGCTTCTTCCTTGAGCATACGTAGGTAGGTGCCTCCAGTGACATGTTCATCGAAAAAGAGGGGGCCTATGATGCGATCCTTCCAAATGCCACACCATACCATCACCCGAGATGCACCTTGTTCCTTTGAAGAGGTATACCAGTGAGGGTTGTTTTGAGACCAGTAGCGGGTGTTCTGTCGATTTACCTCACCATTTCCATAAAAAACAGCCTCGTCACTGAACAGAAAGGTGGACGGGAAATTGGCATCCCGAGCATATTGTTCCGTAGCCCATTCACAAAATTCCATCCGCCGGTCTGGATCATCTTCGCTTAATTTCTGTAGGATCTGAAGTTTATATGGATGCCATTTGTGAGCCTGAAGAATGCGATGGATGCTACTTTTCGACACTCCTGTCTCGGCGAACAATCGCCGAAGAGACTTATTGGGACTTCTGTTAAAATGAGCCAGGATAGCAGTCGCTGTTTCATCGTCAGTGGACCTCCTTGAAGGTTCACTGCGTGGTTTTTCTTCTATGGATCCTGTTTCCTTAAACTTTGCAACAAGTCTGCTAACACAACTCTGTGTTATTGGCTCGCGGTCTGGATGCAGTCTGTTAAATTCAGCAGCGGCCTCTCTTTGACTCCAATTTCCTATGAGTAGAATTATCTGGATTCGTTCTTCCTTGCTCACAGACATTATGGCCTGTAGAAAGAGAAAAATATGAATTATGGTTTGTAGAAATAGAAAAATATGAATTTCTCCTATGATGCCGGACTTATGGGACACCCTATATATATATATATATATATATATATATATATATATATAATGTACACTCCGAATTCTGAACTGGCAGACACCTTACATGTTGTTCAGATTTTTCATTTCTGAAATCTGAATTTTTAGCGACGCATCATTCCAATTTGATTGTATCTATAGCTATAACGTCTGGCTGTTTACCTATGTAACTGTTTATCGATGGTCAGGTAGATAGATAAACTAAAGTGTTTTGGATGATAGTTAATAATATGTTTTAAGTGAAAATTTTCATTTGATACGTTGGTTGTTTTAGGGTAATTTAGTCGTAATAATGGTAATATCGTTGTTGGTTAATATTTGTAAGCCTGTACACGTTGTACGAACTACTTTCATGTTTATTAAAGAGTAATCATGTTTGTATGCTCATACCTCAGACAACCGTTGGGTACATTTGGGTGTTTCAGATATATACAGTATATACCAACATCGGTGTAGTGAATGCTTACCTGGACAGCTATGTGGAAATGAAAATAAGTTTTAAACTACTGTTACTATTACTACTGCTGCTGCTACTACTACTACTACTACTACTACTAATAATAATAATAATAATAATAATAATAATAGGTGCTCTTCCAATATGTGCTCTACCTTAAAATTTACATTCCAATACGTGATCTACCTTAGATTATTCGGATTAGCAGCAGGTACGTTAGTTAGCCTTATAAGGCTAACTAACGAAAATATCACGACTTAACCTAACCAATCGTCAAGGGCGTATAGTTGACCTAACGATTGGTTAGGTTAAGTCATGATATTTTCGTTAGTTAGCCTTATAAGGCTAGTTTCACGGTAGAGCACGTATTGGAATATGGTAGATCACAGTTTCGCGGTAGAGCACATATTGGAAGAGCACCTAATAATAATAATAATAATAATAATAGTACAGGTTTCTCCTACCCCCAACTTGTAACTTGCAACAGATAAATGGTGTACATTCTGCTGAAGAATGGGTAGAAATCAACCACAGACATAAGTAAGAAGTAATTTATACTGCATATATATATATATATATATATATATATATATAATTTAGGGTGTCCCAATTTTTTTTCTTAACACGACCTGACAACTCGTGTCATGCCCGGATGTGGTTTGGGCTAAAGCATTGGCTGTGTCATTTTCAACTCGATCAGATGGTATTTAGAGGTCCCGACGTTTGATGACTTTTTTTTGGTTTTCAGAATTGATCATTATGGCGTTGACAAGATCAAACATCAAGTTGTGGCTTCTTGAGAGGTCTCCGATAGCAGAGCTGGCTAAATCTCGATTACCAAGTAATATGGACGTGTTGCTCCTTTTCTTCTACCATCACTGCGACCAAAAGAAGACAGATTCCAACAGTGTCAAGGCTGTAATATCGGCTGTATTAGAAATCTGGGCTAGAGCCAACTCGAATCTGGCAACAACCTCCGTTCATGCCTCGACTAAACTGAAAGCGTTGGTTCAGAGGTGTCGAAATATGCATAAAAACAAGAACAAGACTGGAATGACTTACAATATGCAGCGGAATGTATTCTTGGCTGATATGGAGGATATTTTTTATGTCGCCCGCTCAGACATTCTGGATCGGGGAGATATCCCTCTTGAAGACAAGGAATTCCTCATTTCCCAAAGGGCAGATCGACATACGAGTTACATGTTAGGTGAAGATAGAAAATATAATGCAGCCACAATGAAAAGACATGAAAGGGAAAGAGCTCTTGAGCGGGCACACCGGCGTCAAACGGAGGAGGCTCTAGCTGTAGGAAGAAGAGGCTACCGACAGCAGTTCTAGCACATCTTCAGCTGACAGTGGAAACGAAGCCGTCACTTGTGGACTTAAACCTTTGAAAGCTCCCAAACATGACAGACTAAAAGAAAGTCTGAGTGATCTTGACCTGGCAGCAACTTGGGATCGCGAGGGCCTTTCTGTTCGACAGGCAACATCAGCGTTTGCTGCGACTGCAAAATCCCTAGCTCTCGGTCCTGACAGTGTTCCATCAAAGAGCACGGTTCACCGCTTCCGACAAAAGGCTCGTACAATGATAGGGACCAATGTTATTGGCCACCTCGAGCAGCTTCCACCTCGACTGCAGATCCACTGGGACACAAAGATACTCACTGACATCGAACAGGAGGGTAAGTCAGTCGATCGGATTGCTGTTGTGGTGACTGGGGATGGTGTGGAAGAGCTATTAGGAGCACCGAAAATAATAGACGGCACAGGACAGCAAATGGCAAGCGCAGTCCATCAAGCGCTCACCCTAGTCGGAATTGAGGACAAGATCATAGGCATGGTGTTTGACACGACGGCATCAAACACAGGGATAGTGCAAGGTGCTTGTGCGCGTTTGGAAGCGACATTGGGAAGATCTCTTTTATGGTTTGCTTGCCGTCATCACGTTCACGAAGTGATTCTCAAGGATGTCTTCGTCGTGTGCCTAGGAACACCACCAAGTCCTCAAATCCCACTTTTCAGGAGATTCAAGGAGGCCTGGCCATCAATGAGCCACTGTCAGTTGGATGCATTTGATAAGGACGAGGTGGCTAAAGCCTTCATAAATGACAATGCTTGCCTTTCACAAATGCGACTTGAGGCAATAGACTATCTCCGCGATGCCCTAAGAAGTGGTAATCATCCTCGAGAGGATTATGAAGAACTTCTTCGACTGAGCCTCTTGTACCTCGGAGACGACGTAGGACGTTACAAGCTTCGGCCTCCAGGGGCTTACCATCAGGCCAGATGGATGGCCAAAGCTATTTACTGCCTGAAAATAGCATTACTGCAGTCCCAGTTCTCCGAACTTCGTCTCCAAGAACTGCAAGGGGTTCGCCGTATGGCTCTCTTCGTGAGCCTTGTATACGTGCGTCACTGGCACGAGGCTCCCATTGCCATCAAATCTCCCAAAAATGACGTTAGGCTGTGCAATCTTCTTGTAGGTTACCCTGACAAGCACGTTGGAAACACAGCTTACCAGGCTGTGCTCCATCTGTGGTATATCTCGGAGGACTTAATCTGTCTTGCACTGTTTGATGACAGAGTTGACGACAATGAAAAGCGTAACATGACGGCTAACCTGAAAAAGCGCCCTGGGAAAGGACTCAAACGGGTCCAAGGCAAGGGACTGCAAGTGGATGGCCGTTTAAGTCCGTGGGTGACGAGTCGATCCACCACACTCTTCCAGTTTCTCCAAGTTGAGCCCACGTTCCTCACCAAAGACCCTGAAACATGGCCTACTGACGAAAACTACCGTCTGGCAAAGAGCCGAGCTGCAGAACTGATGGTGGTCAATGATGCAGCAGAGCGAGGCATCGCCCTCATTGAGAAATATACAAGCAAACCTCTGTGCCGTGATGAAGAAGACCTCCAGTTCCTCCATCGAACTGTCCACTCACACCGACGGAATGTGAGCCGGAAGGGAACAAAAACGGATCTCATGAAACACGTGTTTAGTTAAAATTCATAAATGTGATGCTTTGAAATTGTTGTTTGTGTGTTAATTAAGATTAAAATACATGTTTATTTTGTATAATCATCTTTGTGATGGAACTTTTGAGAGAAATATTTCAGTTAATTTGCCTTTCAGTTAAGAGAAGAAATAAAGTGTTCAAAGTTCGGGACCTTTAAATTTCCTTCGATCTCTCTGAAATTTTACAGGAAGACTTCTAATGGGAAACATCAAAAGAGCGCAACACGAGCGGATTTGTATCCCGAAAAAAGATTTGGCCCCCTATGAGTTTGGGACACCCTAATATATATATATAATATATATCACAGAGAATACAACAGTAAACTATAAAGACGACGTAGAAAATAGAGTTCATTCATCGACATATGCTATTAAAGTTTGATGCGTCTCAATGATGCGATATGTTATAGAAATGGTTGTCTTGGGTCCGAAATATCGACCAAATTTATGCGTTATATTTGCTGTACCTATAGGAATGTGTGATGCAAAGGCAATGAGTAATTAACCAAGCTGATAAAATTCGTATATTGTACTACATTTATATATCTGCATACTGCAGGTGTTAGAAATTGTAAAATAGTTTGGTGTGACTCCTGCTTCAGAGGAAAGATTAGTGGATTTAGGACTGCGTTGAAAGAAGTTGTAATGAACAGTCTTGGGGTTGCCCCGGTTTGTTGCACAAAGCGACCAGAATTTCCAGAGTATGCAACTTTCAGGTTTGATTAAATAATCGGAAGTGACCGTGTAGTGAAAGATCTTTGCTGCAATTATTATTGAAGATATGTATTCAATTACTTTACTGGTATTACTCCATGAAAGACTGGGTGATGTTTTTTAGGCAACAATCATAATATGTGGACGCAAGCAAATCACCAAAATCATTTTTCTCCAAAAGATGTTCTAATTGAACTATAAAATATACGTGAGGGATAGAAGGTGAAAGTATATAAAATAACTCGTTTCATCAGAATCTGTGAATAGTATTAGGACCAATATGGTAGAATGGAAAGATAACTTGTACATTTCTTTGCTTCGAGGCAAGAGTTGGGTATTGTATAGATAATACGAGGTTAAATACCAGAGTATGCCCTGTAAAACTCACTAGTCGTTTTCAATTAACTGGAAATATTAAGAAAGTTGTTTTTTGGCGTAAACCTCCTTATCTGGTTATATATATATATACATATATATATATATATATATATATATATATATATATATATATATATACAGGGTGGGCCGAAAGTCTGGATCCATAGGAAAATATTTATTTTAATACATAAATTACAACAAATGGTAAATACTTAAAATGAATATCAACTTTAACTCGTAAATGCGTATCCTTGATACTGTACAGTGGTTCGTACTCCAGTATAATTTTTGATACTGTACAGTGGTTCGTACTCCAGTATAAACAACAAATTATAACAAATGCTCAAATTGGCGGCCTCTGACATCGAGACACTTAGGGATGGAATTTATGATTTTTAATAATTCTTTGAATTGACGTTCTCGAGATGCGTGTTTCATTTGATAATCTTCTTGTTGACTTTACTGGACTATTCGTTAAAGTTTCACATACCATTGCAGAGGTATTTTCAGCAGTTGCAGTTTTTGGACGATCAGAACGCCGTCGATCATGTACACTTCCTGTTTCTTTGAAACGTTTAAACAACTTGCCAACAGTCGCATGTGTTACTGGATGCTTATCAGGATGATTTCTATTGAATTCGGTAGCAACTTCTCTGTGTGTAACGCCCTGTCTTGCGTACATGAGCACAAGTTCTACCCGGTCTTCTGTTGTTAGATTCGAAGCCATTTCTGGGCTGAAATAAAAAAAGTATTTGAGTATTTATACTGGAGTACGAACTACTGTACAGTATCACGGATACGCATTTACGAGTTAAAGTTGATATTCATTTTAAGTATTTACCATTTGTTGTAATTTATGTATTAAAATAAATATTTTCCTATGGATCCAGACTTTCGGCCCACCCTGTATATATATTAGTGGTGGACCGGATATCCGCATCCGCATATGCGGATATCCGCGTCATTTTTAACATCCGCATCCGCACTTGTGACTGCGGATGTTATGCATATATTACCTCTAATAAATTATGCAATTTACAATTAAATTAGCTTATAAAGTAGCTTATAAGGCCCAGTCATGCACATTTCATGTAAAGTATTAATTACACTAGGCAACAAAGATTTTGTTACAGAAGACCAAATATGTGCTCCTAGCTAATTTCGGTATGCTGATTTCAAATCTATAATTAGATTTTTTCTATCACGTCTAGATTTTGTGTAAAATGCAAATCACTTTTAGTAAAATTTTCTACCACGTCCAGATTTTGGCTTTAATCGGCTTAATGCCAATAATATGAAACTTGCTTTTCAAGGTTAAAGCAATTTTTTTTGCCAACTATATACAAATTCGAACAATTTTGATAAATAAAATTTATCCCGAGTTGGCAACACTGAGTCAAGAGCATAGTAACGGGCAGCGGCCCAACGGTCAGTCGCTACGTGACAGTCAAGCAGAACGGTTGTTGAAGCTCTCTGCTGATGAGCAAGTGACAGGTTGTGGTGACTTGTGTGTTTTTATAGCATTTGTTTTACTACGGTGTGTATTTCTTTTTATTTTGCACATCGTAATAATTACTTTCTACGTTTTTTCAGATATTGTATGGTAATTCAAAATGGCATCAAATAGACGTGCTTGTGTAAATCACCCAGACAACTTCTGCTTTGTCTGTGGACAATATACACCTAAGCCACAACGTAGAAACATAACAACAAAGATTAAACTTGCCTACAAGTGTTATTTTGACTGTAAGTTAGGAGACCAACAGAGGGACTGGGCACCACATATTTGCTGTGCACAGTGCAATGCAATGTTAATAGCTTGGATGAATGGTAAAAGAAAAGCTATGCCGTTCTCAGTCCCCATGGTTTGGCGTGAGCCGAAAAATCACTTCAATGATTGTTATTTTTGTTTGACAAAGATTGCTGGTTTCACAAAGAAAAACAAATCAAAGATCACGTACCCAAATCCACCACCAGTTCCACCAGCAACGATAACAGACAGCAGTTCATCTGAAGATTCTGCTAGTGATATAGAAACAGGGAAAGATGGCATATATGTTCCAGATGCAAATATTTCCCCACATTTGTTAAGTCAAGCGGAGTTAAATGACTTAGTGCGCGATTTGGAATTACCAAAAGAAAAGGCAGAGTTGCTTGGTTCAAGACTTCAAGAATTTAATCTTCTCCAACCAAACACCAAAGTTTCCCATTTCCGCCATCGCCATTTGCAGTTTTCATCATTTTACTTACAGGAAGAAAACGTTTGTTTCTGCCACGATATCAGTGGTCTGATGCAAGGGATTGGCTGTCGCTATGATCCAAAAGAATGGAGACTGTTCATTGACTCTAGTAAAGCTAGCCTTAAAGCTGTATTACTGCACAACGGCAATGAAAAACCTTCAATACCTGTAGCACATGCCACTGGCCTTAATGAGACTTATGAATCGATGAAACTGCTGCTAAGACTCATCAAATATAAGGACCACACATGGAATATTTGTGGCGACCTTAAAGTTGTATCATTACTTCTTGGGTTACAGTTGGGCTACACAAAGCATATGTGCTTTTTGTGTCTATGGAACAGCAGAGATGACAAGAACCACTACAAAAAACATGATTGGCCATCTAGAACTGAACATGTTGTTGGTAAATACAATGTGAAACACCCAGCACTTATTGACCCTCAGAAAGTACATCTTCCACCACTTCACATTAAACTTGGCCTTATGAAAAATTTCGTGAAGGGTATGGATCATCAAGGTAGTGGTTTCCAATATTTAAAGGATAAATTCAAAGGAATATTGACAGATGCTAAGCTAGAAGCTGGAGTTTTCACTGGACCACAGATCCGAGGTGTCATCCACGACTCATCGTTTCCATCTAACCTAAATGAGAATGAACTAGGAGCATGGACATCTTTCGTTGAAGTTGTCAAAAATTTTCTTGGAAACCACAAAGCTGAAAACCACCGTAAACTCGTAGAAAACATGCTTAAATCTTATGAAATAATGGGATGCAGAATATCTTTGAAAATTCATTTTTTACATTCTCATCTTGACTTCTTCCCGGCCAACCTTGGGGCTGTAAGTGACGAGCATGGTGAGCGCTTCCACCAACAGATCTCAGTTATGGAAAACAGATACCAAGGTAATTTCAACCCAAATATGATGGGAGATTATTGTTGGTTCCTGCAGAAGGAGAGCTCGTCATCCTACAAGCGACAAAGGAAGAGGACACACACCAAAGTTTCACTTAAGAACAGGAATTTGCCTTTCAGTAGTAACAACAAAATACTAACGCGCTTTGGGTGGATGGTTGGGCGCAGGGGTGGTAACTCCGCCAGCGGAATTCCGCTGTCTGTCTTAAGCCAGAATAAAGGAGGAAAGACATCCCTGTTCACTAATTATTTAAGTATGCTTAACATAAAACGTGGCACGGAAAAGTAGCTTAGACGGCTTTCGTAATAGAAGCGGGTGAGAAAAAAAATGAAAAATAGGGGTTTTCGGTTACACAAAATCTGGACGTGATAGAGAAATTTTGATATTAGATCTGAAATCAGCATCAGCGCTTTAGTAGGAATCAGTAGTTCACGTGTCTGTAACAAAAAAAAAGTTGAAATTTGTTGCCTAGTGTTATTAATGAACAAACAAATATATAAACCTCAAAATATAAATACCTGGTAACACAGAAAATTGAATGAAACTTGTTTCATTGAATTTTCTGTGGCTGAAACTCTTGAGAAAGTTATTATTTTTATCATAATGAAAACATTAATATTAATTTTAATTCTTATGCATTGCCTGCAATAATAGTAATATCACGAAATTTGAAAAATTATGTTATATATTCATAATTCTATATTATATTGATAGATTAACTAAATATCCGCATCCGCATCCGCATCCGCGGATATTGAAATAAAAAATCCGCATCCGCAGATGTTGAAAAAATGACATCCGGTCCACCACTAATATACAGGGTGTACATAAAGTCAGGATCTATTTTTGTGAAGCACTTGGAAATTATATGGAATTCAATCATAAAATGATAAAGTGGTGACATTTATTAAATAATTAAGAGTAGGATTCGACGTGACGCCCATCAGTATCCCTGCACAGCTCAAATCGTTCCGCAGCATTTCTAAACACATTCTGGAGCATTTGCGGGGTTATGTTATCTGCAGCAGTTCGTATACGTGTACGTAAGTTTTCAAGACTCGTAATCTTCGTCTGATAGACGTGCGATTTGATAAAGCCCCATGCAAAGAAATCTAAAGGGGTTAAATCTGGTGATCTCGCTGGTCAAGGTCTGTTGCTTCCGCGTCCGATCCAGCGATTTGGAAAACGTCCATTTAGATAATCCTGAACAATTTTGGCATAGTGACAAGGAGCACCATCATGTTGATAGACGACGGTACTAACAATCCTATCCCCGTCGTCTATCAACCTGATGGTGCTCCTTGTCACTATGCCAAAATTGTTCAGGATTATCTAAATGGACGTGTTCCAAATCGCTGGATCGGACGCGGAAGCAACAGACCTTGGCCAGCGAGATCACCAGATTTAACCCCTTTAGATTTCTTTGCATGGGGCTTTATCAATTCGCACGTCTATCAGACGAAGATTACGAGGCTTGAAAACTTACGTACACGTATACGAACTGCTGCAGATAACATAACCCCGCAAATGCTCCAGAATGTGTTTAGAAATGCTGCGGAACGATTTGAGCTGTGCAGGGATACTGATGGGCGTCACGTCGAATCCTACTCTTAATTATTTAATAAATGTTACCACTTTATCATTTTATGATTGAATTCCATATAATTTCCAAGTGCTTCACGAAAATAAATCCTGACTTTATGTACACCCTGTATATATATATATATATATATATATATATATATATATATATATATATATATATAGTTCTTTGTGTGTGTGTGTGTGTGTGTATTATATATTGCTAATGGTATGATGATGTTGATAAACTTAATAGGGCTATAGGAATTGAAATAGGAGCAATAAACATCATAATGTTCGCGTGATCGCTACTTTCAATTAACAATTAACAATAGTAATCTCACCTTGCCAAATGTAATGGAGGGTGTACATGGTACAAAAAACATTGCAGAACTATGGAAAAATCATTATGAAACCCTCTTTAATTGTCTCGGGTGGGGTGGGGGGTTAGACTAAATATATGGCTAAATGTAGAACGCTCTGAGGAGCTACTAATTAATTAATGACTCAAAAATCTGGCGGGATATTCATAAGTTAGATGATAACAAAAGTTGTGGCCTAGATGGCATACAAGCAGAACATTTAAAATGTTGTAGCCCTCGTATAATACCTATGCTTGCAATGTGTTTCACAAGCTGTATGATACATGGGTACTTGCCACAGTTCATTTTGTCAGTTGTATTGTGGCCAGTTGTTAAAAATAAGGGTGCTAGTATCTGTGATAAGAATAATTATAGGCCAATAGCACTTGCCAGTATACTTTCTAAGGTGTTAGAATATGTCATTTATAATAGGATAATTACTTACTTGCAGACTTATGACAATCAGTTTGGCTTTAGAGTGAAACATGGTACTGACATGTGCATTTATATGCTAAAGGAAGCCGTCCTAAAGTACAAGATGTCAAGTAGCAATATATATTCCTATTTTTAGGATGCATCGAAAGCAATTGATAGAGTTAACCATCACAAACTTTTCGAGAAACTCTTGTGTCGAGGGGTACCTAAATATGTACTTAGGATACTTGCATTCTGGTATACAGAGCAGACCATGTTTGTAAGATGGAAAAGCACTCTATCACCAGGTTTTAAGGTAACTAATGGTGTTAGGCAAGGAGGTATATTATCACCCTATCTTTTCTGTATATACATGGATGACCTTACCAATGAACTAAAAACTGCACGTACTGGCTGTGTCATTGGAAAGGAAAAATTAATCATTTAATATATGCTGATGACCTTGTTATTCAGTCACCCTCTCCCAATGGGCTGAGAGTACTATTAGAGATATGTGAACAATATGGTATAGAAAATGATATCACCTATAATGGGGCAAAGAGTTGTATTTTGATTTTTAGGTGTAATCTACTGAAACATGTATCATGTGGGTCTTTTGAAATGAATGGTCAGACAATACCTTTCAAAACACGTGTAAATACTTAGGTCATGTAATTACTCACGAGCTGCGGGATGAACTCGATATTGAGAGGCAAAGTAAAAAGCTGTATGTACAGGGTAACATGCTAGTAAGGAAATTTGGTATATGTTCAGAATCAGTTAAAACTTATCTTTTTAGAACTTACTGTACTACATTGTGTACATCCCATCTGTGGTGGAACTATACAAAAACTGCTATGAATAAACTCTGTTGCTTATAATAATATTTTTCGTATGCTATGTAGGGATCTAAAATGGTGCAGATGCCAGTTTACTACGCGTAACCTACCTACCAGCCAAATGTTAATCCGAAAGAATATATATATAATTTCATTACTAGGGCTCAAAACAGCTCTATTGTGTTATTATACAATGTCCTGTCTTCAGATACTGTGTACCTCTCACTTATATGGCAGTCTTGGTTCAGACAACTGCTGGTTTACAATACCTTATTTTTGTAAAGTAGTAAAGATTATATATGCATATTAAGTTGTGTTATAATAAGTGGCTGTTATAATAAGTATTATAAGTGTTATAAGTGCTATAAGATGTCTCATGTAATAAGAATATACATAAAATTGTGAGATAGTTAATCAAACAATATGCCAGCATGCTAGGTTAAGTGGCTATGTTGGCCTTATTTTTGTATTAAGTTCAGTGTATACGTAAGATTGTACTTGTATGTTAGGTTAAGTGGCTATGGATTGTGAATGATCCGCAATATAGATGGATTGTTTTTGTTTGTTTGTTTCCTTTATGCCTATGTTAAAAGATTGAGTTGCCAACTGTTTTGAAGAAAATCAAATGTTTAATTTAAATACGCTTGGACATAAATAATAATAATGATAATAATAACATTTAAGTGGGAGTTCAGAGATGTATTTGATGATTCAGTATTTGAATCTATCCGAATATGCATGGCTAGGCTGAGTTATTGAAAATGTATTTTCATGGTTTTAAAGTTACATTACACAACTTGACGTAACTAGTGATATAAATGGGTGAGTTGGTGCTGGTATTTCTTGAAATTTATCTTACAGATATATAGCTGAGAACAGCAGTTATAGGCTAACTGGGTGAACTATATGACAATAAAGGAAGACACCGATATTTGAATTTATGAAATATAAATTGCATGTATTCGCCTTCATCCCAGCCTTCATCCCAGCTTTGGGACATGGATCCATGTCCCAAAGCTGGATCCTGTCTGCTTTGCAGATAGCCGGTGAGGGAAGCTATATTTATGGGACCGCTTTGCGAGTGACCCGTTGCCCACGTCGGGCTAGCATCATGAAAAAGAAAAACTGTGGTATTTGTCATTTACCATTACTTATTCGGACTATAGTGGATTTAATTATCCCAGAAGAGTTCCTTGTTCCATGCGCGGTCTGTGTGTATCATATATATATATATATATATATATATGAAAATTACTTCACGAAAGTAACACGTGAATAATATTTATGATGAAGATAACCACGACGGAAATTAAAACATGAAATAGGGGTCAAGCGCTTTTGTCTAATGACATCCTCAGTTCCTGAGGATGTCATTAGACGAAAGCGCTTGACCACTATTTTGTGTTTTAATTTCCTTCGTGGTTATCTTCATCATAAATATATATACGATTGTGTGTGTGTGTGTGTGTGTGTGTGTACACACACACATATATAATATATATATGGCGGGTAATATACGTATACTACACTAACTATGAAAGGTATGTGCTGGCTATAACTCAACTGTATTTCTATAATCACTTTGACATTTATGCTCGTTATCTCGTCATAAGAGTATATATAAATCGCCTACATTATTTAACTTACAAGTCACATTATTAAACTACATAAACACACAAATCTTTTTCTTTTGGGAGTACCAATATGGCGGACTTGCGAATTCAACATTTTAAGCTAATGCGCTACCCAGTAATTTATAGAAATCAGTGATCCACACGGATACTCACCAGACCCAAAGTCGTTAAATTCAGTGATCGAGGAGGAACGTTGATGCATTCTTCGCGTGTACAAAAAAATATTATGGTACTAAATAAATCCTTTATTAATATTATAGTACTAAATAAATCTTTTACTAATATTATGGTACTAAATAAATCCTTTACTAATATTACCGTACTAAATAAATCCTTTACTAATATTATGGTACTAAATAAATAAAATAAATATTACGGTACTAAATAAGTCCTTTACTAGTATTATGGCAAAAATGTAGACAAAAATGGATCGAATTGAGAATTTACCCCTTGAAATCCTCATGTACATTTGAGTTACATTTACGAAAAATTTTAAGGAGTAGGGGAATAGTAGGCCGGTTTAAGGGGGATGTCTATAAGATATATAAGAGGATGGCCTAGCCTTTTGGGGGGGTTGCCATAGCCTGGCAGGGTTCCCTAGAGCAACGCCTGGAACCCGAAAATGTCCCGCCCACGTGCCAACGTCGCACCAACCGTTTACCCGCGTCCCGAAAAGCACCCGACCCTTCACGACCCGTGTTTCGTTGTGCATGCACGAAAACAGAGCTCTCATTTTATACATGTATATCGGCTATTGATTGATGGCGTGGAAAACCCAGTTTAATAATGGACAGGAACACCAGAGAAAAAATAAACATTCTTGAAACTTTAATTGATACCGGCGTTTCGGAATATACTCATTCCATCAGATGGAATGAGTACATTCCGAAGATGGAATCCATCTTCAGAGTTAAAACAATAAAAGACTGATTTTAAATACAAAATAAATTCGATTAATGATCAGTTTAAAATGGAATCAAAGTTCGAAGAATGTTTCAGGAGGAAAGGTCAATACTTCGGGAGGTGATAGTATAGGTCATTGTGAGAAAAAAAGTTCATATGAATATGTGTCTAATTGTGAATGGTTACGGAGATAGAGCTGTTTGAATCTACAAATACAAAAGCATTGTTAATGGTAATCAAGAAAGAGAAACCAGTTACTGTTTCTAACATTTAATGTTTAAACATTGGCATTTTGAATGGTATCAGATACAGAAATGACAAATTTGTTACAGTTTACAATACGTTTTCGAAAATCCCACCGTCAACCTCAATGCACTTTGCAACTCGTGTGCGAAGATCGCGTGTTGTTCGTCTGAGTTGATCTTGACGTTCCTTTATGAGGGCAGCAGCATCCAAAATGCGCGCGAGCAATTCGTCTCGTGTATCCACCTTTCTTTTGTAAACTTGACTTTTCATCCACTCCCACAAACAATAATCTAACGGAGAGAGGTCTAGAAACCTTGGTGGCCATTGAATGGGACCACCGCGGGGGGGAGGAAGAGCTGCGCTGCGCGCGCATCAGATTCAAACAGCTCTATCTCCGTAACCATTCAGAATTAGACACATGTTCATATGAACATTTTTCTCACAATGACCGATACTATCACCTCCCGAAGTATTGACTTTTCCTCCTGAAACACCCTGTATATATATATATATATATATATATATATATATATATATATATATATATATGATGATGAAACTAACCACGAAGGAAAATTAAAACGCGAAATAGTGCTCAAACGCTTTCGTCTAACGACATCCTGGAAGTGGAACAAAACGACTCAATCCCGTTTATGGTTGTGCGTGTACATAGATAGGGAAAGCCCAGGTTTTAATTTTAGTAGCTTTCAAAAAAACTAACAATTTGTCGTATGTACACTTTCACTCAGGACATGATACCCCCACCAAGAAAGTCTATTCTCTTTTATGTTTCTCCGTGCTTTTACGATCGCCAGCCAGGAATATATGGATGCTGAGTTAGGAAAAAATCAACAATATTGGAGGCGATTTGTGTTACCCACCTGCTTATTTGGAATCTTGCCTAACAAGGCAAAACGAACCTTATTTCGTTTGAATAATAACGATGAACAACAAAATAGAACATTTTGTCCTCCTTCGAATGGATGTATGTGATTCCAATGTATTTTTCACGCTGATTACGAATTTGAAAACAGAATGTTTCTGTCACCCACCAATTTCGACGGAAATGCAAATGAAAACTGACAGATTTTCTTAGCTTTTTTGGTATATTTAATCGTACAAAAAAGAATAGTACCTAACATAAAATGTTTTTGCAGCTGATTTTCGCTAATAACTAGTACTACAGGCTTCACTTATAAGTGTCCAACAATAGTCGGCCAACATACTGAGGTTATATCTCCCTTGGTACCGCTTTTCCATGGTTGATATATCATGATGAAATCTTTCACCATGCTCATCGTTGACAGCGTCCAAGTTTGATGGGAAGAATTCGAGGTGGGAGTGCAGGAAATGCATTTTCAAAGACATGTTATGCCCCATGGCTTGGTGAGCACTAAGCATTTGCTCCACTAGGGATATATAATTTTCTGACTTGATGCTGCCGAGGAAATTCGTAGTCACCTCTTTAAAAGCTTTCCATACTGTTCTTTCAACCTCATCCAAAGACTCAACAAATGCAGTGTCTTTCATCACTTCTCTAATGTGTGTGTTCAAATGAAGAGGGGGCCCAAAGTAGGAGGAGATTGTAGAATATAGGAGGAGATTGTAGACACCAATCGACCAGGGAAGTATCCGAGGGGGGGGGGCGTTAGATAGAAGATAGGGACTGCTGGAACTCCCGTTTCTCCTGTCACTGTCCTCCTTAGCTGATTTTTTCCGTATCTCATCTACCCTGGGAACAGTCTAACATGCTCTCAAACACACACT
The DNA here is from genome assembly GCA_023014485.1 of Bathynomus jamesi. Lineage (NCBI taxonomy): Eukaryota > Metazoa > Arthropoda > Malacostraca > Isopoda > Cirolanidae > Bathynomus > Bathynomus jamesi. The sequence goes on from JAJOZX010000867.1 coordinate 1,030,308, forward strand.
TCTCTCCCTATCCCTCACTACATACACATGCATCTTACGCAACACAATCTTTTCAAAATTTAAAAAAACATGACATCAACTTCAAGAGCCTCGGAATCCCCCGGCCTTTTCTCAAATTTTCAATCTGTTGAACATCACCTCTCTTCCTCTAAACCTCATCTTCTTTTCCTCACTGAAACTCAGGTGTCTGGGACGACTGAGAGCAACCCCTTTCCTATACCCTCTTAATTTCTCTATATTCAGTTTCACTCCAAAGGTAGATGTTGCGATGTACGCAATGACCTAACTTGTTCTCGTATTTCCAAACTCGAATCTTCCGAGTTTTATACCCTCTGGCTACGGCTTACATGCTAATCTCAAACTAAATACATCTCCGCTGTTTACCTTTCTCCTAATTCTACTGACTATCCAAAATTCTTTGACTAAATCAATTCCAAAGAGGAATACATTCTTTCCCGCTCTCCCTCTACTGAAATCTCCATTTTAGGAGATTTCAATGTTTACCACGACCTTTGGCTTTCATCCCATTTCACTGATATCCCTGGTGAACTAGCTTACAATTTTTCTATCCTAAATGATCTGGAGCAGATTGTGCAGCACCCTACTCGTATTCCCGATCGCCTTAGAGATAAGCCCAACATTCTGGATTTATTTCTTACTTCTCATCCTTCTTCTTACTCTGTCAAACTTTTCTCTCCGTTGGGCTCCTCCGCTCACAATCTTATATCTGTTTCCTGTCCTATCGCTCCAACAAAAATTGTCTGGGCTATTTGCACACTTACGAGACATTCTCACTTTTATATCACAAAAATACTATTTTTTCACCAAACATATACTAAAACAAAATAAATAACTAAATGCACTTACTCAATCAACTTGTGGGTAGCAATGCACGAGACTGACTGATAGATGAGCTCAAATGCACAATTCTAACATATGACAAACAAAAATGTGCATGTCCTGACACATATGACGTAATGTTATACTTGATGAGTCATATGTATTTTTGGCTTTGTTTCTCTATAAGTAGCAATTGTCGTTATAGTGAAATCCACTATTATTGGCATTGGTTCTCCCGAAAAGCTATGTTTTTGCTCCCTTGATGCATCGCGTGAATAAAAGTAATAAACATTATTTATATATATATATATATATATATATATATATATATATATATATATGTGTGTGTGTGTGTGTGTGTGTGTGTATGTTATGATGTATATATATGCAGTGTACTTAAATAAATATATGCATATTATATATAAACATGTAAATATTATAATAATATGCATAATATACAAATTTTATACAAAATAAATGACTAACAATAAATCTTGTATTATGATGCTGTATTATGATGCAAAGTGAAGAATGCTATCTTGATCTCAAAGAGTTTTAAACTCCAAATCCCTCAAAAACTGCGGGTGACAGAAAAAAAAATCCGTTTTCATTTTCGTAATCAGCGTAAAAAAGAACATAAGAATCAACCAATTTATCAAAAGGAGAAAAACTTTGTTGTCGAAAAATATTTTAGTACTCCCTCTTTCTCAGGCTTTCTGGGAAAGAGGAAGTACTGAACTTAAACTTCTGAACGTTAATGTAGTATTTCCATGTGACACTACTGTGAAAAATGTCATAATAAAGACTAGTCCTACCAATAATTCAGGCATTATCTATAAAATTAGTTGTAAACTCTGTGACTCATTTTACATTGGACAGACAGGAAAAGATTTGAACACTCATGTAAAACATCAATATTCCGTTAGAACGGGACAGTGGTAGAATGCCCTTTTTGTCCATTTAGTTTGGTCCCGTTTTCAGAAAAAGAGACTTGTTAAGGCATTTCATGTTAATTTTTGGCAACAGGCGTATTCTTATAGACTTTGACCTGCTGAATTCAAAACTGCCTGTTGCAAGATGAGTTTTGAGTTTTAAACCTGCAAATTTGAAAAACAAAATGGCTGCCGATTTTTCTACATTTTGTCATATCTTCTTGTCAAATTGAGCTAAGGTCATGATTAAAGGCCCTTTTCCCTCATTTTTCATCCCTAGGAATTTATTGAAAACACAATCAGAGCTATAATATTATGTCCTTATAGGTTTCTTTGTGAGGTCAAGGCCATTTTCAAAGAAAAAATATAAAAATTTACCTTTCTCACATTTCTAAACTAGTTCTGCGTTAGGCCTTGACTAAAACATTACATTGCCAATAGTATATTTATAGTACATTTATGGAACACTTATAATCCATACCTATTGATTAATATTTAATTTTTATTTGTTGCTGAAACGAGCTGAAATTTATAAAAAATGGAACCACTTGCCAGCCTAAAGAGATGTACTCCTGATTCTTTCTCCCTGTGCATTATATGCCATCAAGATTTAAAAGAAAAGCTAGTAAACACTAGAGAATAAGGACGCCAACGACTACAAAAATGTGCCGTCAAAAGGCACAAACTGAAAAACATAAAGAATAAAGATGCCATAAATAGAGTTATAAATGCAGCATCAAAAGAATTGCTCAAATCGCACAGATCATGGTATAGCTGGTTCACAAATAAAAATAAACTTTCTAGATTGGAGCAATCAGCTCCATGAGGAGTACCACACAACCAAGCTGTAGCTATAGCGGAGAAATGTCTTCAAAGCTACGAAGCTCATGCAAGCCATTAGATTGGGAACTTTGCATGTTCTGTCAAAAAGATGAAAAAAGAAAGCCTTCATTCAATTTCATCTTTCAATATTAGTAAAAAGATTAATGAAGCAGCAAAATATGATTAGTATGTATTTAGTGTTATTTTAGCAGACTGTAATGAGTTAATTGCTGCTGAGGGCGAGTACCACTTGAAGTGTTTCACTACTTACATGAGAAATACATCCAAAACACAAGCCACTACTAAAGAATGTGACCTTGCAATGGCATGATTGTCCACAAAATTAGGGCAGGCAGCAGAAAAGGGTCACATTTTGGAGGTCACTAAAGTTTGGAAAAGGTATTGTCAGCTTTGCCAAGATGCAGGTGCTGAAATTCTTTCATCATTCAAGAGTCGGCGTTCCGCTTTCATAAAGAAGTTGGAGCATTATTTGAAGACTATATATGAAATTCATATCCTGTCCAGAGATGCTGAATGTGAGAAGCGAAGAGTAATGATGCCAAAGAAATTTTCTCATACACCAATAGCTCAAGTAGTAAATTTAGAAGAGAAGAGCATTGAATGTTCAATACCAGTATATCAAGCAACAGAGGATATTTTTTTCTTTAATAAATGTGGTCATGAAGCTGCGATCTGAAATTTTGAATCAATCCCCATATCAAGGAGCAAATGCTTCAAAGAGAGACGCACTTTCATGCATTCCAAACAGTCTCTACATTCTTCAAAAAGGTCCTGTATGGAGGGCAAGATGTTTTCAACGAAGCAGATGAAGATGAGGATGACATAGACGAGATGGACTCTACTGATTTTATGAGCAACAGAATTGTAAGCGCGGCACAAGATTTGATCTATGGTGTGCGTGGAGGAAAGTTCTGGACCCCAAAACATGCTGGCTAATGTTGAAAAGTTTGCTTGCAGAAGCTACAATGTCGCAGATGAAGACAACCGACAAAGCCAGATTTACATTGTCCAAAAAAGCACTATGTCCTGAGCTTCTACCTCCTACAAGTGATGCTGCACGATACCAGATGAAGAGGGCACACCTTCAGTCCGTTATATGGCGTGAAGCAGAGAAACCCGAGCCAAACATCCCAGATGCCTCCACCATGGGATGGAAACTAGAGGATGGTCAAATGTTTCCCATACTCCTCCCACTTCCTCCTGTGCCCGAGTCATGTGCGCAGCTAATCACATGTGGCTGTTCCACTAGATGTTTCACTCTAAGGTGCAAATGCAGAAAATCTGGGCTAGTCCGTACAGGCATTTGCAAGAGTGAATCTAACTGTGTGAATGTTGACTAATTCTGTTGTCTGAACATAATTTCATCACTGCCCAACATCATCAGTAGGTTAAGGTTTTCCTTTAAATGTAAATTGCCTGTTTGGTAATGTATATTTCACAGAAACCTTTTATGTATATGTGCTAATGCTTATTAGTTAGTGACCCAATAGATTCAATGATGCCTTTGAGTAATTTGTGAATACAAATTTTCAATTTTTTTCTGTTACAAAGTGACATCATCTTCAGATTTAATGTGCATCAGCGAAAGAGCATACAGATTCAGAGGTTCATTTATTATCCAGGATCTGTCGCAGTCTTCTGTTATGAAAATGCTAAGATTTTATTTTATAAATATGTTTAGAGTTCTTAGTTGTAATTTATTCCGATCTTGTTCTTATTTGTGAGGGTAGTACCACAGTCAATATTCTTATACAGGGTGTCCCAAAAGTCTGTTCATTTTTCAGAAATAATAATATTTTAAGGAAAATAAAAGAACAGCATACCAAATATGTGTATGTATATATATCAAATTCAGGTATTAAAACTTCAAAAAAATTTATTAAAAAAAGAATACAAGTGGCATAGTTTAACAATTTTTAAATACAGGGTGTCCCAGAATTAACTATCTATTTCAATGAAATCGGACAAATTTTTTTAAAAACACACTTTTATTTATGTTTATCATGTTTAATATGTGTTAAAAATGTATAAATTTCTAAATTTTTTTCATAATTTTATTTTCATAATTTTTTCATAGTTTTTCATAGTTTTATTTTCATTCTCTTTCAGAACCCTATTAATAATGAATACACAAGAACGCATCTTTGTTGTAACATCCCGTATCAAAGGAATGCAATGTAATGAAATCAGAGAAAAATTTACAAGAAGATTCCACAGAACCGGTCCTACAGACAAAGCGATTCGTGAACTTGTGAACAAATTTAAAAGAACTGGATCCGTACACGACGAGGTGGGAAGAGACGCCCAAGGACAGCACGTAACAGTACCGAACAGGTACGACAATTGTTTGAGGATGAACCAACAACTTCGGTTAGGGAGGCCGGTCGAAGACTCAACATATCCAAGACAACAGTTCATAGAATCTTGCGTTCGACACTGATGAAAAAGGCTTATCACATTCAAGTACTGCATGCCCTAAATGAAGAGGATTATCCAAATCGAGCAGCAAGGTGTGCAGAAATTGTGGATCAAATCGAAAATGAAAGTTTATTGGGTAACATCTTATTCAGTGATGAGGCGACTTTCCACACGTGTGGTAAAGTCAATCGACACAACTGTCGTATCTGGTCCAATGAAAGACCGTCTGAAGTCATAGAATGGCAAAGAGACTCTCCAAAAGTTAACGTGTGGCTTGGAATGACCAAATCCAAAATTTATGGCCCATTCTTCTTTGCGGAAGCAACTGTAACAGGTACCGTCTACGTTGATATGCTTCAGCAGTTTCTCGAACCACAGCTTCTTGATGATGGCATTCTTGATAATGTTGTGTTTCAACAAGATGGAGCACCATGTCATTATGCTCTAATTGTTCGAGAATACCTCAACAGACGCCTTCCGAATCGGTGGATTGGACGTGGAGGACCTCGACCTTGGCCTCCGCGTTCTCGGATTTGACACCCCTGGATTTCTTTGCATGGGGTTTCATAAAAACAAAGGTTTATCGCCAAAAGATCAATAGTTTAGCTGAACTTAAAGAACGCATCCAGTTGGCAGTGTGGGAGATAACACCTGAAATGCTTCAAAATGTGTTTCGCAGCGCTGAGGATAGATTTGAAATTTGCAGAGATACAGACGGTGCACATGTTGAAACTTCTCAATAAAGTTTTGACTTATGATTTATAAATCTATTTGTTTTTGTATCATAATTTAGTAATAAACACAAAATTATGTCAGTTTTTATTAAATTTGTCCGATTTCATTGAAATAGATAGTTAATTCTGGGACACCCTGTATTTCTTATGACATTAATACATTCACAGTCCTATCATCTGAATATGCCCTTCGAAACATGGAGGCTTTTTAGGCAAAATTAATGGCATTTAGCTTATTTATTACATAAAAATAGTGAAAGTGGCAAGTAATAATAATAGAGACAACAAAAAATAATAATAATAATAATAATAATAATGATAATAATAATAATAATAGCAGTAATAATAATAAATACAATATAGAGTTTACAAAATGTTACATGATTTTAAATTAAATAATTTATTGTATATTGAGTAGAAAATAAACGCTGTGGGGAATGGATGTGTTGTGTGTGTGTGTGTGTATTAACATCCAAAAAAGATGGGAATAAACTACATGGTGGTTTATTCTGTTTATACCCGAAAGTGTATAAAGTATCAGTGAATCCGTGCATATAAATTATAAAGTGAAATTCGTTAAAATTAAGAAACTGCAATACAGTTTACATAAATTATCACCAGTTTAACATATATATTTAAACCATTATACGGTTGGCATTCGAGAAATTTTTAAACAAGGCAGGAAAAAGGTCATAAAACACAAAGGTCGGAAAACCCTCGTGACCATCGAAAGGAAAGAAAAGAGAGAGAAAGGAAAAAAAATTTGTGTGTATTTCTTTTTACGATAATTAATGGATAGCATGACCATGGGTCCAAATTCTCACTTAATCTACAATTTGTGTAATCTGGAAACAACTGAAAATGCAGCAATAAAATGCGATTTCTGTTAAAAACTGCACGACTTTATCTGCATGATAGAAAAATATCTTTCGTCTCGAAGGCGAAACAGATCGCGGGAATCAAAGTTCTATGTGACACATGTACACAGACTGTAAACTCTTTGCGGTATTTAAAGAAATGGAGAAAGCGAATTCGAGTGTTACAGAAAAGGAGGGAATAATGGGGAAACACGAGTCCGGAAATATCCCACTGAAAATTCGGGTGGATGAGAGAGAAGAGGAAATAACGAACAAGTGGGAAGTGACCCGTTGCCCACGTCGGGCTAACATCATGAAAAAGAAAAAACTATAGTGTTTGTCATTTACCATTACTTATTCGGACTATAGTGGATTTAATTTTCCCAGAAGAGTTCTTTGTTCCATGCACGGTCTGTGTGTATTATGATAAAACCTCAGGGGACCATTCTGAGTTCAGTCCCATCATGAAACGGACATGTTATGTGCCTTGAAATGTGGACGCTCATTTTTGCCAATTGAGGTTTAAGTTTTGGTTGTTGGCTAAAAATACAATACTTACCCCTTTTTCTTTGATATATTCAATCCGACGTGAATGCAACGAGTCTTTTGTTTATATTGAGGTTCTGAATATAGTAAGCTAGGTGTAGCTGTAACTCCTAGATCCTGTCCCAAAGCTGGATCCTATCTGCTTTGTAGATAGCTGGTGAGGGAAACTATATTTTTTGGGCCTCTGCGAGTGACCCGTTGCCCACGTCGGGCTAACATCATGAAAAAGAAAAAAAATATAGTGTTTGTCATTTACTTATTCGGACTATAGTGGATTTAATTTTCCCAAAAGAGTTCCTTGGTCCATGCACGGTCTGTATACATATATAATATATATTATATATATATATGATAAATAAAACCACGAAGGAAAGGAAACACAGAATGGTGCTCAAGCGCTTTCGTCTAATGACATCCTCAGGACATCCTTTCCTTCGTGGTTTTATTCATCCTAAATATTTTTCACGTGTTACTTTCGTGAAAGAATTTATATATATATATATATATATATATATATATATATATGATGAATAAAACCACGAAGGAAAGGAAACACAGAATGGTGCTCAAGCGCTTTCGTCTAATGACATCCTCATTAGACGAAAGCGCTTGAGCACCATTCTGTGTTTCCTTTCCTTCGTGGTTTTATTCATCATAAATATTTTTCACGTGTTACTTTTGTGAAATAATTTTCATATATATATATATATATATATATATATATACGTGTCCTAATGGTTTTTTCCAGTGTTTACTTCATGAATTTTTGATGAACCGAGCTTAAGGCACAGGAGTGATCACGCGTTTCAACCCCTCCCAATATCGTGGTATTTACGTACCAAAAATGTATATATTGTATTTTGTAAAAGCTAATCTTTTGCTAAATCTCTTATCCCTTTGGTCACGCTGTACAAACACAAGTATATAGTCTCACACACACACACACACACACATATGTGGGATATAAGAGATTCTCAAAGATGTTCAAATATGCCAATTTTCACCAACATCAAAAAATGTTTATTAAATTTTTTTCATTTCTTGTGTGATTTGCCATGGAATGATCCAAGACGCGTAAACCAAAATTTCAATAAATTAATATGTACGAGGGGCACTCAATATATTTTCCCCACCCTTTTTTCTAAGCTAAATAATAGGCCATGGGGCTGAAATGTCTTTTGGGCCGTAAGTTTCAATTTTCTGCACTTCACATTACCGGATTTTTCCAGTTTGAACCTCCCCTCTTTGTATAAAACCGCTTCTAAACGCCCTTCTATAAAACCGATGGTTAACGCTGTTTCGAAAATGGCGTCTGACAGTGATGTGCGTCGTGTGTTATCGAGTTCTTAACCGCAGAGAAGGAAACAGTTGGAAATATTCACAAACGTCTACAAAACGTTTACGGAGATGCTGTTGTTGATCGAAGCACAGTTGGACGCTGGTCTAAACGTGTGAGATCATCGGAGAGAGGGAGACCCAGCCTCGATGATGAGCCACACAGTGGTCGCCCGGCATCGGCTGTGACATCTCACACTGTGCAACGTGCTAACCGCATCATTCGATCAAATCGGCGCGTCACATACAAGGAGCTATCACTGGAGCTAGGAATTAGTGAAGGTAAACCGGAAATGGAGGAGTTATTTATAATGGAAGATAAGATGAGAAGGAAATTGGCAAAATTCTCCAACTTTAAAAAACCTGGCCTAGATAAGCTCCCATATTTCTGGCTGAAACAGATCACGCCATTACACCATCATTATACTGCCGTTTTTCACAGAATTTTGCAGGGAGAAGAAGAAACGCCAGAATGGCTTATAAGTGGAGATACAACCCTCATCCCTAAGACTCGTGAGACAAATCTCCAAAATAAATACCACCCAATCTGCTGCCTCACCACCACCTATAAACTATTTACAGGCCTAATTGCAGACAGTATATATGAACATCTGGATGCTGGAGACTATCTGGAGAAAGAACAAAAAAGATGCAGAAGAAACTGCTTTGGCACAAAGGATCAGCTGCTCATCAACAAAACTACCCTTGAAAACTGTAAGAAAAGAGGCAGAAACCTAAGTATGGCATGGATAGACTACACTGCCCAACACCAATTTTGCTGATTTAATTCTAACACCTGTTTTTAGGGAACTTTGGTGTGGTGATTCAAAAAATCACCTTAGTTTTTGCCTATCACGTCAGGTTTCCGAGTAATCAAATACGGATATTTTGGAGATATCGCATTTTGGCAGGGTTATGCCCAATTTTTTTTCTTTTCAAAAAATAAGTTTTTACATACTCAGAATCAGCATGGAAAAGTAAACAATTGTGCAGGGAGTGAACTTTAATATACAATGGTAATATTGACACATAAAGTGATTAAAAGTGTTTAAATAAGCAAAAAATGAATCCATATTAAAGCAAGCACGGGACCAGTTTTCTTAACATTGTCTTTTTCTTGTTTTCTTACTTTTCAGTGCTGATAAATTTTCTCTTATAGGACTTCCTAGAATGAGAGATGTCAAGACAATCTCTTTGCAGGCTCCAGCAGTAGTCAGCCATCATATGGGAATCACATCTTCCTTGGTATCGTTCTTCCATCACTTTGATATCTTGGTGGAACCTTTCACCTTGCTCTTCACTAACATCACCAAGATTTTCTGGAAATTTATCCAGATGACTGTTGAGATAGTGAACTTTAATGCTCATGTTGCAACCCAACTGCTGAAAGTTTACAAGTAACGTCACTAGCGGAACCGGCTGCTCTCACTCCGCCAATGGGAAATCTCTCTCAGATCATGACGTCACGCTCACACCTGGGGAAATCACAGATACCCAAGATTTTAATATGTTGTACATGACCTTTAGATTTAATGCACATATTTGCGTATTCCACAGATAAAGTTTTAACAGCAAAACAGCTGTTAACCGGTCTCAAAAATCATCAATTTTGATAAGCGCCCTTCATGGATCACCCAAAATAGGCATATTGCATTGCACGAAAACCTGATGTGATAGACAAAATCTAAGGTGATTTTTGAAATCAGCACATCAATATTATCCAGAAACAGGTCTTAGAATTAAATCAGCATCAAAAAAATATTTTTTTTTGTTGGGCAGTGCTATGAAAAGGCATTTGATAGTGTCCCAGCGTCCCACACTCCTGGATTTTGGAATGTCTCAAGCTGTACAAAATCCATCCTACCATTATTAGCACTTTAACAAACCAGATTGCAAAGTGGAGAACAAACATCAATCTCACCCATGAAAATGGAAAAATATCCATCCTTCATGTCAAGATTATGAGGGGTATATTCCAGGGAGACAGCTTGTCAGAGAGAAAAAGAGAAAGGATGCAGTAATCATTCCATGGGAAATCACAGAAGTACTGCCTAAGGGCTTCCTAATCAGCGGCATGGAAGTGCCAAAGGTGTCTCGGAGAAGATCCAAAGGCCAAATTGGAGCGATAGGACAGTAAACAAATATAAGATTGTGGTCGGGGAAGCCCAACGGAAATTTTTTTTTTATAGAGTAAGAAGAAGGAGAAGTAAATCTAGTGTGTTGGACCTATCTCCAAGGCGATCGGGGATATGAGTAGGGTACTGTACAATCTGCTCTAGGTCATTGAGAATAGAGAAATTATGAGCTAATTTACCAGGAATGTAAGTGAAATGGGAGGAAAGCCAAAAGTGGTTGTGAACACTGAAATCACCTAAAATGGATCTTTCAGCAAAAGGAGAGTGAGATAGAATGTATTCCACTTTGGAAATGAGGTTCTCAAAGAGTTTTGGATAGTCAGTAGAATTAGGAGAAAGGTAGACAGCGCAGATGCATTTAGTTTGAGATTGGCATGTAAGCCGTAGTCAAAGTGTATAGGATTCGTCGGATTAAAGTTCTGGAATACAGGAGCAAGTAACGTCGTTGCGTACATATATTCAACATCCACCTTTGGGATTAAATTGAGTATAGAGAAAGTAAGAGGGTACAGAAAAGAGGTTGCTGTCAGTCGTTGCAAACACCTTAGTTTCAGTGAGGAAGAGACGGTGAATTTTAGAGGAGGGGAGGTGGTATTCAACAGACTGAAAATTTGAGGAAAGGCCACGAATGTTGCAGAAGTTTAGGAAAAGTGAACCAGGCAGAGGCCCAAAACACCTCGAATGGGCAGTAACAGAACCAGCCCCGATGCCCAGGTCTGCGTTCCCACTATCGGCAGCGGGATAGCCAGAAGTGGGAAGATATATGGTCCCCTCCCAACGGGACTCCGAGGTTCTTGAATATATGTATAGAAAACTAGATTTTCTCGAGACAGTCGCCTGATAAAGGTACTTTGTATTTTTATGGGTAGCGTTCAAGGAGTAAAACAATCTAATGTTAGATTCATATGTACATTCATGTAAGAAAATTACGAGCAAATCCAATTACTTCATTCAAGAATTTTTCTTCAGATGGATCGGCACTGAAACCAACAACGATAACATTAATATTTTCGTTAACTGTTACACAATGTAGCTTGAACAACAACTTATATTGTAAAAGAGCATTATTTGAGTGTATCATACTCCTCAAATGAAAAATATGATATCTCGTTTATAATAAACTTTATACTCATAATTACATACAGTGGCGTATCAAGGGAGGGACGAGAGGGGCGACCGCCCCGAGCGGCACTTCCCGAGGGGCGGCAAATTACTGTCAGACGGGCGCAGTATGCAAAATTTTGGGTTTTTATGTTTTAAAATGCAACCCTCCAAAAAATTATATCTCATCATTGTCGCGCGTTATTTGTGTACAAAATATCCATGGTTTTGATGAAAAATCATCATTAAATGCTATATATGCCACCTCAATGCCACTATCTCCACAAATAGTTGCGTTAAATTTTCACATCGGAAAGGTTGCCAGCCCAATTTTTCAGACTTTCCCTATATTATTTAGGTTAGGCTTTGCATTCTTTGAGCTTTGATGATGTTAATAATTAATGGTTGTTTTATTTTGCAGATACCCTACTGAATTAACAAACATGAGCAAACGACAGAGACTGAGTGGTGCTGCATACAAGAATCTTCGCGAAAAAAAAGAGGAGGAAGGCAAGCGTGCTGCTAAGCGATTTCATCAGTTAATGGGATTCTCAGACACACCTTCAGTGCCTTCTGGGAAGCAAGGAGATCAACCGCAATGTGATATATCTTTAGAGATAGATGTTCAAGCGGCAACTTCAAGTGAACCCCCAAATAATGAGGATCAACCCTCATCTATATCACAAAGTCACCCACCCACCCATCACCCACAGAGTCTGTTTAACGATTCTGGCAACTGGCCCGTTCCAATGACGGACAATTTGAGAATCGAACTCATTAAACGTGGACCATCACATTTGAAAAACATGAATGGACCCTTTCCAGCTGATTCAAACAATAGGTCAATGTCAAAAGTTTGGTATTTCAAAACTTTGGAAAATGGCGAAAAAATTGAAAGGTCATGGCTAATCTTCTCACCTTCAAAATGTAGCTTGCATTGCTTTTGCTGTCGTCTCTTCAACAACATCTCCAGTGCATTTGGAAAAGAAAAAGGATTTTTTGCCTGGAGGAAACTGAATCCAAGAGTACCTGAACATGAAAACAGTCCATATCATACCCGATGCTTTGAACAATGGAAAGAGTTGTCTATGCGCCTTCAGTTGAATGCTACAATAGATAATGCACATCAGTTGCAAATAAAACATGCTACTGCTAAGTGGAAAGAAATACTGAGACGAATTTATGACTGCATCATGTTCTTGGCAAAACAAGATCTTGCATTCCGAGGGCACCGAGAGAACTTAAATGAAGAAGCTGGGCTAGCTGGCAATTCTGGAAACTTTTTGGAGTTAATAAAACTAATGGGCAAATATGACCCAGTAATTAGGGAACATCTTACAAAAATACGAATGACTGACAAGATATCCACTACGTATTTGTCACCTAACATTCAAAATGAGTTCATCACACTAATCGGCTGTAATGTTCGAAAATGTATAATTGATAATGTGTCTAGTGCAAAGTACTTTGCAATAATTTTCGATAGTACACCAGATATATCGCATATTGATCAGATGTCTCAGGTAATTCGCTATGTGTCGATTAAAGATGGTAATGTAGAGGTGAAGGAATCCTTCGTTGATTTTATTAAATTAGAGGGGAAGACTGCTGAGGCAGTTACTGATCTCATTGTCACTAAGCTCTGTGAGGATGGGCTGGATATCTAGAATTGTTATGGTCAAGGGTATGACAATGCTGCTACGATGGCAGGTATTCATCTTGGAGTTCAACGCAGAATTCTTGATGTTAGCAAACACGCTGTTTTCATTCCTTGCAATAACCACTCGCTGAACTTGGCTGGAGTTCATGCCGCGGGACTGAGTCCTAATGCTGTAACTTTTTTTGGAACAATTGAACGAATTTTCGTCTACTTTTCTTCCTCTACTCATCGTTGGGATGTCTTAACAAAACATTCCAAAATCACTGTCAAGCGAGTCTCTGATACGCGGTGGAGTGCTAAGTATGATGCTGTTTCTAGTCTTAAGAAGAACTTGACTCACGTTGTTAGTGCCTTGGAAGAACTGAGTGAAGGGGTCTCCGAAAATCTGGACACAAAGGGCGATGCTGAAGCTCTGTTGACCTCCATCATGTCATACATATTCATTGTGTACTTATTTTTCTGGGATCCAGTGCTGAAAGAAATCAATGATGCTCAGCTATATTTTCAAAGAAAAGGACTTGCTTTGGACCAGTGTGCATTAAAAATGAACTTTTTATCCGTGTTTTTAACTAATGAACGAGAGGCAGTAGTATCAAACGCTGCAGATGCCGCCGAAGAGTTCTGTAATGAAATGGATATCAGTATAGACCGCAGAGTCAGGAGACGGAGAAGAATGCCTGGAGAGCAAGCTCGTGATGCTGGATTGACCGTGCAAGAGGATGTACGCAGAGAATTTTTTGAAATCATGGATCGTTTATTAGCAGAAATTGAAAAACGCACAGTTTGTCTTAAAAACATGAATGATCGCTTTGAATTTCTGTCTCCTTCGTACCTTTTGAATCAGTCCAAAGATGAAGAAATTAATACCAAGGTCAATAATTTTTCTTCCATCTACAATGACATTAATCCAGGAAGTCTACTGGAAGAAATAAAGCGTTTGCGAAGACATTTGCTCAGTTTCGAAAGCATAAGCGTCGACGATGATCCAAAGAACTGGGATATGTTAAAACTACTTCAGTGGATCGTTAAATGGGATCTAGTGGAATCTTTGCCTCATATAACAATTGCCCTCCGGATCTGTCTAACTACATGCATGTCCGTGGCAAGTTGCGAACGAAGTTTCTCGAAACTGAAACTTATAAAAACTTACCTCAGGTCAACTATAAGTCAATCTAGACTGAGCAATTTGGCGATTATTTCAATTGAACGCGAAGTTGCAGAGACAATGGACATAGAAAAAATCATTCATGAATTTTCTGTTATGAAAGTCCAAAAATTTAACTAGGCATTATACATTATATAGTTATTGTTAAAATTATGTAGTGTATTATGTACGGTACATTATGTAGTATTGTTAAAATTGAAGTTGCTTTATTTAAGTTTTTCTTCCAATAAAAGTTTTGTTTAGAAGTGTATTTTTGTAAAGGAATTGTTTTTAAAATTGAAAATTGTTGCGGGGGGGGGGGGGGGGTTGGCATTTTCGCCCCGAGCGGCAAAAAGTATTGGTACGCCTTTGATTACACAGGCCTGCGATGGTTTTGGTGTCCGAAATATTTTATCACTTGTATAGTAATTTTTGCACGCTGATTCCGAAAATAATATTGATTTTCCGCCATCACGTACAGATTTTTCACAAAATGTCATATTTCATATTACATGTGTAAGTAATTTTCATTAAAACTGACTCAATTAAATTTTGATTAAAAACTACTACCTATAAATGCTTCCAGATCATTCGAGAAACGCACCGCAAGTATATAAGTTATTGACAAGCCATGAGATGAGTCAGTCTGTCTAGTGAGTGCGAGGTTATTATTCAAAGGTGCGCGGTGACTATATTTCTCTTTTGAAATTTGTTTTTGTGTCGCTATGGCAACCAGAGGGTGTGTAAATAGCCCAAACATTTCCTGTTATAGTTGTGGAAAATTTACTATGAAAAAACAAAGGCGAGACATTACAGATTTTGTCAAGAAAGCATACTATGCGTACTTCGGAATGAAACTTGAGGATCAAGACAAATCATGGGCTCCACATAAAGTTTGCAGTGTTTGTGTTGAACAACTTAGACTGTGGAGTAAAGGTAAAAATGATTCGTTATCTTTTGGGATTCCAATGGTCTGGCGTGAGCCTAGAAATCACAGCAATGACTGCTATTTTTGTTCATGTAACGTGCAAGGCTACAATACTAAAAATAAAAAGGAAATTTTTTATCCAAACTTTCAGTCTGCTATAAGACCTGTTGCTCATGGACCTGGTATACCTGTACCTACTAAACCAACTACTCTTGATATAACTTCATTTGATTCGGTGTCTGATGACGATGAAAACGATGATATTGATTGTTTTCAAACCGAAACATCTGGTGAACCCCAATTGTTTACACAAAGTGAACTTACTGATTTGCTAAGAGATTTGTCTCCTGAAGGATTCTTCAGAGATTTTGGGATCCAGACTTCGTGCAAAGAACTCGCTTTCTTCCGAGACGTCATTTTACTGGTACAGAACTGAAGAAAAAGAATTCATCCAATATTTTTCTCAAGAAAATTCACCGGTATATTGCAACAATGTTTCGGAACTAATACCTAAGCTAGGCGCTGCAGTCTATGACCCAAATGAGTGGAGACTTTTCATTGATTCCTCCAAAAGAAATCTAAAAGGCGTCCTCCTTCACAACGGTAACTTGTATGCATCCGTTCCTGTGGCTCATTCGGTTCACTTGAAGGAAACATACGAAAATCTTGAGCTTCTTCTAGCTAAGGTTAAATACAAAGAATACGGTTGGCTACTTTGTGTAGACTTAAAAGTGATTTGTATGTTGTTAGTTCAACAACCAGGTTATACGAAGTTTCCATGTTTTTTGTGTGAATGGGATAGCCGAGCAAGAACTCAGCACTGGATAAAAAAGGAATGGCCACGCAGAGTCAACCTGACAGCTGGTTCTAAAAACATTCAACGTGAAAGTTTGGTTGACACGAAGAAAGTCCTTTTACCTCCGCTTCACATAAAATTGGGTTTGATGAAGCAATTTGTTAAAGCCTTGAACAAAGATGGAGATTGTTTTAAGTATCTGTGTGGTAAATTCCCAACTCTTTCGGGAGCAAAATTGAAAGAAGGAATTTTCGTTGGTCCCCAGATTAGAAAACTGACTTTGGATGAACACTTTGAAAGAACAGTGAACAATCTTGAAAAAGAAGCGTGGATTACTTTTAAGGATGCTATCAGCAAATTTTTTGGGAACAAGGACCCAAATTACCAAAATATTGTGAAGAACGTGCTAAATAAGTTGAAAGAGTTGGGTTGTAATACGAGTTTAAAATTACTGTACATTTCTTACATTTACACTTGGATTACTTCCCTGAGAATCTCGGAGCACTCAGCGAAGAACAAGGAGAACGGTTTCACCAAGACATCAAAGAAATAGAGAAGAGATACCAGGGAAGGTGGGACATCAGCATGATGGCTGATTACTGCTGGATGTTGAAACGGGATACTCCAGAATTATTACATAAAAGAAAAGGAACAGCGCGTACATTCGAAACTAAAAGGCATAGATCTCACAAGAAAACTCAGGACAAATAAAGATGAATATGTAATTGACGTTAATAGTCTTCTTTCTTTTTAAAGTTGTTTGCGTTTGTAATTAGTATAACAAAGCGAAATAGGTACCTAATGTAAATTGAAATAAATAATATTTATTTATGTTGTTGTTTTTCCCTTCCAGTTTGCAGAAAATCCTTACGTGATAGAAAAAATGGACACCTTATTCGAAATCAGCGTAGTTGAATTATATAATATCAGTTATTAGTAAGAAAACAACTCTTACAAAGTTCTCATTCGCAGGCCTGTTATCAAGGAATCAATTTAAAATCAAGATTGAGCTGTTTCTACCAGAAAAATGTCAAAATATCTTTAAAGTTGGTACTTTCTCCAGTGGTAGTTGGCTCAGGAGTAAAGAATGGAACAAGAAATCAAAATTATTGTTATTTTTATATCAGACTTCAACATAATCCTCGAATACCATAAATTTTCTAACACAGTAATCAATATTATTCTCTCAGTATTTCTAATTATATAATTATTATTACGTACTGTAGACTTCTACAACTGTAGATGACCAAAAGTCAAGCAATAACATCTAAGTAAAGCCTAAAGCTTAAGGGCCAAATTAAATAAAATAACAAGACATTTTGACAATTTCTCGTTGTATTATTATGATATAACAACAGAAACTGTAATATTGTAGTATTTATTTTATAAATAAAGAATTTTGATTTGATTTTGATTCTATGATTATTTTTTTTAAACTTTCTAAAGAAAAGCTTAACATTTTTCACTTGGAAACCATTTTCACACAAAATACGTAAGGGGTTCCAAAAAACCTTAGCCCCCCCATTTGCAGCTTACATGTTTACTTATATCGAAATAGTTTTTAGTGATTATAAAAATATATAAAATGCTTTATTTATTGCAGGCATTAAAATTACTCTAGCTGATAAAGTGATAATATAATGGCTTCTCAATTAATTGGTGATTCGGAGAGGCAACGTGTGATAGATCGCATACGAGCAATAACATTTCGGGAAGCTCGTGATGCTGGAGCCACCTTTATAACACGTTCATGGGTTGCCAAAAAGTTGCGAAGAAGTGAGAACTTCGTCAAAAGAAATTGGAATAAAACTTTGGATGAATGTGAAATGGATACAACCAAATCTGGGCGCCCAAATTTGCCACTCTCTCAGGAAACAAAGGACATCATTGAAAGCGGAAAAACAGCTGTGCTAAATTTTCTAGAGAGATCGAAGTGTTGAGAGGAAAGATCGTTAGTGGTGAGATCATTCGACTGTACCGTCATAGGCAAGGTTTAAAGCCTTGGCATGAACTTCCAAAGCCAAGAAAAACTCAACATCGATGACAGAATGTGGTTTGCCCATTATCTTGAAGATTGGGATGTGGATGATTTCATGCATTTAGCTGTCTCGATGAATTTTTTTGTTTACGTAACACGTCGGCCTAACTACCAAAATGATCGAGTGTGGGCCAACAACCAGATGAAATCGATGACAATGAACATTATCGCGAATTATTAAAAAGTCCAGACTGTTGGTGTGTTTGTTTTGTTCACTGCAAAGAAGCTCATGTGAGTGCTGAAGCCAAATGGTCAGAGTTGGGATGGACAGTATTTTCGTGATATTATTCTATCCCAGCATGTCATTCCTTTTCTAAGAAACCCAAACAATGTTATGGATGTCGATCAGGTCACACGTCTGCACGATAAGGCCCCCTGCTTTAAGGCATTAGCCACTCAACAGTTGTTGCGGAACCATGAGATCGATTTCTTTAGAAATGAAGAATGGCCAGGAAATTCTCCTGACCTGAACGTCTGTGAACACATTGGATCAGTTATAAAGGACAAGGTTGAATGTCTCTTGTTTCAAGAACCTGCAGCAAATCGATTTTCGAAGGATACAATGACGCAACACATTGAAATTGTTTTAGCAAATTTGCGTCACGATCAAGATCTATTCACGTCACTTTTGGCAATCTACCCAAAGCGAATTCAGGCTGTCTTGGAAGCCAATGGCGGGAACACCAAGTTTTAATTGTTTCTCATTAAATGCAGGATTAAATTCTCTTTTGTAAGGTATGTTTAGTTTTACTGTACCTCTAATGGTTTAGGCCATGGGCGGGGGGGCTAAGGTTTATTGGAGCCCCGTAGATTTATTTGCGCCGTGACATTTACGCCCACCAACATCATGACCCCTTTGCAGAACACCTTTTAGATCCAGTTCAAGAGATTTCTTGATTGCAATCCTTTCATTTCGGATCCGTCTCCTCCTCAGATTTTGTCAGTCAGAAGAAATAAACTGTATATACTACTCGACGATCCATTCGAAACGACAGAAACACGAAGGCTCCTTCCTGCTGGATCACCGTCAACGAAGAAGACGCAGTGGGAGCACTCACTTCATTCCTTCTGGCAGAAGACACCACATGACTTCAGATGATTCTTCCCAAGAGGACCTTCAAGATGTGTATTATTAGCAAACGCAACAGCAAATGAGACAGAACCAACCGTCCCAAGTGGCTCCAGTGTCACTTCACCAGTTTATTGTGATAGCATTATCACAAGGGTTTGTTCAGGAACAGATGAAATTAAAGTGATATCATCCCGACAAAATATCAACTTTTATCGGGCAAAGAGATGCAACTTTTTTTTTTTTTATCATAATCATTTTTCACCATCACAAAATTCTTTCTTAATATCAATATAATATTTCATTTTCTGTGTATAACATTTTCCCTCGCTAACCTCAAAAGACGAGCTTCATTTCTTTATTAAAAGTATCATTTAACGGTAAGAGCAATCATATTGTTACTTAAAACGTCAAAACCAGACGAAATTTCAAACTTAAAATATTACTATCACCGTTTTCTTTAAAGTAAATTTCGTTTATTTTCATTTTCATTTTTGTCATCATTTCTGAAACGAACAGGATGTTCTCGAATAAAGATCAAATAGTAAATACCATTTCTTATATATGCTATCACGATCAGGACTGTTATTTCTAGCAGTCGATAAATAGCTCCGTACATTATTTATAGTGTTTTGCAGAGCCACTATTTTGTCATTTCTGACATCTGAAAGGGCGTTGTCATGCAGAGCACAAAGACTTAAGTGAGAGATCAAGGTCGTACAAAGTTTTACAAATAACCAATAAAATATAATATTGGGCTTATACGAAGTCGTAAAATATCACTCAAAAGTAATATGAAATATTGACATCTTACTTTTTGTCGCTTATAGATAGGAAACACTCGCACAGAAACATCAAATGCAGGAGTTCAATTTAAACACGTCTGATCCCGACGGAGTCTGTTTATAGGAAGTGAAAACAAAACATTCAAAACGTTAAAATATCTAAAAAGTATTAAAACATTAAATCATTTCAAGTTTCATACTTGTATATTTATTCAAAGCAGGTTTCCTCCTCACTATGGAATGATTCAAACAATCTTAATTTCGGATACATACACAAACACAGTGCGTGTATGCATATATACAGATACATATAAACTTTTTAAATACTAACGAACCTGACAAATGAGGGGTTATGTTCCCTCTAGAATCCCCTATACTCCTACATTCGTTGTATTCTTTTCAGCACAAATTGTGAATTTGTGGCTTTTCTAACCATAAAAATTCGACCTAAGTAGACATATTATGAACCTATTAATTAAGACTACCATAAACAATTTTTTCGGACAATGTACAGTATATTTTCCTTATATATATATATATATATATATATATATATATATATATATATATACACACACACACACACGTGTATATATGTTATTAACGATAATGCAAATATATATTATACGCTAGAACTAAATGGACCTGAATGGATCAACAAATATTTACCGAATTTACAAATATTCCGTTATCTGAGGAAAAACTACAAATAATTGTATGTATGCAGTACCGTCGCTTAGAACTGAGAAATAAAATGAAATCTGAAAATATAAGAGCAAAAAGTAAGGGGAAAAAAGGAAAGGGAAAATTAGAGGAATAAATAGAAGAGGGGAAATTCTGTACTGTAACCATTAACTGTTAATGAAAGAACGAAAAGAGGAGGAAAGGTCCGTAGATTTATTATTGATGGAGAGAGAGAGAGAGAGAGAGAGAGAGAGAGAAAACGCACAGTACCACAGCAGTTAAGGTGAACAAACAACAGGAAACTTTTTGGCTCAGGTTATCTGCTTTAAAAGTATGGCATTGCAGGTAACGGCTTATGTACTGGAATTATTCATGTTTAACCTTATAAGAATTGTAGTTAAACGGAAATACGTTATTCAGTAATAGTTCCTGTTTTGCACTCAAAGTCTTCTAAATAAATTTATGAATAATTTGCTTTTTCTTCTTCCTTTACAATACGTACTAAGGCATTACATATTTACATATTATATATACAAGATTTGTATATTACGAGAAAATATTCACCCATTTTTTATGCTGATGCAATTTATTTATATTTTAGTGTGCGTATGGTCAATTTTTATAGTTTTCAATTAAACTTATTCATTAATTAATTACACTTTTGTTTTAAGAGTTTCCCTCGTTTAATTCTCTTGTGTTTAATATAAATTATCTTATGTTCTCTTTACTTAAAAACTTAATATTTCTTTACTGAGAACGGTTTCAATTAGAGCCTTAATTAAAAGACATTTCAAAGAATCGTAGTTGAAATGATAAAAAATGGTGAACAAAAGCGAAGCTCGCATAAAAATATAAAACATACTTATGACAATGAACAGACGTTGATTGGTTCAACGAAAGAGCTACACGAAAACTCGATACCACAAAGACGAATCATCGATTTGTATAATTATACATTCAATGATTAATTCTTGTGTTAGACTTTCTGTTTGCGTGTCGGGTGATCTCTCTCTCTCTCTCTCTCTTATATATATATATATATATATATATATATATATATATATATATATAGTCGTATTCGTCGGTATAAGCACATGCCAAAGAAAAGGGCAGATCTCCCCTCACTGCCTCGTTTGAAAAAACAAAAACCTTCACGGAAGGTAGAATGTCGGTAATGTTAGACTTTTGACACGCGAACAATGGCCGTCATATACGATTTCCATCGGCGTTTAGACACTCTAATTACATCTCCTTTCATAGTTTATGTCGGTTAATAAATTAGTGAAAATGAACAGCAATGAATGCGTAATCACTATTTTTTAGCTTGCGGCGAGGGGCGCACGAGGTCGATTATATCATTTATATACACGTCAGCACGGAGTTAAATCGAGACCACTGGTTAATTATAACTTATTTACTATATTTATGACGCAAGAATAAGAGAGAGCCCATAATGACTCATAAAGCTTGCAGAAGGTCATAAAGAGAAGTAGGAAGTAATATTATTCAGTGAGAGTTCACGTGTAATTGTGAATAATTATGAGCAAATAAGAGTACATTATCACAGATCGTCGTTCCGTGGACAGAAAAGAACGATATGTAAATACAGGTTTGAAGCTGTGGGCATTGGTAATTATTCTTACAAATAAAACCTCTCTATTTGATGGGCTCTTAAAATGATCGACTTATCTAAATTGCGTAACTCGCCATTTTATTTTTGTTTTTTTATTTTATTAAGTGTTGTGAAGAGTTCAGTTTCGAAACACTCTTTATGATACGCGGCAGATCCGATAAATCTTTTAATTTCTGGTCCATTCTGTGGTTTTGCTTATTGACTGCAAGTGCATTAATGTATAACAACAAAGTACAAACAAGAACATAAAAGGATGCAAAAAATAAAATGGACAGAACAATAGAGACATTGGTTGTTTTGAAAATAATAAAATTACTTCAAAGAAAAAAAAATGTATGAACACACACACACACACACACACACACACACACGCTGGGATTGCAAAATTGGGGATTTATTAATAATGCAAAATATATTAAAATTTGTAACATAAAAGTAAAACATAAGTTAGTTAGGATATAAATTCCAAGTAGGCCTCAAGTAATTCCCAGAAAAACCTACTTGACTACGCGCATGTAAACGTCCGAACAGGTCTCAACATGTTCTTACTGGAACATGTCACGTTGTTTGTTCAACCAGTGAGGTGTGGGAATATCATTCACTTGATGCCACCCCAAAAGTTCGTTCAATCCTTTATTCATAAACAGTTTTATATATGTAATAATAATAATAATTAAATAATTTAATATTGTCAAATAGGCAACACAAATTAATTAATTAATATAAAACAGTTTGGAATTTATAAAACTCATAATTTAATGTGTTTTAAAGTTGTTTCAAGTCGAGGATCAATTAGATAAAAGAAGTGCAGTTCTCTTTCCCAGTGCGAAATAAAAATTGAATTCGGGATGGGAAAAAACAGTGCGCAGCGTAGATCGACACTGAATCAGTCAGTGGAGAAGAGTTTGTCACGGAGAGATGGTCATACACAGTCCATCAGAAGATCGCTTTTTCCCTCCTTTGGCATTTTTATTTTAATATTTCTATCAAGCCATTGAGAAATGTGGCCTACTTTTAAGATGAATTTCGGCCAGTAAAGTTAATTTAATTCCTCCCTAGGGGTTGAAAAAGGAGTTTTTTTCCGGCCCTAGACCTACTCCTGTCCCGTTTTAACTTAGGCCATCCTCCCGTTCCATTAGACCTGTTTCATTTCCGATCAAGGCTTATTCCCCTTTGTTAACTGTATAACGTAAGTGTAATTTAATTTATTCCGTGAACGAACCTAAGATTAAATATTAAAACTTAGTTGTGTTTTTATAATAACAGTGAAAGTCACTTGGCAGCAGGGAGTAAAATTGGTTTGGAAAACACCTTCGTGTCCGCGCTACCAGACGTGTATTAATATCGACAAACCTACCTACGAGCGGAGCATTGCATGTGTGATCAATTACACTGGGGGTTACCCCAGGAAAGGCCATCATCCCGGGAGAACCCTGAACCCTTCACACACACACACACACACACACACACACACACACACACACTTCACTGCTGTAGTGCTCACGTGAAAAATATGAATTTTTCTTTGTGAAATTTTATTATTATAGGTACAGTCGCCCAAACAAGGTTTTGCATAAACTCCCTTGCAAACATATATATACACACAGGGTGTCCGAAAATGAATATACCAAAAATATAAATGCAAAAAACTTCACTTTTCTCAACGTGAAGGTCAAAATATGAAAGTAAAAACCCACTCTAATAGACAGAGTTTATTTCCACAACAGTTTCGATGCCCACTGGCATCCTCCTCGGGTGGATACAGAAAAACGAATGAACCAAAACAAGAGGGAAAAACAGTCCAGGGACCGACCGTTAAGAAATTCGCACCTAGGTTAGATCCCGTTCTCCCGACACCGGAAGGGCATTTTCATTAAGGGGACCCGCTTATAAGTACATTCGCACAAATTTAAAACTATCTTCCTGTTCTAAACATACAGATTCTATTATTTTTTTACATAATTATTAATTTATTATTAAATTTATTACATTTAATATTACATTATTATTTATTACAGAAATTATAAATTTATTAATACATTGGTTATTACATTGTTGTTTATTATACAGAACTTATAAACCGAAAAATGAATGAAAAAGGCGAGAAGGAAACAATCCAGAGACCATTGAGAAATTCGCACCTAGGTTAGATACCGTTCTCCCGACACCGAAAGGGCATTTTATTACAGGGTCCCGCTAATAATTATGTCAAAAGAAAAACAATAGAATCTCTATGTATAGAAAAAGTAGATCATTTTAATTTGTGCGAAGGTACTTATAAGTTAGACCCTTTAATGAGATTCTTGGTCAAAAAATTCTTATGGAGTCGGGGAAACGTGTTCTAACCTAAGTGTGAATTTCTTAAAGGTCTCTGGATTGTTTCCTTACTCGCTTTTAGTTCCTTCGATTTTTGGGGGGGGGGGGGGGGGTAAAATGTCAATGGAATAATAAACGTAAATGTAAATGTAACAATGGAAGTAATAAATGTGGAAATAAATATAAATGCAACAGATGTAATAATAAAGGTAATATTATAAATTTAATAATTAGGGTAAAGGTAATAATAATAAATGTTAAAAAATGTAAATGCAATAATAAATGCAGTAATTATGTCAAAATATTAGAATCTGTATGCATAGAACAAGTAGATAGTTTTAATTTGTGCGAATGTACTTATGAGCGGGACCCTGTAATAAAATGCCCTTTCGGTGTCAGGAGAACGGTATCTAACCTTGGTGCGAATTTCTCAATGGTCTCTGGATTGTTTCCTTCTCGCCTTTTTCATTCGTTTTACGGTTTATAAGTTCTGTATAATAAACAACAATGTAATAACCAATGTAATAATAAATTTATAATTTCTGTAATAAATAATAATGCAATATTAACTGTAATAAATTTAATAATAAATGTAATAATTATGTAAAAAAATAATAGAATCTGTATGTTTAGAACAGGAAGATAGTTTTAAATTTGTGCGAATGTACTTATAAGCGGGTCCCTTTAATGAAAATGCCCTTCCGGTGTCGGGAGAACGTGATCTAACCTAGGTGCGAATTTCTTAACGGTCGGTCCCTGGACTGTTTTTCCCTCTTGTTTTGGTTTATTCGTTTTTCTGTATCCACCCGAGGAGGATGTCAATGGGCATCGAAACTGTTGTGGAAAGAAATAAACTCTGTCTATTAGAGTGGGTTTTTATTTTCATACCAAAAATATAGTTGAATAACTTTTTTTGTTATTTGAGATAGCAATATAAATTGAAGATAAATACATAGGGTCGACTTATAAGTTTTGTTTTGTTATATATATTAATTTTTGTTTTATATTTGTTTCAGAAGAAACCCCAGTTTTTAATAAAATGACAACTCCTCAAGCTAAGACAAACATTTTGGGATTTTTACATGAAAGTGGTTGAATCATTAAAGGCCAAAGGCATTTCCGACGTGAGATGAACAAATCACCGCCTGAAAGACACAGCATACGAAGATGGGTAAACCAATTTGAGGCTAGTGGATCTGTACTGAAAGGGAAATCTACCGGACATCCCGAGAAGCTCTGTCCATGATATCCTTCATAAAGAATTGAGGTTCAAATGTTATAAAATACAGGTAGTTCATCAAGTTTTAGAACAGAATTATGAGACCAGAGTAAATGTTTATCAAGAATTAATTGAAAGTGTAGAATCAGATGAACACTTTTTATCAAACCTCCTTTTTAGCGATAAGGCTACATTTCACATATCAGGCAAAATTAATCGTCATAATTGCAGGATATGGGGTGAAGAAAATCCCCATGAACTGTATGAACACGAAAAGGATTCCCTTAAAGTAAAAGTCTGGTGTGCCATGTCGCGTTCCCGTATCTATGGACCGTATTTTTTTTGTCGAACGAACTGTCACCAGCAATTCGTACTTCAACATGCTACGGGAGTTTTATATTCCACAACTCCAAGAAAATCCCGGCTTGTTACAAGGAGCTTTCTTCCAACAGGATGGAGCACCACTCCGCCTTCCTCGAATTGTTAAGGTGTTTTTAAACCAAACTTTTCCAGAGCGTTGGATTGGTCGGGGAAGACCTCTGAAATGGCCCGCTCGTTCGCCTGATTTAACACCTTTAGAGTTTTATCTTTGTGGTTTTTTGAAAACTAAAGTCTACCATAACAAACCAAGGGACATTGAAGAAATGGAACATCGTATTTGTGATGCTGTCTCATCCATATCTACAGCTATGTTGGAAAAAGTTTTCTTAGAATTTGAACGCAGAATTAGATTGATTATAGCGAATGATGGACATGTAGTTCATTAATTAATCAAACCAATGTAAATGATACCTTAACAAAATTAAATAACGTAATTCTTACAGGCCTGCTGCATGTATTTATATTCAATTTATGTTGCCATCTCGAAGAACAATAAAGTTATTCAATTTTATTTTTGGTATATTCATTTTCGGACACACTATATGTATATATATATATATATATATATATATATGTGTGTGTGTGTGTGTGTGTGTGTGTGTGTGTGTGTGTGTGTGTGTGTATAGTGACAGAGACGTTTGCAAACACCTTTGCAATATTCCATCAACACAATTAGCGATATAACTCATCAAACCAAACTCCATCAAGATGACGTCACACAGGCATGCATAAGATGACGTCACAGTGCGGGAAGACCTCAAGACAACTGGACGCGGCTTCGCAGTGTTTTCTCTCTCTCAGACCAACCAGTGACATCAGAACTTTCGCAATGTAAACATCATTCGTGCGAGCCCCATCACCTCGTTGTCATTCACCTAACTTTATATAAAGACTAATCAAGCATTACCTCGCGCGTTATTATTTCAAGTGTACACATAATTGCAACTGTAAACATGTTTCTGTCTCATTCATAAATCATTTCTGCATTTATTTTTGTGTAATCATTAATGCAACTGTAAACGACATGTTCCTTTCTCATTCATAAACCATTTATTTTGTGTAATAAAGGAAGAAAAATCATTCTATCAATCAACCTAATTAATAACTTAATTAATAACATTCTTTGATCTGAAAGATCTGGTGACTTCGGCCCAAGCATTTAACTATCATTAACTATACATAACAATCACTTATACGCGTAATTATCATCATTCCTTATAGTAACGATTTACGCATCAAACCGGCTATATAATTAATTGCCCATTATAATTGGTACTATATATATATATATATATATATATATATAATTTAGGGTGATTCAAAAAAATCAAAGTTTTTATTTTAATTGTTCAACCTGTATTTTTGTTCCCTATGACAAAAAAGTAGTGTATGCCAAATTTGGTGAATTTTAAATAAAATTTACTATGTGCTACCAGGCGTCAAAGTTTCCCTTTTTTAAATTTATTTGTTTTTACAACTTATGATTTTGTGTTTAATTGTTTGAATTTCAGAATTTTTAATTAATGGTTTATATACTAGCTTGCTTTTAATTGTTGTTTGGAACTCGTAATTTTGATACCAATTAATCGATTATGGAAGCTAGGCCTAACTCACCATCACCTAGTTGCTCAGTTGGGAGAAGTTCTACGAGAAAAGAAACTGAAGTATGGCTAATTGGGCAGCCCTCTGCAGTACTAAAACATCCGTATTACCATCAGAGAAGGAAATGATGGCCCTCTTCATGCACTACAGAAATATTAAAAAGCGAGGCATTAGAAAATCATGCTACTCTACTGCGGATGATGTGCTAGCAGTTTGGAAAAAAAACAGGAATACCAGCAAATGAGAGTACATGTAGTAGATAAAATTCAAGGAATACTGAAGGAATGGCAGCTGCTTAAGAAAAACAAAGCAAACAAATTAAAAAGATCACAAAATTTAAATAATAAAGAAGAAAAATGGAAAGATAAACTGGAAAACTTATTTGACATTGCTCATGAGAGCAAATAAAATAAAATAGATGATAAGAAATTCTTGAAAATGCAACGTGAGAAAGGACGTCATGGAAAAATGGGTACCATTGATAAGGCTGTTGCTAAAAAAGAGCAAAGAGCAGCAGAAAAGCAACATTATGAAAAGAGGAAAGCAGAAGAAGAGATCAAAAGAAAGAAGAATGAAGAGGCTGTCATACTCACCAGTACAGTACATCATCAGAATCAGAATCAGAGGAGAGTAAAAGTGATGAATCTGGTTTCTGTGCTGCACAACCTTCAACATGGAAAAGTAAGGTAGGCAAACGTAGAAAATTGTTTGATGATAAATTATTAGGAAGTCTTGATGTTGCAAAATTGAGTGACAGAAATGCGCCTCTAGTTTTAATGCCAACAATCAGACATCGCTTGAATGGGGCATCTGCGAACAAATAAAATGCGTGTGTTTCGATACAACGGCAGCCAATACTGGTCCTAGAAACAATACTGGTCCTAGAAATGGTGCAGCTATTGTTCTAGAACAAAAATTCGACAACGATTTATTGTGGCTAGCATGTCGACACCACATATTTGAAATTATGCTGGAAGCTGTCGTTTCAAAGTCTTTATCACCATCTTCTGGCCCAGATATAGTCCTTTTTAAGAAGTTCAGGGAAAAATTGTCAAGCATTAATAAGGAGGACTACGAAACAGTATTATCAGATCCAGATATCTATGAAAATATTCATGACATCAAAGATGACAATTATATTTGCAGCAAATCAACTAGACACATTCCAACCAAGAGACGATTACCTAGAACTATTGCAGTTAACAATTATTTTTTGGGGAGGTGAACCAAAAGGTGGAATCAAATTTAAACATCCAGCGGGACTTCATCGGGCTAGGTGGATGACCAAAATTACATATTCATTAAAATGTTTTGTTCAAATCTCAGTTTAAAATTTCAGTAAAAGACAAAAAAGGACTAAAAGACATCTGTCTATTTGCTACTCGGTTATATGTAAAAGCATGGTTTACAGCTCCTGTGCCAGCTTGCGCTCCTCGTCTTGATCTGGAATTATTACAGAATCTTGTAGTCTACAAACAAATAAATGACACAATTGCATTTGTTGCTATTAAAAACTGTTAGGTCACCTCTGGTACCTATCAGAAGAACTGGTGGCGTTGGCCTTTTATGATGATGAAGTGCCTACTGAAACAAAAAACAAAGTGGTAAAGGCCTTCCAAAATAAAACAGAAACTCTTCCTGCAAAACGGGCTTTTCTAGATCCTGCACTTATTCCATCGAAGAAATTAGAAGATTTTGTCACATCAAATACTCAAAGATTCTTTACAATAACAGAATTTAGTTCAAAATTTTTACTCAAAGATGCTAAAGAATGGCATAATGATGAAGAGTTTAACTCCGCTAAGAAATCTATCAAACAGTGGAAAGTCGTGAATGATATAGCGGAAAGAGGAGTAAAATTAATGGATGAATATAATAAAATACTAACACATGACGAAGATCAAAAACAATTCTTGCTACAAGTAGTGAAAAACTACAGGGCTGTTTACCCTGATAGAAAAAAAGAAACATTGATGAAGTAAGGACAGCTAATGTCTCAAATATCATGCTAGTTTAATTATGCATGCTTGTGGCTATGGTAGGACCTACGGGGGAGCTTTCCATATTAAAAAAAAGCAATGCGCCTTGTACTGTACCTCCTGGGTGGTGTGGAAAAATTTGACAATTTGAGTCGTTCTGTCAATTTTTAATTGCTGGTAGCAACCCTTAAATTTAAAAATTTGCTAAAATATTTTAGGATAGTTATTTTTATGCTGAAATGAACCATTTAAAGGGTTGAACACATTAAAATATAAAAAAAATTTTGTTACCCCCATATTTGAATCACCCTAAATTATATATATATATATATATACAGTGCCCGCGAAAAGTATCCGATCACTCAAGAAAATACAATATTTTCCCTTGATATTCAGAGACACGTAATTCACTTTCTATTTGTTCTAACGACATCTGGTAACTTTTAGGTTGCTCGCTGATATGAGAGCTATCCAACGCATTCTCAAATTAGTGTTCTGGTAGCCTTCGTTGCGGGTGGCTGTGTCTCAAATTTGTCAGATTTCACTGTTTGTGTAAATTTCTTGATTTTTTTTTTTTTTTACAGAAAGTGGTGTAAATAAAATTTATATATAATGTGTGCTAAAAAACAACTTAAGAGTGATTGTCGAGGTGCTATTGTTGCTTTGCATGCATGTGGGAAATCACAGAGACAGATAGCTAAGGAATTAAACATATCCCAAAGTACCGTTAATTTATGGGTTTCACGGGCTAAGAACAATGGTGGCCTAACCACGCCAGTCCCTAAAAAACGATCTGGCAGACCGAGAAAAACAAATTCGCGAATAGACAAACTTATGAAACGTTTAGTATTGAAAAACCCAACAATAACTGCGAAAGAAATAAAATTTAATATGAATAATTTGTTATCTGGTGTTTCTGAACGAACTATCCAGGAGCGGCTCCAAAAAGAACTCGGATTACCATCTCGCCATGCTGCTAAGAAACCGTTCATTAATGAAAAAATGCGTAAAAAACGTGTCGCATTTTGTAAAAAATACATTCATTGGACTGTTGATGACTGGAAGAAGGTTTTATTTAGCGATGAGTCGACATTTTTGACATTCAGAAGTTGTCCAAAAAAGGTTCGCCGGCCTATTGGCTCAAATAGGATGGACCCTAAATACACCCTAAAGACAATGAAACACCCTCCAAGTGTGATGGTTTGGGGTTGTTTCGGTTACTATGGGCGTGGAAACTTATATTTTCTTCCGAAGAACACAACTATGAATGGTGCACGGTATTTAGCAATGCTACAGGATAAACTTCCAATGGCAATGGCAATCCAAAGGACAAAAACATACATGCATGATGGTGCACCATGTCACAGGGCCAAAATAGTGACAAAATGGATTACTGACAATAAATTTGATATTTTGGATTGGCCTGGTAATAGTCCAGATCTCAATCCGATAGAAAATATGTGGCTAATAATAAAAAATAAGGTTGAATGCCACGACACTGGCTCAGTCGAAAAATTACAAGAGGCCATCAAAAAGGTATGGTGCAAGGAAATATCAGTGGAAGTTTGTCAAAACTTGATTAAATCCATGCCAAAACGTCTAGAACAAGTCATCCAAACCAAAGGACAGATGACAAAATACTAATATAAGGTTAGTATACATTTAAACATTGTTTTTTATGTAAAAAATACAAATTTCAAGGGTGATCGGATACTTTTCGCGGGCACTATATATATATATATATATATATATATATATATATATATATATATATATATATATAAAACTCTGTGTGTGTGTGTGTGTGTGTGTGTGTGTGTGTGTATATATTATATATCAGAGATGACCGACTGGCTAGAAGGGGATTGTGATAGAGCTATTTGACTGAATATAAAAACTACAATGATGGGAACTGCGGAAAAAGTTACCTCCTGTTCCATGTAAAAAATATAATAATAATAATAATAATAATAATAATAATACACCTTTCAACCTTTCAAATGTTCCGTGCGATGATTCCTCATTTCACGAAGGTCAAGCGTGTCGCCCCTCCTCTCGAGTTGGCCTGGTGAAGTAGTGAGTTGGTTTCTTGTTCTCTCCACCTCACATAGCCAGGTACGCCCCGCTCATCGGCGATTGTTCTGAGCCAGGTGTCTAATCTTCTTTTGAAAATGTCCAACGTAACACCACTCGTGTTCCTTAGGTCTTTAGGCAGTTGATTAAACAGTTTTGGTCCTCTCACAACAAAACTATTTTCTTTCAGGGTTAAAGATGTTTCCTCTCTAGCCTTTAATTTGGGAAAACGACAGTCTTCCTTTTCTACTTTCCACTGTTGTTTGGGGAGTTACAGGGTCCAGAGTAAGATTAGGGACTAGTTTCTCCATTATTTTCCAAGTGTAAATAATGGTGTATCTCTCTCTTCTCCTTTCCAGTGAATATCGGTTTAATTCACGTAACCTTTCCCAGTAATTTAGTTCTTTGCACCCACTGATCTTGGTTGTGAAGCTTCTCTGAATCCCTTCTAGCTGTCTAATGTCTTCTTTTTTATATGGGCATGTTAGGACCGAGCAGTATTCCAATTTGGGTATGATCAGTGTTTTCAGTAGAGGAATAAATATATTCTTATCCCTTCGTTTAAAGGTTCTCAGTATCTGCTTAGTTATTCTTTTTGCTGTTTACTGCAATTTTATTTTGTGTTTCAAATTTCGCACCATCAGTCATTACAACTCCTAAATCTTTTGCTTTAGAATTTCTTTGAATTTCCTGTCCATTCGGGGGATCGTATTCCATGGATTTTAGGTTTTCCCTTTTTTGTTTTTTTTATATTGTAACAGCTGAAATTTCTGTGTTAAATTTCATAGTGTCTTCCCTCCACTTGTAGATTCTGTTCATGTCTGTTTGTAGAGATCCTATATCTTCTGGGTTTCTTATTTTTCTACTGATCTTTGTGTCATCGGCAAAGGATGTTACTGTGCTGTCTCTGGTAACGTCCTCATCTCTGTCAGTTAGCATGATTATGAAGAGTAGTGGAGTTAATACTGTTTCTTGTACTGTAACGGCTTGCCGTCGTTCACTAAGGAAATTATATATCCATTTCCCTGCTCTTCCTGTTATTCCCATATACTGTATTTCAGTTTATGTATTATGATTACATGGTCACACTTGTCGAACGCTTTGGCAAAGTCTGTGTATATTACATCATAGTTTTCATTACTTTCAAGTGCATCAATAATGTTGTTGTAGTGTTCCATTAGTTGTGATAGGCATGATCTGCCTGACCGAAATCCATGTTGGTTATCATTTAATTTTTTCTGAGTTTTCAAAAAGTCATACATTTTCTGTCTAACTATTCTTTCAAATATTTTAGTATTTTTATATATTGGGACTATGTTCGCGCTCTTCAAGATGCCCGGTATTTCTCCCATGTCTAGTGATCGTCTCCATATCCAATAGAGGGGCTAAGCGATTGCATTCTTGCAGTTTTTGATCAGTGTGGCATTCCATTTGTCCGGTCCTGCCGCTGAGTGCGCTTTTAGTTTCCTTATAGCTTGTGTAATATCGTCTGTCGTAAAGTCGAAGTCCGTTATACTTCCCCTTGTAGTTCTTCAAGAACGCGTTTCTATCGCATATCAGTTTGTCAGTTTTTGGGATACTGAAAGCTGATTCATACTGAGCTCTTAATATTTCAGCTACTTCTGTTAGATCATCAGATAAAGCACTGTCTTCATTTTCAAATGTCCGATAGTCGTATGATTTTTGGACTTCCTTTTTGCAAAATTATAGAGGTACTTTGAGTTAACATTTATCGCTTCTATAGCATCATCTTCTTCTTTTCCTGTATGCTTCTCAATTAGTTCCTGTATGACGCAATCGATACTCTGCAGTTTATCATTTAATATTTTTCTGATGTTGTTATCTTTACAGTTACTTAATTTTACAGCCACTCTTTTTCTCTTTCGAAACAATGACCTCAAGTTGGAGTATTGCTCGGTCTTGGCATCCACATATAAAAAAAGAAGACATTAGTCAACTAGAGGGGATTCAGAGAATCTACACAGCCAAGATCAATGAATTCACAGAACTAAATTACTGAGAAAGGTTAAGTGAATTAAATTTAAATTCGCTGGAAAATAAAGAGAGAGGTACACCATTATTTACACTTGGAAAATAATCTTACTTTGAACCCTATAACCACTCAAACAACAGTGGAAAGTAGAAAAGGATGAATGTGTCGTGTTTCCAAATTAAAGGCTAGACAGGGAACATCCTCAACCCTGAAGGAAAATAGTTTTGTTGTGAGAGGACCAAGGAACTATCGTACAAGAGTGATGTAGCAGTGAATATCTTCAAAAGAAGACTAGACGCTTCGTTCAGAACAATTCCAGATGAGCTGGGAGTACCTGGCTATGTGAAGTGGAGAGCACAAGAACCACCAGGCCAACTCGAAAGGAGGGACAACAAGCTTGACCTTCGTGAAATGAGGAATCATCGCAAGGAACATTTGAAAGGTTAATAATAATAATAATAATAATAATAACAAATAAATCAATAAAAAATGCCGATGTACAAGAAAGGTTAGAAAAAGGAAAAAATTATACGAGCATTTGAGGTGCAATATTACATGATGAATGAAAAAACGATTCACATTTCGCCTTTCGTTTTATTTACCAAACAATATAATACACAATCATAGTGAAACACCTAAATCTAACCCATCCACATATATCCCGACAATATGCCATTGATAGTGAACTATAATCTGTTATTAATATATGTTACGCAGATGTGAGACGATATAAATCCACTTAACTTAATATCTATTATTATTATTATTATTATAATACAGTTTAGCATATTGAACGAAATGGCAGTAATATACAGTTTTTACGGTATCATTAAATCAAAGAAAGGAATAATTTATCTTTTTTCCCTTGCTTCTCCAGAAGAATAAACACACACACATCTCTCTCTCTGTCTCTCTCTCTGTCTCTCTCTCTCTCTCTCTCTCTCTCTATATATATATATATATATATATATATTTCCAAATTTAGAATATTTTTGTCCAGTTCCAAATGCCCATCTGTCACAATCCCCTGATAACCAATCGCTGGTGCTTGTCTTTTTAATGCAGGAAGGAAGAGCCAAAGGCGAATGCCCACAAAAGCGCTCCCTCCCCCCCGATAGAAGAAGAAGAGAGCCAAAATCAAGGTCCACGGTTTTCGAGATGACTGGACACTAGGGTGCATCATGCTCATTGAAGCGCGAATTTCAAGATTGGCAGTATGTATTCCTATGTAAAATTAAATTTTAGGAGGGGTTTGTTTTCTTGAACATTTGCTAAAAATCACGTTTAAGTGTTCAAATTTCCACTTTTACGTTTTCTGGTTATGTACAGAACAGCTGTGCAGGACATATACTGCAGTACAAATGTAACAGACCGGTTTCTTACCAAACAAAACCATTGTAACAGCTGTTATAGGCTACTAGAGTTTTACTGTGATAATTTTCTATGTTTCAGATACAAAACTTGGTGAAGAGTGTGTAGCCACCACGGCTAAGCAAGGACGAAAGACCAGAAAAAGTTCTGGTTCAAAGCCGAGTGATCTGGCGGGTCCAGGCAAGCAGTTATTTCCCACAGAAGTTGCAACCTGGAGAGCTGTGTTTCAGAGAGGAATCCTCCTCCAGGAAGAGAAGCTGCTTCTGGATGATATGAAGAGAGCTCAGTACCCTCTGCAAGATTTGGCTAAGGACTTGGCATCACTAGTACTGGCACAGTGGCGCAAAAACAATGCCAAGTTCACTTCTCCTGTGATCATTCAAGAGAGATCCATTGCCAGGAAGATTCTTGTCAGGTGGAATGAAATGATTGACCTAGTGAATGACAGAGTGAAGGCTGCAAAGAGAGAGAAGAGAATATTGGAACTTGATACATTTTTTGACATAACAGCCTGCAGACATGATATCACTCTCTGTGGAACTGAACCATCTGGCTGCTCTGGCTGTGCTGCTAGAGTTCATGTCAACTGTGACTGTCCTCTGCCTCAGAAGATTCCAAAGCTAGAGCTAGAGTGGCTCCATTACCAGAGGATCAAAACCTCAGACGTTTCTGGCTTCCGGATGGCATCTGTTGATGTGAAGGAAACAGTGAAGCAGGTGAAGGCTGCTAAGAGGAAGGAGGAAGAACAGAAAGCAGCTGAGAAGAGGAATAGAAAAGAGGAAGAAGAAAAGGAGCTACTGCTTAGAGCTGATGATGGTGATGAAGATGAGGTGACTTCCTTGCAAGAGTCTCCAAGCAGAGCAGCTCCTACTGCTGACACAGATTTTTCCAGTACTGCACCAGGCACAAGCCCCAGTGTCAACACTGGCAAAGTCTCCACCTCTGCCAGGAGGAACTACATGGATATCTCAAGCACTGATGCGGCTGCAGTCAGGTTCAAGGTGACAAATATTCCTGCAGCAGCCATTGCAACTGGTTTCTTGCAAGATCTCATCAAAGCTGGCCATCTATCTGCTGATAAGGCATATCTAGCCGTTGACAGGATGAAGATGTGGAGGGGCAAGGAGTCTGTAATAGGTGCCTCGGTGGAGGCCTTGGAGAAAAGGACAGAGGGAGAGGAGATCAAGGGAATTTTCTTTGATGGAAAACAAGATAAGAAGACAAAGATCATGAGGTACAATGAAGAAACTGGCCGCTTCCATCCTGATATTACAACTGAAGAGCACTATAGTGTTACCTGGGAACCTGAGGGGAAATATCTCTTCCATTGTACACCAAAAGAACCTGAAGGAAATGAGAAACCTGCACTGAAGATAGCTCAGGCTCTGTTTGAGTGGATTAGTGCTCATGGTGCTAAAGATACTATTGTGGTCCTTGGTGGTGACTCCACCAACACAAACACAGGACCTGATGGAGGAGCCATCACTCACTTGGAGAGACTGCTAGGTCACAAGTGTCACTGGCTGATATGCCAGTTGCATATTAATGAACTCAGCCTCAGGCACATGATCATCAAGCTTGATGGTCCCTACACGCACAACTCTGGGTTCAGTGGCCCAATAGGAAAACTTTTGGAGAAGATCAATGACATACCTGTCAACTTTAGCTTCAAGGCTCTGTCAGGAGAAGAAGATATAATTGAACTTCCAGAAGACATTGTACAGAACCTTAGCACACTGACCAGAAGAACTGCTACCTACTGATCAAAGCTCTCAAGACAGGAGATTTGAGCAAGGAAGTTGCTGGTCTGAAGTGTGGCCCACTGAATCAGTCACGCTGGCTGACTACAGGTGAGGCTCTGTTGATGCTGTGGATGAGGCAGTATGTCTGAAGGGGGAGGTGTTGAAGAAGCTGGAGGTGCTGCTGAAGTTCTGCCTGGACTTCTACTTCAAGATGTATTTTGAGATCAAGGTGAAGCACCACATGAGGTATGGACCTCACCATATTGTGACCGCTCTGGGACTGCTGAGAAGTCAGACCTCTGAAGTCAGGAACATAATCACTCATGTGACAGTTCGTGGAGCATATCATACTCAGTGAGAACCTCATTGCCTCTCTCCTGTGCAGTGAGGATGAGGAGGAGAGGGCATGGGGGGTTGAGATGATCAAGAAAATCAGAGGTAAGTCTGAGTATGGAGACATGAGTCTGAAAACTCATAGAAACCCTAAACTGAATTTTGATGCCACTTCTCCAATTACTCTGATTAATTGGGATAAGGAGAAACTGTATGAGCCACTCTCCACTTGTAAGATGTCAAGAGGAGAGGTTGAGGAGCTTCTCAGGTCTCCACTTGAAGTTGAGAATTTCTCAGTTCACACTCAAAGCTGTGAAAGAGCAGTTCAGGAAGTTTCAGCTGCAGCTCATGCAGTGTATGGGCAAGAGAGAAGAGATGGTTTTCTTCGTGCTACGATCGATCACAGAGAATTGTTGCCAGTTTTCAAGTCAAAGCAAGACATTATGAACATGTTTTAGATCTCAACAAGACCTGCTAGACAAATCAAGATGCTTTCAGAAGAAAAAATCTCAAAACACTCAGTTGACCAGCATATTATTACAAGCTGGGGGTGGAGGAGGGACTTATACAATTATTAAAGAAGAATTGCAATTGCAAAAAATAAGGTTGAACGTCGCAGCAGCTTGCGGAAAGGCGAGGGCAGCTGCCATCACACTCAGTGATGCTGAAAAGAAAATAAATAAAAATTGGTGGAGGCGTTTCTTAAAAAAATAAAATTCAAGGCCAATAAAGAACAAAAAGATTCTGCCTGATGAAGAGAACAGCCGCGAAATGTGGTGTATAGGAGACTAAAAATCATACAATTCCTTAGTTTTGGGCCATGTTGGGTGAGTTTGGTTATTTTAGGGGTTATGAACCACTTTGGCTGGTCTTAAATGGGTCCAAGTCTGCCCCTAGAAATGGAACATATGGAGGTCATTTGAGGCTACCAAATCTTTGAAATTGGCCAAAAATCCCATTTTTCGACAAAAAAAGTGCGATTTTGAACACTTAAATGCGATTTTTCGCAAACGTTGTAGAAGACGAACCGCTCTTAAAATTCAAGTTTACATAGGAATACATACTGCCGATCTTGAAATTCCAAGTTTTTCAATATTCGACCTGAGCATGATACACTCGACTGGACACTGCGTTTGAAAGATTGGAGGTCATAGACAGGGGGAAAGATGGATTCACGAAGATTGTTCCAGAGTTGACTGGTTGAGTAGATGAATGATTCAAAATACCGATTAACCCTTGCGTTAGAGAGATGGACAGAAAAGCAATGAGAATGTTTAGAAAATTTGGTACTCCGTGCTCTCCTTAAAGGAGGAGCCATTCAGTGAGAAAGTTCAGAAGAGCAGTGTCCGTTACAATAACGATAGTAAAGAAAGAGTGAGGCAACATTGCGACCGAGAGAGAAAGCGATTGAAGACAGTCAGTGAGAGGCAGAGAACTGATGAGACGAAAAGTTTTTTATTCCATCCGGTCAAGTAGAGCTGTGTGGGTTGAACCACCTCACACGTGAGAAGAGTACTCCATACAAGATCGGACAAGACCCCTGTGCCCAGACAGCAACTAAGTGAGGATGAAGAGACTACGGAGCAGGTATAGCACACTTAACCTCTAAAAAGCTGTTTTGGAAAGAGAGTATCATTCCTGGAAAGCTCAGTGAGCTTTCCAAGAATGATCACGAGAAAAGGAAACGCCAAGAATGTTAAGAGAAGAGGAAGGATTGAGTTGTGTATTGTTGAAGGTAAGGGGATCATCGTGTGGAAGATTGTGACGAATAGACAGATAGAGGAACTGAGTTCTTGAGGCAATGAAAGCCACAAGGTTTTCTCTGCCCCAATCAGAGATAGTAGAAAGATCGTAGGTCAGGTGTACCATAGCCGTCCTACGCGAATCATAGAGTGACTGTTGAGAGGAACACTTTGTGAAGCGGGTAGAAAAGGGAAGAGTGGAATCATCGGCATAGGAATAGATAGGACACGAAATGCGACTTAATAGGTCGTTGATAAATAAAAGGAAAAAGAGTGGGTGAGAGGACAGAACCCTGAGGAACACCACTGCTAATAGTCTTAGAGAAAAAGAGGTGGCCATCTACAACCGCAGCTATATATCGGCCAGAAAGGAAATTAGAGGTGAAAGCACAGAGAGAAGGATAGAAACCGAAGGAGGGTAGTTTGGAAATTAAAGATTTGTACCACACTCTATCAAACGCTTTTAATATGTTTAATATGTCCAGCACAACAACAAAAGTTTCACCAAAATCCCGAAAAGAGGATGACCAAAAGTCAGAGAGATATGCAAGAAGATCGCCAGTAGAGCGTTCCTTTTGTAATCCATACTGACAATCTGAAAGAAGAGTGTAAGAAGAGAGGTGTTTAAGAATCTTCCTATTAAGGATAGATTAAAAAACATTCGAAAGGCAAGAAATTAAAGCAATTGGACGATAGTTGGAGAGTTGAGAGTGTTCACCATTCTTTGGGACAGGCTGAATGAAAGCGAACTTCCAGCATGAACGAAAAGTACCAGATGAAAGACAAATACGAAAGAGTTTGCTTTGGCAGGGTGTCAGCACAGCAGCACAGTTCTTGAGGACAACAGGAGGAACACCATCAGGACCGTACGCCTTCCTTGAGTTGAGCCTAGATAGGGCAGAAAGAACATCTTTGGAAGAGAGTCCAATTTCAGACATAATAAAGTCAGAGGGAGGAGAGATGGAGGAACAGCAGTGGAATTGTCCAGGGTTGAGTTGGAGGCGGAAGTTTGAGCGAAGAGTTCAGCTTTGTCAAAAGAAGTCAGAATGGAAAAAAGGAGGAAAAGAAGAGGAAGTAAAGTTGGTGAAGAAGTTCTTAGCTAGATGCCAGAAAGAGCGAGAAGAATTAGAACGGGATAGGTTTTCACATTTTTGTAGGATGAAGAAATTTTTGGCGAGTCGAAAAACAGATTTTGCACGACTCCGGGCAGAAATATAAGCTGATGAGAGTCTGGAGTTGCTGGACTGCTCACAGGGTAGATGAGATACGGAAAAAGATCAGCTAAGGAGGACAGTGACGGGAGAAACGAGAGTTCCAGCACTCCCTCTCTTCTGTCTAACGTGGAATTCAATCCACTGCCCAACAAAGGAAGATCCAGAGATGCACCTTTAATCAATGATATTTCAAATCATGGTCGGAAGTCAAACGCCGGACTTTCAGATTAACACACTATCGCTCTACCACTAGAATCTTATGGTGGGTGGGTATTTATATAGGTAATTTTAAAACGTCTTTGGGTGACATTACAAATGCAAGTATTCAGGTTATATGAAATGTAACATACAGTATGTGATCATTTTTGGTTTCATTTTATTTGGATTTTTATTTTTAGCACTAAAGATGGGAATACCATTACTGAAAGCTTTACGCCAGAGAGAAAAATTTGTTCAGCGTAGTTCAAATATTCCGTGTATATATATATATATATATATATATATATATATATATATATATATATATATACTCTAAGAAGAAACTAAACTATTTTGGAATATCTGTGAACTCGATTTCTTGTCACGTATTACGAATACTCGCGAATCTTGGTTAGAATGTTTTCTTTCACTCCACAGTTAAAACATTCCAAATGTGATAAACTGAAACTTTAATTATGGGATGCTTGAACCAAACAGACTTCAATTAATTATCGTTTAATTTTTAAGAGAAAAGTAGGAATATTCATGTCGATAAACCCACCGATTCGACCATAATAACAGCAAATTCAGAACTTTAATCGGATTTTAACGTAAAAATGATTTTATTGTACATACTGCTGAGGGTGGTTCCATCTATAATGGAGAATTTTCATTTTTATTATTTTTTCTTCAACCCGTCATTTGGTGCCAATTGCGATAGAAACTCCATATCTAAAGTATTTTTTGAATCAGACAATATTTAGGGGTTGCACAAGCTGATATAAATTTTGGTGTTTTATGATTTTCAGGTGATTTTCATCAATTTTCCAATTTTAATAAATCTCTTTAAAATGCTTTTCTATATAATGATGGGTATTCATATATACTGTTTAACAGTGTTTATAGTGTCTAATCTATATGTTATTCTAATGTTAGCTTTATTTCTCTTTTTTCAGATCACAGCGACAATGGCATTTGCTAAAGTAATGCGCTCAAAAACTGCAATCTGGCTTGTTGGGTGGACGGAAACGGCTTTCAAGTGCTCCAAACTTCCATCTCGTGGAGAAGTGCTGAGGGTGCTTTTCCATTACCATAACTGCGAACAAATGAGCCAAAAAGTGAGCATTGCAAAGACTTCTGAACTTCTACTTCCAATCTGGGAAAGAGCTAAAATTCCAACGAAGGCTCCCAATCACGTGGTAGAACATATCAGAAAGCTCCATGCTGAATAGCAAGGGCTAAAGAAACTAATAAATCGCACCTCGGCGAAGAACCTGGTGAACCAACAGATGTTCAGAGAAAGGCTGAATGATTTGTTCGACATTGCCCACCGTGAGGCAATGTCTATCATAACATTTGAGGAGGACCGGCAGTTCTTGAAAGCCCAACGGGAGAAGGGTCGCAAAGGTACGATAGGAGGACTCGATCAAACATTAGCTCTCCATGAAAAACGTGTGATGAAGAGGAAGGCTTCTGCTGAAAATCGAACATTGAAAGCCAAGTCAGAAGCCGCAGTGGCAACTGAAGTCGTTGTATTAGATGACTCGTCTTCTGACCCATCTGACCCAGAGGCTGAATTCACCGTACCGCCCATGCCCAAAACTCCACGACTGCGAGGCACGATACCAATGGTGACTCCTGAGGTAGCTGCAGCACTTGACCGGACTAAACCTAGCAATCGAAATGCTGCTCATATTTTTTCGGCAATGGCTTCTACGAGTCAATTCCGTCCGCACATGGAACAGCTCGTCATCAGCACCAGCGCTATTCGACGAGCAAGAATGAAACATAGAGAGGCTTTCACTGCCGAAATCAAAGCCGCTTTTGACCCTAATGTGCCACTGATCCTGCACTGGGATGGGAAGATCATGGATGACCTCACTGGACCTGTTCGAGAGCAAACTGACAGGCTCCCGATTTTGGTGTCTGGACATAATGTGGTAAAGCTGCTCTCAGTCCCAAAACTTCAAGACGCACGTGCAGTTACTATGTCGCAGGCAATTGTTGAGACCATAGATGAGTGGGGAATGCGGAACAGCATCAAAGGTATATGTTTTGATACCACAGCCTCAAGCACTGGAATGAAAGGTGGAGTATGTATCAGGTTAGAGTCTGAGATTGGCCGTGAACTGTTGAACGTGGCTTGTCGCCATCACGTCGCCGAAATCATGTTGGAAAAAGTTTTCAGCCTTCACGATGTTTCAGTCTCCCAACATGGAGATCTTCGGGCATTTCCGAGACATTTGGCCTAAACTGGATAAAACATCCTTCTCTACAGCGGTAAGTGACGAGAGTACAGCATCTGTGATCGCCCCATGAAAAGATGAAGTCATTGAATTTGCGGTTGATCAGTTTAAGAAATCACAACCCAGAGATGATTACCGTGAGCTGCTGGAGCTCGCAATCATTTTCTTGGGAGCTGTTTCTCCACGCGGAATACATTTTCGGTATCCTGGAGCTATTCATCGTGCTCGCTGGATGGCCAGGGCTATCTACTCTATCAAGATGTGGCTCTTCCGCAACCAGTGCAGCCTACAACAGCCGGGGACAACTTGGTCACGAAAGTCCCGTGGACCATCTTACAACGAGAAAATTTGGCATCATCTAAAGGAGATGTGTCTCTTTGTTACTTCGATTTACGTTAGATACTGGTTCCAGACTACATCGTCAACAGAAGCTCCAAAGAATGATCTCGCCCTGCTACGTGCGCTGTCTGTATACCCAAACAAAGTCGTTGGAATGGCAGCGAGTAAAGCATTTGGCAACCATCTGTGGTATCTTTCCGAACTACTGGTGGGCTTTAGTTTCTTTGATGAAGAAGTGTCAGCAGAGGAGAAACGAATGATGGTGTTAGCCATCAAAGAGAAGGACGGATCTGCGAATCCTCGGAAACGCATTGCGCCATTCCTTGAGCCAGCATCAATGAAGTTGCATGACTTCATCACGAAATCAACGATGAATTTCTTCAAAATTCTCGGTGTGTCTCAGAAGTTCTTGGAGCACGACTCCAGCGAATGGGGAAACCAGGAGTCGTATCGGAAGAGTCGTGAGGTTGCCCACTCAGTGAAGGTAGTAAATGACCTTGCAGAACGTGGCGTTGCACTGATACATGAATTCAATGCTTCAATCACACGCAACGAGGAACAAAAACAGTTCCTTCTACAGGTCGTTGAGGGTCATCGGAATATGTTCTCTGCACTAACGAAGAGTGGAGTCATCAAGAGGTCTCGTTCAACATAATAATAGATGTTTGTGATTCATTTTCGGTCTCGTTCAACATAATAGTTGATGTTTGTGATTAACTTTTTTTGGACATATTTTATAATACTATATATTATATATTTACCGGAAAATCCCAGACTTTGATTGACATGTGCAAGTCCTAAATATAGTCTGATCTCAAAAATAATTTTACTGTAACGTTTCTATACCTAATGGCACCTGATAGTGGGTTGGTCGTTATATTTTGCTGACTTTCATTTTTTGGAACCACCCTAAATTTATTATTTATTACTGCTACATAACATTCAATTCGTAATGAAAGGTCGTGATGTTGCGCTCTCCGATTTCACCATAAATAGAAAATCCGC
Organism: Bathynomus jamesi; assembly: GCA_023014485.1. Lineage (NCBI taxonomy): Eukaryota > Metazoa > Arthropoda > Malacostraca > Isopoda > Cirolanidae > Bathynomus > Bathynomus jamesi. The sequence goes on from JAJOZX010000867.1 coordinate 1,074,539, forward strand.
TAATTTTTTTCAGAAAGCTTCATAACATTAAAGATTTGTTCACATATATTCTTCAGTTTGGAATGTGATTCTGTCATGGCTTCGTGAAATACTTTTAGAATCAATAATGAAATGAATTATTACTGAATGAATGCAGTCTTTTAAAAAAAAAGTTGAATTCCATATTCAGTGATATTGAGAGCCTTAAACATAGAGTGTGTATATATATATATATATATATATATATATATATATATATATATATATATATATATATATATATATATATATATATATATATATGTGATACACACAGACAGTGCATGGAACAAGGAACTCTTCTGGGATAATTAAATCCACTATAGTCCGAATAAGTAATGGTAAATGACAAATACCATAGTTTTTCTTTTTCATGATGCTAGCCCGACGTGGGCAACGGGTCACTCGCAAAGAGGTCCCATAAATATAGCTTCCCTCACCAGCTATCATAAAAAACTCAGGGGACCATTCTGAGTTCATTCCCATATATATATATATATATATATATATGAGGATATTATAGGAGGAGATTTTAGACACCAATCAACCAGGGAAGTACTCTAGGGGGAGGACGTTAGACAGAAGATAGGGAGTGCTGGAACTCCCATTTCTCCTGTCACTCTCCTCCTTAGCTGATCTTTTTCCGTGTCTCATCTACCCTGTGAACAGTCCAGCATGCTCTCAAACACACACTTCTCTCCTTATTCTTCACAACATATACATGCATCTTACACACTACATAATCTTTTCAAAATTTAAAAAAAAAATGGCATCAACTTCAAGAGCCTCAGAGTCCCCTGGGGAGGGGACCATAAATGTCCCCACTTCTGGCTACCCCGCTGCCGATACTGGGAACGCAGACCAGGACAGCAGGGATGGATCTGCTACCGCCCATCCGAGATGTTCTGGGTCTCTGTCTGATACACTTTCCTTAGTCTTCTTCATCATTCGTAGCCTTTTCTCCAATTTCAATCTGTTGAACACCACCTCTCCTCCTCTAAACCCCATCTTCTTTACCTCACTGAAACTCAGGTGTCTGGAACGACTGACAGCAACCCATTTTCTGTACCCTCTTACTTTCTCTATACTTAATTTCATTCCAAAGGTGGATGTTGCGTATATGTAAGGAATAACCTAACTTGTTCTCTTATTCCCGAACCCGAATCTTCCGAATTCTATACCCTCTGGCTACATCTTACATGCCAATCTCAAACTAAATACATCTCTGCTGTTTACCTTTCTCCTAATTCTACTGACTATCCAAAATTCTTTGACTACCTCACTTCCAAAGTGGAATACACTCTTTCGGCTCTCCTTTTCCTGAAATCTCCATTTTAGGAGATTTCAATGTTCATCACCACCTTTGGCTTTCTTCCCATTTCACTAACATCCCTGGTGAACTAACTTACAACTTTCCTATCCTAAATGACCTGGAGTAGATTGTAGAGCACCCTACTCGTATCCCTTGGAGATAGGCCCAACATTCTGGATTTATTTCTTGCCTCTCATCCTTCTTACTTTGTGAAACTTTTTTCTCCGTTGGCCTCCTCCGACCACAATTTTAGATCTGTTTCCTGTCCTATCGCTCCAATTCGGCCTTTGGATCCTCCCAAGAGGCGCCTTGGCACTTCGGTGTCGCTGATTGGGAGGCCCTTAGGCAGTACTTCCCTGATTTCCCATGGAATGATTACTGCTTCCGTGGCCGGGACCCTTCCGAGTGTGCTGAGCGCATCATGGTGATTCTCGCAGGTATGGGGGGGACATACATTCCATATTCTATTCCTACTACAAATGCAAAAAAACCTCGGTTTAATTTTACTTGTTCTAATGCTATCCGCAACATAGAGGAAGCTTTCAGAAGGTACCGTTGCTATCCAACTCCTGACTCTCACTCAGCTTATATTTCTGCCTGGAATCGTGCAAAATCTGTTCTTCAATTCGTCAAAATTTCCTTCATTAGACAAAAATGTAAAAACGTATCCAATTCTAATTCTTCTCATTTTTTCTGGCATTTGCTAAGAACTTCTTCAACAACTTTACTTCCTCTTCTTTCCTTTCTCTTTTCCATTCCGATGGCTCAGGTGTTGTCTCTTTTCCTGACAAAACTGAACTCTTCGTTCAAACTTTCGCTTACAATTTAACTATGGACGATTCCCATGCTGTTCCTCCATCCCTTTCCCCCTCTAACTTTAATATGTTTGAAATTAGAATCTCTTCTAAAGATGTTATTTCTGCCGATCTGGTTTCAACTCTATGAAGGCGTACAGTCCTGATGGTGTTCTTCCTGTTGTTCTTAAGAACTGTGCTTCTGTGCTGACACCCTGGCTAGGCAAACTCGTTCGTCTTTGTCTCTCATCTGGTACTTTTCCTTCCTACTTGAAGTTCATTTCATTCAGCCTGTCCCAAAGAAGGGTGACCACTCTCAACCCGCCAACTATCGTCCAATTCCTTTGATTTCTTGCCTTTCTAAAGTTTTTTAATCTATCCTTAATAGGAAGATTCTTAAACATCTCTCTTCTCACAACCTTCTTTCAGATCATCAGTATGGGTTCCACAAGGGAAGCTCTACTGGCGATCTTCTTGCATATCTCTCTGACTGTTGGTCATCCTCCTTTCGGGATTTCGGTAAAACCTTTGCTATTGCGCTAGACATATCAAAAGTTTTTGATAGAGTCTGGCACAAATCTTTAATTTTGAGACTGCCCTCCTTCGGTTTCAATCCTTCTCTCTGTACATTCATCTAATTTCCTTTCTGGCCGATGTACATCTGCGTTGTAGATGGCCACTGTCCTTCTCCTAAAGCTATTAACAGTGGTGTTCCTCAGGGTTCTGTCCTCTCACCCATTCTTTTCCTTGTATTTATTAATGATCTTTTAATCCGCACATCCTGTCCTATTCACTCCTCTGCCGATGATTCCACTCTTCACTTCTCCACCCGCTTCCCAAAGTGTTCCTTACAGTAGTCGCTCCATGATTCGCGTGGGGCGGCCATGGGACACCTGACCTCTGATCTTTCTGCTATATCTGATTGGGGCAGAGAAAACTTTGTAGCTTTCAGTGACTAAAAAACTCAGTTCCTCCATCTGTCTACTCGTTACAATCTTCCACATGACTTTCCCCTTAACAACACACAACTCAATCCTTCCTCTTTTCTTAACATTCTTGGCGTTTCCTTTTGTCGTGATCTTTCGTGGAAAGATCACATATACTCTCTTTCTAAAACAGCTTCTAAGAGGTTAGGTGTGCTGTACCGACTCCGCGGTTTCTTCACTCCCACTCAGTTGCAGTCTCTGTACAGGAGTCTTGTTCTCCCATGTATGGAGTATTAGGATGGCACCGAAAATTGGTTAAAAATTGATACGTGTTTGTTCTTTTTCTCACCCATACATTTTGTGCTGTCTGGTGAGGCATCAGTGAAAATTTGAGAGTTTTTGAACATTTTTAAAGGTTGCGTAGCCTGTCGATAATCTCTCACTAATCACTATTGTTCTTAACCCTTAAACTGCGACATGCTTTTATGCCTGATATGAAAACAAATTTTCTCGCCTTATTTTTTTGAAATTGCGCCCCAAATTTAGCATTAAAAAACTGTTTCAGCAGTCTCACTAGACCTCCTCGGCAACCCCAAGATGTTCACTTCAACACTTCACCACGACTGAACGAAAGTATATAAATGGTTTATTTTTTCATTTTTCATTCTTCTGCATGCATATTTTTAATCTTATAAGAATATAATATGTTTTTAAGAGTGCTTATTTTTTTGTGTTTTTTTGGTACATACAGCGGTAGGCAGATTTTCCGATAGCCGCAATTTAAGGGTTAAAACTTCTGAGGACGGTGACTGATGATTCGTCCATCATAGGAGGAAAACTGCCTTCCAACAGGCAGGCGTTGGAGCATTTTTTCCTCCACTCAAAGCAGAAGGCTACGATTTGGGATAATGCTATCCAGGTGTTCCAGGAGGTGGAGCCGTTTTATTCCAGAGCAGGAACTCCAGTGCGGTCACGGCATCATGCAATTACTCATCTGACGAACTTGCACTCTGAGTGACAAGACCTGAAGAAGTCTCGGAATAGGAGATCCAAAACTCAAGAACAAAAGGAAGCCGACTTCAAAGACAAGTTGGGTGACCTGTTCGACGTAGCCTATGTTGGCGCACCGGAGATGATAAAGATCTCAGAGGACCGGACATTCCTCCAGGCACAGTGCGAGAAAGGTCGACACGGACACATGTGATATGTTGATACGTGTACAGCCCAGGCCGAAACCAAGAAACTGAAGAGGAGACATGACGAAGAACAACGGAAAGAGAGGGAGGCAAGGCGTCGAGAGGAGCAAGTAGAAACTGTTGTTTTGTCATCCGGTAGCAGTTGTGGAGATACGAAGGAGGTGGACGAGACGAGAGTGGAATGGAGGCAGCAGAAGCCGTGGAAGCGAAGTGATGCCATCCCTTCCGAAGATCTAGCCGCTGCACTTGACCGAACGAAAACCAACAATACGAGTGCAGTTCATACATCAGGAGATTGAAGGTTATGCTATGACTTGGGAATCTATGAGGAGGGTACGACAACACCTGAGGCAGCAAGTTGTTGATGAACTGAAGAGATTCAGCTGCCGGTCATCGTCTCTGGAGGAGTGATGAAACTCCATGGAGTTCCAAAGATTCCTTCTTCGACAGGGATGGTCCAGGCAACGGCAGTTCATGAACAGCTATTGGACTGGATGCTGGGGTACCGAGTACAAGCCTGGTGGGGCTAGCCTTCTTTAACCCAGTGATTTCGATGGAGGAGAAACGACAGAGGATCTCAGCACTGGATCGTGAATGGGAAGAGCATCCTCCGGCCAAGCTCAACCCAGGAACCATTCCCGAAAAGAGACTGATTTCGTCAGAAAGAACACAGTGCATTTGGTAAAATCCCTAAGTTTATCAGTGGTGTGTTTTAGCCTTCATCCTTCTGAATGAGAATCGCACCAATCTTTTCTCGAAGGGAAGGGGAGGATCGACAGCCTCAAGGTGGTCAATGGCGCAGCATTGTGAGGACTGGCGCGCATGCAGGATTATAACCCCATCTGGATGAACCAAGAGGACCAGAAAGAGTTCCTCCTGCAGGTCGTGGAGGACCAAAAATGGCACGCTGCTGAAGGGAATCAGGAAAAAATGAAAGGAGCCAGAACCTGATTTTGCTGGTTGATGTCGTGCGACGAACTGCTCTAGTGCTCGTAGGTGTCCAAATATCAATGTCTTTTTTGGTAATGCGCAACCCCTAAATATTGTTCAATCGAAATAAAATTTCATTTATTTCGTTTTTCATTGTTATGCATCAAAACAGGGGCTGAGAAGGAAAACATTGGAAGTTTCAATTATATATATATATATATATATATATATATATATATATATATATACAGAGGGTGAACAAATTATTAGAGCTACCCCTTGAAAAACACATTTTCATTATAATATGGTGTTTTTAGTTTAAATAATAACCTTTTAAGTATGCAGACAGTATTCCAAATTGTTAACACATGCAGTGTTCTCTACCTGAATAACAGAAAGTGGGGATAGGGGTTCATTTGGGGAGTAGGGGGAGGGGAGTATGTGAAAAGTGGGTTCAGTAGTGTTTCAGCTGTGAACGTGGAAGGTTGTGTCAAGTGGGCAGGTGCGTTAAGTGTATGTTAAGTTAATGATAAGTTATTATATTTAAACCATTGTACGTGGAATATGGCCTCATACACCCATATGATATTGTTTCTCAGCAACGTATTGTGATTCTTTTTATTAAATTAGTGTTTCTTTACAGCAATAACTTTTATGTACTGTAGGCTACCCAACATGGGTAAGAAATGTGATCTATCGCCAAAGAAGAAAGGTAGAATGCTCTCGCTGCTGACTGCAACTGATTATTCTCGCAGAAAAATAGCCCGAGAACTGAATGTGTCACGTGCGAGTGTTGACAGGATCGCATCAAAAATTAAAGTTGAAGGGGATAATCCAGAGCTGACTCCAAAAAGAAAGGGTAAATGTGGTCGGAAAAGGATAACTACACCTAGAGCCGACAGATGCATTGAAAAGAAACGAGTAAATAATAGGAGAAACACTACTAACAAACTTAAATTGGAGCTGGAGAAGGAAAACATCAACATTTCGACAAAGACCTTAAAAAGGCGTGCCAGGGAATTTGGATTGAGTAGTCGCCGGCCAAGGAAAATGCCAAAATTGACTCCAACAATGATCAAAAAATGCTTAAAGTGGGCTAAATACTATTCAAAGTTCACTGTAGATGACTGGAAATCGGTAAATCACAATATTTTAGTGATCTTGTATGCTTATTTTGAGTAAAATGTATTATTTTGATATTTGTATGACAAGGCACATTTCATTTTGGTTGCAATCATTTCTTTCTCTTTTCATTTGCAGGTGTGTTTCAGTGACGAATCCACATTCCTAGTCATGTCTGATAAATCACAGTACGTTAGGCGACGTGTTGGTGAGGAATATCATCCAGAGTGTGTCGGAAGTACGGTTAAGCATCCAACATCTGTCATGATATGGGCAGTGATAAGCGGTAAAGGTACTGGACGAATTTGCATTGTTGAGGGTACTATGAGGCAGGACCAATACCGAAAGGTTTTGGAAACAAGACTTATTCCACAGATCGCCAACTGGTTTCCAAATGGTGAGCCATTCCATTTTATGCAAGATTCGGCCCCATGCCACACTGCAAAGTCAGTTAAAAGTTTTATGGCTGCAAAGAATATTCCTCTCGTGGATTGGCCAGGAAATTCTTCGGATATGAACCCTATCGAAAACCTATGGGAAATAGTAAAGCGTAGACTGAAAGGCGAGGAAATAACAACTCGAATACAGTTAATAGAACGAATAATTGCTGTTTGGAACCGTGATCCTGAGATACAGGCCAGCTGCAAAGCCTATATAGAGAGTATGCCTAGACGGGTTGCTGCCTTAATTAAGGCCAAAGGAAGACCCACTAAGTACTAAATGTGTTTAATATGGCTGTAGAGTGTATATAAATATATTCTGAAATAAAATAAGTGTTTAAAGTAGCCAAATTTTACTATTATTAGCATTAGAAATAAACTTATACAAGAAAAACTATTTTTAATGTAGTGGCTCTAATAATTTGATCACCCTCTGTATATATATATATATATATATATATATATATATATATATAAACTAAAGCACGCTGTCATCGACCTCGGCTTGCGATCTACCTTTGGAATATTTAATAGAACGGTAAGTTGTGCGCATGTGCCGACCACCGGAAACAAAGCGCAAGGTTGAAATATCCCAGTGTGCGCCCAGCCTTTGTCAGTGTAGTGTATGTATTGTTTACCAAGTGATTTTTTGCAATTTTTTTCATTTCCAGTATAATCTTTGCTCTGTATTTGGGTGCAAAAAGTAAGAAATGGATAGCAGGATGTGCAGAGTAATATATGCATAAGTTTTAGCTGGTGTTTGAGTAACTAATAAGCCTATAATCTTAGATGTGGCTCCATGTGGTACTGCATGCAGTAGTGAAATTTTGAAAATGGCTATTGGGCCTACGATCGACCCATGAGGTCGATGACAGGCCCAAGAGCTCTATAGCAAAACAAAATATGGGTCCATGGCAGGTCCGAGTAGTTTAAGATAAAGTAAAATAAGAGCTTCATTTACAGAGGGGTCGAAGCGGGACATCAAGTCCTGCCAGCGATCTTTATCCATTTTTGGGTTAAATATAAATAATTTTTCAACATTATTAATGACATACTGACACCAATAAATAATTAATCCTCAGCCTTCTGGCTATGTTTAGGTGTAAACTGATTTAGAAAGTCTTTATTTTTAAGGAAGTTACAGAAAAAAAAATATATATATATATAATCGTATCATTGATGCACTTGCTTGAAGGCAATGAAAATTACGATATACACAGACTTTGCAAAAGCATTCAGCAAATGTAATCGTAATATAATAGTACATGAAATAAAACTTTTGAACATAACGGGAAAAGTGGGAAAATGGATTTATAACTTCTTCAGAGAACGAGAGCAAGTTGTTGCAATCCAAGGAAGATTATCATCAGAATCGGGGGATACGTAGCTCAGTACCACAAGGAACAGTATTGGTCACACAGTGACACTCCTATTATCATGCTAACAGACATAAACACCTAAGTAACCAACAATAGTACAGTAACATCCATTGCTGAGGATACAAAAATTAGCAGAAAAATTAGAAACTCAGAAGATATACAGGCCTTACAAACGGAAACAAACAGAATATACAGATAGCCAGAAGTCATAATACTGAAAAGTCTCAATTCTTAATTGTTCCAATATTGTGAATTTTGAAAGGTCTAACTCTAATGCATTAGACATTTCACAGTAACTAAATATTTTGTTTGACATTTCACAAAGTCAATTGAAGTGTCTAAATTGTTCCAATTTTTTAAACAATTGAAAAGACTGATCGGTGCTACTATAGTATGCGGTCTACTTACGATTGATTAGGCTTAGTCATGATATTTTCATTAAAACTAACGAAAATATCATGACTAAACCTAATCAACTGTCAAAAGCGATTGACATTGGGATGTAAACGAGCAATTAGTAAACAAGATAAGAAGCTATAATTAAAAGGTAGACCGCATACTATAGTAACACCGACTGATCTGAAATGTCTAACAAATTGTCTAGCAATGAAATGTCTAATGCATGAAAGTTTAAGGAGCTTAAGTTTAAGTATAAGTTTAAATTTATATGAAAAGAATTGCTTCACAGCATTTCTCTTAATAACTTTTGACTTTCAATTTATATCCTTTCCTTCTTGTATCTGACGCCGTACTTCTTCTATCAAATAACTTCCTGTAATTTACATTATCAAAGCCATTTATCAGTTTTAAATACTCGAATAGTTCTCGTATTAGTCGACGCTTTTTAAGTGAATTCATATCAAGTTCAGCTAATTTTCCTCAAATATTTTACTTCTCAGTTATCGATTCGGATCTTTTCGGTTTTAGGTCCGGCTTTGGATTTTTTTTCATATTTTTGGTATAGACGTAGATTTTTACGCTGACTCCATTTCCGCAATCCGTTTCTTGGAGAAATAAACACGAAAAAAGTTACGTGCGAGTTTATTACGTTTACAGGTTTCCAGAACACAGAACGGAACACAAACCAAAGTTTGCTACTTGCCAAACTGCGCAATATCGTTCAGCATTTGGTGCACTAGATCTTTGCCTGCGTGTCGGCGACGCCAGAGAAACTCGCAGAGATAAGAGTCGATCATGGAACGGTGCGTACCACACCGGCGCTTGTTACCGCGTTTGAGTTGGTTCCACGTCGACTCTATCCGTTGCGTGTGTGCTCCAGTTGAAGGGTCCACGAAGTTTTCGCTGTGGTTCACTGTTTTGTGACTGAAGTTGTACCCTTCGAGCTGTTCGATGCGTTCATACGTTTTCCATTTGTCAGGTTAGGTTAGGTTAAGTATAGGTGGATATTTGAATACAAGTTTTGGGCCATAACTTTTTCGTGTTTATTTCTCCAAGAAACGGATTGCAGAAATAGAATCAGCGTGAAAATCTACGTCTATACCAAAAACATGGAAAAAATCCAATGCCGGACCTAAAACCGAAAAGACCCATAGATTCAATGGTTGCTCTAGCCCTTTCAAACTTCTATGAAGTAGAGGCTGTCGAACTTAGAGATTAAACCTAGGGTAGGCCTACTGTACTGTATATCAGGGGACCTAGGGCTATATGAACAAATATAAAAACTGTTATTTGCTCTTTCGAGAGGGCCTACAAATACGAACACCAAATAAACTGCGTTACAATTTCAAAATACTTTTAACAGCAATGCACATGCGTTTAGGCGGAAAGAATAAAAAACTAAATTGTCATACGAGTGAAGTGTTTAATTTCTTCACTTTTATACATCTGAAACATTTAAGCACCGTTTTCAAAATACTTGAAATATCTAATAAACATTATAAAATAGCGATTATTCATTTCAAAAAGCTAAGTTCAATATGAAATGTCGAGTAGACGTTTCATAAACATAACCAAATGTCCAGTACCACTTAGTGTGTATTTCAGGTGATTGACACATGATACTATTACGAAGTTTAATTAAAAAAAATAGTGTACAGCACTTAGTTTAATATCCCGAATAAACACATAAATAAGTCATGTTGGGACATGTTTTTGATAATACAAACTTAACAAAAGCAGCAGGAATCAGCGCCATTTTCAGGCAATCGAGTAAGAAAAAGAATTAAAATAATGACGGTCGCGTGACCCTTCTCACTTCATTTATTAAAAACAAATAAATGAAAGTTCGAGGCTGGCACAATGCGAGAACACATTAAAAGTAAATAACCATATACAAGCGATGAAAAGACCAGTGTTTCCATGGAAGTCAAATCGACGCGTATTTTCTATCATATGGCGGCTCGACACGACATCAAGTGTATGACACCAGAAAGAATGAAAGACGAGTCACAAAAAGTATGAAGTTGAATCTTAAGCACCCGTGAACAACACTTAAAAAGAATTATTTATATATGATGAAAATAACCACGAAGGAATAACATAACTTTAACATATTGCTTCCCAGGAACCTCTCTTTAACATATTGCTTTCCAGTGTATATCACTTTAACATATTGCTTCCCAGCGTTAATCACTTTAACATATTGCTTCCCAAAAATAGACATTACACAACCAATTACAGTTACATTACAATAGTTTATAATATTTAGAGATTAGCTAGTCGAGAAAATGTAAATTTATGGACAACTTAACTTATTATGCTTTGCCATTTTTTGCGAATGTAAAATATTTGGATCACCTGAAGATCAGGGCCCCAGCCTTCTTTAGTTAGCCTTATAAGGCTAACTAACGAAAATATCATGACCTAACCTAACCAATCGTTAGGTTAACTGTACGCCCTTGACGATTGGTTAGGTTAGGTCGTGATATTTTCGTTAGTTAGCTTAGATTACCAACCTCTTTTTAACCAACCAACCTTTCTCTTTTTAACATATTGCTTCCCAGTGTTAATCACTTTAACATATTGCTTCCCAGGAGGGATCACTTTAACATATTGCTTCCCGAATGCTTTGGGAAGCAATATGTTAAAGTGATCCCTTCCATATCCTTGTTAAACAGTCGGCTACAAAAGGTTTGTCCCTTCAAAAATTCTAAAATATACAGGTACTATTTCTTTACCGCTTTTAAAATTTGCTCAGTTCCCATGGCAACTGAAAACATTCGCGAAAGACATATTTGTTTTTCTCCTTTTTTTCTCTTTTCTTTTTTTTTTCTTTTTGGCGATAAGGTTGTGAGTCTGGCATTTGCTATGAAGTATAAATAATAACAATATCAACTCTAAATCTTTAATTCAGTTATATGAGATACTTTAGCGACAATAATTTTTAAATAACTGTAGTTTAATGGGTGCTGGTTAAGTGTGCGGTCTACCTACGATTGGTTAGGTTTAATCATGATATTTTCGTTAAAACTAACGAAAATATCATGACTAAACCTAACCAATCGTCAAGGGCGATTGACAATGGGATGTAAACAAACAATTAGTAAACAAGATAAGAAGCTATAATTAAAAGGTAGACCGCCGAATCGTAGGTAGACCGCACACTTAACCAGCACCGTTTAATGTATAAAATTAGTGCAAATTTAATTATAAAAAAACACAAGAATATTTACGTAGATACTATGAATTCGTAGGAATAGATTAATTTAAGCAACGTTGATAAATATTTATATAGTTCAAACTTTTCAGAAGCAAAAGGTGTGAATTACGTCTTCAAGAAACATATCAAACCGAACTTTTTTCCGCACTTTTTGTTTCGTGCTGTATTTTTAAATTTTAATATGTTTTTCTGAGACACTTCCTTCAATTTAATATATCATTTTAATAATTATTATGTTCTAAAAGCTTTTATCCATTGCAACGTCAAAGGTCGTACGAAACGATTATAAGAACACCTGCATGTCGACATTTTTTTAAAGTTTTTTTTTAATGTTACTGACATGCGGTAAATGATAATGTATCGGTATATTTTAAGTTGGGACGCATAAATGGCTTACCCATGTCGTCAAACCGCTTACACTGATATCAGCGAAGTTAAGCAACATTAGGTCTGGTAAGTGGTTGAATGGGAAACCAATGTACAGCTTTTTTACTCTGCAGCCATCCTTGGTTCTGAATCCAGGTTCAGTTGTAGGTCTCTCCATAGCGAATCTAGCCCCCACGTTTGGGGGGGAAGGAGTTCAAATCTAACGCACTTATGAGATGTGTAATATATATATATATATTATATATATATATACAGGGTGTCCCATAAGTCTGGAACCATAGGGCAAAATGATAAAAACGGCAATAAAAACGGCTTTTATTCACAGAACGTGTTCAATGTGTCCACCATTATTACGAATGCAGACGAGATATCCAGTCAGCAAACACACGGTGGATGGTATCAGGAGTGATGGTGTTACATGCGTCGGTGATGCGCTCCCGCAAATGTCAACACTGAATTTTCTCCGCGTAGACCAACGCCTTCAAGTGACCCCAGAGATAAAAATCCAACGGGGTGAGATCGTGGCTCCTCGCCGGCCACTCCACAGGCCCTCGACGTCCTATCCAATGGCCAGGGAATTGTCGGTGCAGCCACTCTCTTACCCGGATGCTGTAATGGGCAGGAGCACCATCCTGCTGACCCCGATTTCTATGAGTAGAATTATCTGGATTCGTTCTTCCTTGCTCACAGACATTTGGCCTGTAGAAAGAGAAAAATATGAATTATGGTTTGTAGAAATAGAAAAATATGAATTTCTCCTACGATGCCGGACTTATGGGACACCCTGTATTTATAATACTTAGTAATAGTAGTATAGTAATGGTGTATTGTACTTAAATAACAGTAGTATCCCTTGTTACAGGAAATGGCGGCATTGCAGTTATCATTTGAGCAACGTAAGTGGATTCTGAAGCACTACTGGAAGACGGAGAATGTGGCTGAGGTACAGAGACATTGGAGAAATGAGTTTGGAACATTACCACCATCACGGGTAACAATCACAAGATTACGTGATAAGTTTGAAACTGACGGAACAGTGCAAAACGTCAACAAAGGCCGATCTGAAAGACGTCGCACTCCAATTGACAATGAAAGTGCTGAGACCGTGTTACAGGGCTTCACAAACTCTCCAAATAAGTCTACAAGGCAATGTTCTCGTGAGACTGGTGTTTCTAAATCCAGCGTTCATCGCACTTTGCGACGTGAAAAGTGGAAACCGTACATACTTAGACTGCTCCATGCAATGAGGACTATCCAGATCGTCGAAAAGAATTTTGTGAGTGGTTTTTGCACATGTGTGATGAAAAACAATCTTTTCCTGATTTCACTGTTTGGTCCGATGAAGCCACTTTTAAACTTAATGGTACTATCAATCGACACAACTGTGTGTACTGGGCCACCGAAAATCCAAACGTAACAGAAGAACGAGCACTTAATCAACCAGGAGTGTCAGTGTGGTGTGGTCTGTCTTCCAGAGGACTGATAGAGCCATTTTTCGTTTAGGACACTGTCACAGGTGCTGCTTATTTATCAATGCTGCAAGACAACATTGCACCTTCAATCAGAGCTCTTTTTTTGGAAGAAGAGTGTTACTTTCAACAGGATGGCGCGCCACCACATTACCACAATGACGTTAGAAATTTTCTAAATGTTTGTTTTCCTAGAAGATGAATAGGAAGTAGGGGATGTACGGAGTATCCATCACGATCTCCTGACTTAACACCCTTAGACTTTTACTTGTGGAGCACTCTAAAGAACACTGTGTATGCTGAAAAACTAAGGACACTACAGGCCTTGAGACACGAAATTGAATAGCCTGGGCCAACATTCCACTCCGAACAATCCGAACAGTATGCCGATCTGTTGCGCGCCGTTGTCAAGAATGTATTGATGCTAGTGGCGGACATTTTGAACATTTAAAACATTAAAGTAAGCAGCACAACCATGAAGGTATTGACGCTGCTGGCTGATATTTCGAACATTTAAACATTAAAGAAGCCTATTTGCTATCTATTTATGATACTATCCGCATATTTTGCTTATTGATATATATGTTAATATGGTGTGTGTAAACATTTTTTGGGGGCACTATATATATATATATATATATATATATATATATATACATATATATAAGAAGAGTCTAAGTATTTTATATATACAACTATTTAGTTAACAACATTACACAGATAAGTGTCCAAATGATGAAACAAATCAAACAAAGTCTATAAGAATTTTATTCATACAAATATTTTGTTAAATTGTAATTTAATCTTCAAAGAGTTCTCCATCCGCTATGATACATTTGTGGATTCTCTCTGTGAAACTCTTCATTGTTGTTCTGAACATATCGACTGAGATCCTTTTCAGTTGTTCATTTATTCTGCGGCCAAGGGCATTCACATTTGGATAGATGAAACCAGGAGAGTAGAGTTTGTCACGCAAATAAGCCCAAAGCTAGAAATCACATTGGGTTACATCAGGTGATCTGGCTGGCCACTCGATGGGACCTCGCCGCCCAAACCGTCTTCCTTCAAGGTTGGTATCCAGAATCTCACGGGTAGTTGCAAAGTAATGTGGCGGCGCTCCATCATGTTGATAAAGTGAATTCCTGCCAAAGCCATGAAGAAAACTGTGGCAAAACTTTGTCTCTCAATACCTGGTAAGAGTGTTTTCCAGCCATCGTATCTCTCGAAATGTCAAAGGAAACGAGTCCCGAATAACCACTGCACGTCAAAACTGTTAGTGTAGTCGTTTTATCGGTTTACCAATCATATTTGGGGATTTTTTTTCACCCTGTAGTGAACGTTGTGTTTGTTTCCTTTACTCGTTAAACCGAAGACACATTCATCAGAAAATTTGATCGTCTATCAGAATCGTCGTCGTACAGTATATGAGTTGAGAGTAAATGGGTTTGTACTTTGTAATCGTGATACCCCTGTGATTTCAAAATTTTTGCTCCTGAAAATTTGGAAATACCCAATTCCTGTGCGACGTTTCTCATTGAAGTTGTTAGATCGACTTGAAAACTGGTCAGGACATTTTCTATGTTGTCTCCTGCCGCGTTACTGGCTTCCGCTTCTTGAACGATCTTTTACCAGGCTCCCTCTTTCCAAAAGTTTGAGCTTTCAGTGCATATCTCATGCATATCTTGAAAAACGTTTTGGAGAGTCATATGCTTCATAGAGAGATATTTAATGACGGTGCGTATTTCAAATTTGTCCATTTTCATAAAGTTTATCACATTGCTTCGCATTACAACCTGTAAAACAAAAAATATTTTGGTTAGCGTTTTTATATTTTATACATATATTTAATAATAGTTGTACTAGATATGGTGTAAATTTGATTTCAAAATACGCATTATATCTAGGTCAGGCCGAGAACTTTTTGATCACCCCTCGTAGTATATATGCACCTTAACCTAATATATACAATCAATGCTGCATTAATCAGCCTAGTTATTGTATCGCGAAATGCGATGCAGTGCATATACTCATACATCCCAAATTTGAGAACCTTGGCAAAATTTCTACACCAAAAGATCCTTCATAAATAAAAAATCTATTTATCTTCTTGTCGTTTCCCAATCCTCAGTACAGGGCTGATTGTTACTGTGCGCGGCGACTCGTCGTCAGCAGCGCACGCCATCACTGAAAGTCTCTCACTTCTTCACCCCTGTCTCCATTCTCTAATACATACTTCCTTATCCTACGGACCATGGCAAACATACCTACTGAATAAAAGTGGAAGCCATGATGTACTACAACAAACAATCAAACAAGGCACAGGGGATTTGCGTCGTGACAAAAACAAGCCGATTAAGGACAAATCTGACTGGACACAGTGAAAATAGTCAACAGTATTTCAGGTCAGAATTGCCAAGTCAAATTACCAGTGGTGTAGTGCTAAATAAAGAAGTGCGGGAACGCATTTTGAAAGTGTTACTCAGATGCGGGGGGGACAATGGCCAGCGCGGCGAGCCCATACAGCTGGGGGTCCGGGGGCACTGTAAGCACCCCTGGAAATCTTTTGAAATCTGACCAATTTCAGGGATATTTTGAGGTCATATGCACTGGATATTAGGATATATTCCAAGGTTGAAGATGCAGTATTTCCAGTGTCATTAGATATACGACATCCAGTACGATCAATAAAAATAGCTAACAACTGGAATGATTAACTAAAAAAAAGTTAACAACTGGTACGCCGTGGTGACTGTTTCACCAGATCTTTATAGGCTAGCATTGCCTCAGTCGAAGCTAAAAGAAATGAAACAGTTAATGATTCTTTCACATATTTCTTCTAGGGGTGGGAATTAAAATTTCATGACGTTAGAGATTTGTAAGTTCGGATTTATTTGAAATAGTGAGGGAACGCCGTTCCGTCTACCAAAAAAAGTAAGGGAACGCCGTTCCCACGCCTTCCCACAGCACTACACCACTGCAAATTACCGAGAGTCACTAGATACATCCTAAAAAAAGCTGAAAATATCCACGCAAACACAAGTAAGTGACCAATGTACGGATTTCAGGTAAATAGAAAAAGTAGGCAAATATATAGAGTACTTTTCTTGGTAACATGAAGTGAAAGGGAAGTGTAACGCAAAATATTTTACATGGCCTTTGGAGGGTGGGGGAAAAGTGGTGGCCCCCACCTCTATCAGCTTCAGGGGGGGGGGGGCGGCCATGGCCACTTTGACATCCTCGATCCGCGAATGCGTACCTCCTATCATACGACCTTTGACGTTGCAACGGATAAAAAAATAAGCATCAAAATGATAATATACAAAGCTGAAGGGAGTGTCTCAGAAAAACATACAGTATTTTAAATAATACAGCAAGAGACGAAATGTGCGAAAAAAGTTGCTTTCGATAACACTAGTCAACAGCCAAAATGCTTCGGAAATAAAAGTAGTCAATCTTTACTAATTTTGAGGCACTGAATACGAAAATGATGCCTAAAATTGCCAATTGGCTCTATTTATAAAGATATCAGGCAACCCTGCACCCTACTAACTGGACTGCATCTGTCGCGTAATACTGTATGTAGACGCCTGTGACACATCGACGCATTGACTCTACTGCGCATGCGCGGTTATATTTTTTTTATTTTAATAAATTAATGTAAATATATACATATATATATATATATACAATAAAATGTAATTTTAAATTTATCTATTATATTATGTATTTGTAAATTATTTATTAAAAAATAGATTGGATCATTTTAACATATTGCTTCCCATAATGTTTTTGATATTAATATAAATGGAATACTAACCTAACTTAAAATTATTAAAATGCAATGTAATTACATTAATTTATTAAAATAAAAAAAAATATAACTACGCGAATGCGCAGTTGAGTCAAGGCGTCGATGTGTCACAGGCGTCTACATATTACGCCACAGCATCAGTTCATTCGCGGAAGTCATACAGTGCACCCTTGTCAAACTCTTTTTAGTGTTTGCTTTTGAAACTGAATTTTTTTTCAGCCTAATTTGAACAAAGATGCCTCGTAATTGCGTGAACAGTGTAGATAACTTCTGTGATGTTTGTGGAGAATTGACTTTTGCATCACAAAAGCGTGCTATAACCGCCGTGATTAGGAAAGCCTATCACCTTGATTTTGGCTGTAAGATTGGAGATCAGGACAAGAGCTGGGTCCCACACATATGCTGCAATACTTGTGCAACAAACCTTCGCCAGTGGTTGAATCGCAAAAGGAAATTTATGCCTTTTGCAGTGCCAATGGTGTGGAGGGAACCAACAAATCATGTCAGCAATTGTTACTTCTACATGGTGCCTCCAGTCAAGAAAGGTATTTGCAAGAAGAAAAAGTGGATTTTACAATATCCGAATATACCCTCTGCTATACGCCCGGTACCTCACGGCGAAGGACTACCCGTTCCTGAGCCCCCACACTCATTCTCCTGGAGTCAGAGGACGAGGAGAATGAAGGAACCTGCGAAACTTGCGAGCCTTCAACTTCACAAGACCCTGAATTTGTTTATAACTTGACATCTTCTAAACCGTACATGATAACTCAGAATGAATTAAACGACCTTATCAGAGATTTAGAACTGCCAAAGAGTAGGCAGAGCTGTTGGGCTCCAGATTGCAGCAGTGGAATCTCCTCGCTGAAAATGTTAGTGTGTGTAAGTTTCGTGACCGTCAAAAAGATTTTGTCCCATTCTTCATCATGGAAGGTGACCTTGTAGCTTGCAACGACATCGATGGTCTGATGGCAGCTCTCAACATTATTCACAATCCTGATGAGTGGAGACTGTTCATTGATTCATCGAAGTTGAGTCTAAAAGCTGTTTTGTTGCATGTTGGCAATGTATTGCCATCAATTCCAGTTGGTCATGCAGTCCGCATGAAGGAAACATATGACAAGATGAAATTGCAACTTTATGAACTGCATAAACTATGACAAACATCAGTGACAGGTTTGTGGTGACTTGAAAGTTGTTGCTATCGTGCTTGGACTGCAGCCGGGCTACACAAAGTATTATTCTCTTCTATGTGAATGTGATAATCGGGCTAGGACTTGAACAACAACGTAATATGATACTGTTTTGCCGATATTTGCTCTAACTCTGGCGAGGCTCTAACTCTGCGAGGCTTCCGACGATTGATAAGCCCGGCATATGTTTGATTAGACTGGACTGACGTACGTTACTCATTTTAGGTGACGAATGAGGTGTACTCTTAAACTCCTCGACGTCAGAGCTATTTATAGATCTCAATGTATATAAGTTGTAAGGCTAGCTAGGCTTTAAGTTAAAACGCGTGTGGTATGTACGAGTCATCCACACATTATGACGTCATGGCTCTTATAATGACAGAGTCGTTGGAGTAAAAAAATAATTGGCGTAGTAAGGTCATAGAAGGATGTGCTTTTTTGTACGAAATGGTGCGGAACGCAGGTAATACTAGCTGCGTTCCGTACAGAAAGAGCTAAATATAGACTATGACTCATTTGAGATGAAAATGAAATTTTTAGTTTTTTTCTTTTATTGTTTTCTACTATACAACTTTACGTAAAATACAATTCTATTTACATAATTAAATGCATATTCATTTTGTTGAGATCCCTCTGGTGTATATTTACCAACATATATTCTACCTAATGGCCTTGTTAAATCATTAGTAGATATCTTAATCAAACTTTGGGGGAATTGAGCAGTAACTTGTTGACCTAATTGACACACTTGGTTAAGTCTACGATACATTCTAAACCCTTTAAAAGGGGAGAACCACCTAGTTCTTGGATGCATCATTACTTGCTCTGCACTATGTGAAATGTCAAGATTAGGCTCAAACAAAACAGCATGGGGAACAATTAGGTAAGGTACTGGTGAAATCCCAACATTAGGATCTCTTTCTACAACTTTTCTAACATCTTTCCTACGACCTAACGAATTCTCAAAATTAATAACATAACCAGACATATTCATTTGTGGTATACATTGGAATGATA
Organism: Bathynomus jamesi; assembly: GCA_023014485.1. Taxonomy (NCBI): domain Eukaryota; kingdom Metazoa; phylum Arthropoda; class Malacostraca; order Isopoda; family Cirolanidae; genus Bathynomus; species Bathynomus jamesi. Next base: position 1,094,152 of record JAJOZX010000867.1, read on the forward strand.
CACCAGTAACTTGATAATAATTAAAATTTAAAATAGTTGATTTGGCCTGACTAGTTAAAAGATCCAAAGACAAATTATATATTCCATCAGTATTAACACCTAAAGTATTTTTTATCTAAATAAACAAATTTCATTAATGCTGTAAATATAGTCTTCCTCCCACGCCTTCTCACATTCCTACGATAAGGATGACGAACATATCTCCTTCCACGAATACGATGACGTAATCTTCGAGAACGATACATAATGAACACCAAATGAGCAACACGTCTATCACCAACAAGCGAAAGAAATAAACTGAAGTGAAAAAGAAATTAGGGTCTATTTATAGATTCCTGATTACGTCATGTTATGTATAGAATCCTGATTTCGCTTAGCTGTTCATTGATTCATCGAAGTTGAGTCTAAAAGCTGTTTTGTTGCATGTTGGCAACGTATTGCCATCAATTCCAGTTGGTCATGCAGTCCACATGAAGGAAACATATGACAACATGAAGCAACTTTTGAACTGCCTAAACTATGACAAACATCAGTGACAGGTTTGTGGTGACTTGAAAGTTGTTGCTATCGTGCTTGGACTGCAGCCGGGCTACACTAAGTATTGCTGTTTCTGTGTGAATGGGATAGCCGGGCTAGGAACTTCTCATTACATCAAGAAGGATTGGCCACTCCGACACTCATTGGAACCTGGAACAAAAAATGTTCAGTATCCTCCATTTGTAGAATCGAGCAAGATTTTGTTACCACCCTTACACATCAAACTGGGCGTCATGAAAAATTTTGTTAAGGCTATGGATAAAACGGGGGCAGCTTTTAAGTACCTCGGTGGTAAATTCCCAAAGCTCAATGAAGCAAAAATCAAGGAGGGTGTATTTGTTGGTCCACAGATCCGCGAGCTTCTTAAAGATGAGGAGTTCGACCGTATCCTAGGTGGTGAGGAGAAGACAGCGTGGAATGCTTTCCGGTTAGTAGCAACCAATTTTCTCGGAAATACCAAAGCTGACAAATACAGGGAGCTGGTGGAAAACCTGCTGTTGTCCTATCAAAAAATGGGCTGCAATATGTCTTTAAAGATACATTTCCTCCATTCGCACCTGGAATTTTTTCCGACCAACTGCGAAGCAGTCAGCGATGAACATGGTAAACGTTTCCACCAGGATATCTCAACGATGGAGAAACGCTACCAGGGGAAATAGAGTCCATCATTGTTAGCAGACTACTGCTGGACAATAACAAGAGATGCTCCAGAAGTTGAATACAAGAGACAAGCAAAGAAGCGACGGGTTGAATCAATATAAGTGACTGCATTATACAGGTATGTTACTAATATATGGTATACATATACGCAAAATGTGTAACTTCAATTTTCTTGGAAACTGTAGCCAATCGATTGTTTTTATGGTCATATTCGTTTTCAGCACCCCAAAATCCATAATAGGAAACACATGTTATCTCCGAAGCACAAACTTTTTCAAAATTTGTAGACCAATGTAATTTTCTTGTATACGTAAGTCACACCACTTGCTTCAAAAAAGTTAGCAATGTAAATATTCATCAACGTTGCTTAAATTACTTTATTTCTAAAAATTAATAAATATTCGAAAGTGTTATTATAATTTCCTCCCATTTCACAATCATCCCTGGTGAACTAGCTATAACTTTTCTATCCTGAATGACCGATAGCAGATTGTAGAGCACCCTACTCGTATTCCCGATCTCTTTGGAGTTAGGCTCATTATATTGGATTTATTTCTCAACTCTCATCCTTCTTCTTATTCTGTGAAACTTTTCTCCGACCGCAATCTTATGTCTGTTTCCTGTCCGATCGCTCCAATCCGGCCTTTGGCACTTTGGCGCCGCCGATTGGAAGACCCTCAGGCAGTACTTCTCTGATTTCCCATGGAATGATTACTGCTTCCGAGGACGGGGCCCATCTGAGATTGCTGAGCGCATCATGCAGGTGATTGTCTTCGGCATGGAGGCGTACATTCCATATTCTTTTCCAACGACTAATACAAAAATAAACAACCCTGGTTTAACTTTTCTTGTTCCAATGCTATCCGCAACAAAGAGGTCTTTCAGTAGGTACCGTCGCTATCCAAATCTTGTCTCTCACTTCGCTCATATTTCTGTCCGGAATCGTGAAAAAAAGGGCAGAAAGAACACTCTTGGAGGAGATTCTAATTCCAGACATATTTAAGTCAGAGGGAGGATTAGATAGAGGAACAACACCGGACTCGTCCAGGGTTGAGTTGGAAGTGAAAGTCTGAGCGAAGGGTTCAGCTTAATCGGGAGAAGAGACGGCAACTGAGCAATCGGAATGGAAAAGAGGAAGGAAAGAAGTAAATATGTTAGAGGTTCTTGGCTAGATGCCAGAAAGAGCGAGAAGAATTAGAATTCGATGGGTTTCCACATTTTGTTCTTCGACTCGCCAAAAATTCCCTCATCAGACAAAAATATGAAAACCCATCAAATTCTAATTCTTCTCGCCCTTTCTGGCATCTAGCCAAGAATCTCTCCAACAACTTTACTTCTTTTTTCCATCCTCTTTTCTATCCCGATAAAGCTGAACCCTTCGCTCAGACTTTCGCCTCCAACTCAACCCTGTATGAGTCCGGTGCTTTTCCTTCATCTAATCCTCCCTCTGACTTAAATAAGTCTGGAATTAGAATCTCCTCCAAAGATGTTCATTCTTCCCTATCTGGGCTCAACTTTAGGAAGGCGTCCGGTTCTGATGGTGACCCTCCTGTTGTTCTCAAGAACTGTGCTTCTGCACTGACACTCTGCCTAGGCAAACTCTTGTGTCTTTGTCTTTCATCTAGTATGTTTCCTTCCTGTTGGAAGTTCATTTAGTTTTCACCCAGCCGGTCCCAAAGAAGGGTGAACGCTCACAACCTTCCAACTAATGTCCAATTGCTTTAATTTCTTGCCTTTCCAAAGTTTTTGAATCTACCCTTAAGAGGAAGATACTTAAACACCTCTTAACTCACAAACTTCTTTCAGAGCGTCAGTATGAGTTCCACAAGGGACTCTCTACCGCCGATCTTCTTGAATATCTCTCTGACAATTGGTCATCCTTCTTTGGGGATTTCCGTGAACCCTTTGCTATTGCACTGAGCTTTTGTAGAGTGTGGCACAAATCTTTAATTTCCAAACTGCCTTCCTTCGGTTTCTATCATTCTATCTGTGCCTTCATCTCTAATTTCCTTTCTGTCCGATGTACAGCTGCAGTTGCAGATGATCACTGTTCTTCCCCTAAAGCTATTAACAGTGGTGTTGTTCAGGGCTCTATCCTGTCACACACTCTTTTCCATTTATTTATCAATGTTTTATTATGTCGCACTTTCTGTCCCATCCAGTCCTATGCTGATGATTCCACTTTTCACTTCTCCACCCTTTTCACAAAGCATCCCTCTCACTAGTCACTCCATGCTTCGCGTAGGATGGCTAAGGTGCACCTGACTTCTGACCTTTCTACTATCTCTGATTGTGGCTATCTCTGATTGTAGCTTTCAATGCCTCAAAAACACAGTTCCTCCATCTGTCTAAGCGTCACAATCCCTCTCTCTTTACTATCGCTATTATAACGGACACTGCTCTTCTGAACTCTCTAACTCCATGCCTCCTCCTTTAAGGAGGGCACGCAGTACCAGACCTTCTACACATTCTAATTACTTTTCTCTCCAACTCTCTAGCGCAATGGTTAATGGGTATTTTGAATCTTTCATTTATTCAAACGGTCAACTCTGGAACAGTCTTTCTCAATCCATTTTTCTCCTATCTATGACCTCCAATCTTCCAAACGCTGTGTCCAGGCATCTCGAAAACCGTAAACGTTGATTTTGGCTCTCTTACTTCTCTGTGAGGAGGGGGGTCGGTTTTGCTGGTATTCACCGTTGGCTCCTCCTTCCTGCATAAAAAAAATTAAGCTTCCTGTAATTTTACACTTTATAGTTATCATATTACAGCTAAAGTATCTCATATAACTGAATTCTGAATATAAGGTTGGTAGTATCGCTTTAAACGTCATACACAAATGCCAGACTCACTACCTTATGGCCCCCAAAATAAAGAGAAAAAAGGAGAAAACAAATATGTCTTTCGCGAATGTTTTCAGTTGCCATGGAAACTGAACAAATTTTAAAAGCGGTAAAGAAATAGTACCTCTCTATTTTAGAATTTTCGAAGGGACAAAACTTTTGTGGCCGACTGTTTATATGGACATGGAAGTTCTTTTGACTAGACTAACACAGAGCATTGTTGCAGTGGTGATGAAGCAAGTACAGAAGCACGAACTTCCACTTAAACTATTAATGTATCGATGAATAATATATATATATATAATGGTGCTCTTCCAATATGTGCTCTACCGCGAAACTGTGATCTACCATATTCCAATACGTGCTCTACCGTGAAACTAGCCTTATAAGGCTAACTAACGAAAATATCATGACTTAACCTAACCAATCGTTAGGTCAACTATACGCCCTTGACGATTAGTTAGGTTAAGTCGTGATATTTTCGTTAGTTAGCCTGGAATATGGAATATTAGTTGGAATATGGTAGATCACAGTTTCGCGGTAGAGCACATATTGGAAGAGCACCTATATATATATATATATATATATATATATATATATATTATATATATATATATATATAATTATTTCACGAAAGAAACACGTGAATAACATATTCCTTCGTGGTTATTTTCATCATATATATATAATAATAATTCTTTTTAAGTGTTGTACACGGGTGTTTAAAATTCAACTTCATACTCTTTGTGACTCGTCTTTCATTCTTTCTGATGTCATACGCTTGATGTCGTGTCGAGCCGCCATATGATAGAAAACACGCGTTGATTTGACTTCCATGGAAACACTGGTCTTTTCATCGCTTGTATATGGTTATTTACTTTTAATGTGCTCTCGCATTGTGCCAGCCTCGAACTTTCGTTTTTTGTTTTTAATAAATGAAGTGAGAAGGGTCACGCGACCGTCATTATTTTAATTCTTTTTCTTACTCGATTGCCTGAAAATGGCGATAATTCCTGCTGCTTTTGTTTAGTTTGTATTATCAAAAACATGTCCCAACATGACTTATTTATGTGTTTATTTGGGATATTAAACTTGAAATACACCCCAAATGGTATTGGACATTTGGTTATATTTATGAAACGTCTAAAATAATGAACTTGGCTTTTTGAAATGAATAATAGCTATTTTATAATGTTTATTAGATATTTCAAGTATTTTGAAAACGGTGCTTAAATGTTTCAGATATATAAAGGTAAAGAAAATAAACATTTCACTTGAATGATAAGTTAGTTTTGTATTCTATTCCATTGATTTCAACATGGGCCTTTTGGTGTACGTGGGACCCGTGGGCGCGGTCGTACGGCGGATGCGCGTGAGTGGACTGTTTTCGGATTCCAGATGTCGCCTTTGGGACCACTGCGGGGCTATGGCATCCTCCCAGAGGCTACGCCATTCTCAAATATAGCTCATAAATGTTTATGAAGTGTCCCGTTCATCTAACCTAACCGAACCCTCCCCACCTCAAATACATCTCATCAACGTCCTGAGACGAAATGGGACGATTTGGCGCCGCCGTTTGGGCGCTGAGCCGTTTGGGCGCTGAGCCGTTTGGGCGCTGAGCCGTTTGGGCGCGGAGCCGGTTTGGCGCCGCCCCCAGGTCTACACTCAGGACTTAACATTTAAAATATATAAACAATTGAAACAATAAAAAATTATAAAGATTTATTTAGAACCATCATTACAATATTTTTATCTGCCCCCTTGACGATTGGTTAGGTTCAGTCATGATATTTTCGTTAAAACTAACAAAAATATCACGACTTAACCTAACCAATCGTCACTGCCCGGTTAGGTCAACTGTACGCCCTTGACGATTGGTTAGGTTAAGTCGTGATATTTTCGTTAGTTTTAACAAAAATATCACGACTTAACCTAACCAATCGTTAAGGGGGCAGATAACGGAAAAGTACCCATATTATATATACACCTTATAATACACTGACTCTTTTGCTTGCACCGCCAAAAAAGTAACGAAGGGTCGCGCTTGCTACATTTATCAAACACATACAAATATCCATTATGTGAAAACTTCTGTTTCCCTTTCTTACTTGATATATTTTCAGACATTTATGCTATTAAGGGCAACAACACAACTTATCTGAAAAGACAGACAGCACTTCAGGTTAATAACCAAGTATTACTCTTTAATACTTAATACTAATTAACGGCGGCGCCAAACCGGCTCCGCGCCTAAACGGCGGCGCTAAATCGTACCCGACCGTCCTGAGGACTCCGTGACTTCATCATGCGAAATTTTTCCACAACTGTAACTCATAAACGAAAGTGAGGATCTCAAGGAGGAAATTCTCAAACCGATCCATTTCTCTCTCCCTAAATATGTCTATACTAGTAGTTGCAACAGACTGGTCATTATAATAATACCAGTGATGCTCTGAAAAACAACTAACCATGATGTCATACACAGATTTTACCAAAACATTTCATAAGTGCGACCACGAAATCATGGCCTATAAATTAAAAATATGGGAATAACAAACAAGGTAGGTTAAATGGATATACAAGTTTCTAAAGGAACATGAACATGTGGTTCTTGTTCTGGAATGCCTCCCTCGGAATCGGAATTCGGAGCCAGAAGAAACAGTGCTCACGCCAATATTGTTTATAATTATTTTTACTGATGTAAACATGGAAATAAGTAGAAATATCATTGTGCCATCTTTTACCCATGATCAAAAAATTAACAGACAAATTAAGAGAACAGACGATACTGCAGCTCTACAAGAGGACACAAATCATTTATACTGATGGTCAGACGAGAATAGTAACAAAATTCAACATCCACACGTTTACATTTTTGAGATATAGGAAAAAAGAACTAGAAGCACTAGACTATTATACTCCAAATAGACAAAAGATCTAGAGAAGTTAAAAAATAAGGAACCGTTGATTATGATGTATAAAACAAGATAGCCGAGAGAATAACTGGAAAGATATTCCGGACTTTCAAAGAAATAGAAGGTTATGGTCCCTTTACTGAAAACATTTATGCCAGATCAGCAAGAAGAAATAGTGATAAAATTTACGTAAAAAAAAATGAACTCAAAGGATTAGATCATTCGGCTAAGGCTAAGGAAACTAGATTTATATTCTTTGGAGAGAATAAGAGAGATACAGCATATATAAACCATCATTTACACACGCAAAATAATTGAAAGACAAGCCCCGAGCCTCAAAATAAATCCAAAAACATTACACTCTGACGTGGAAAACAGATGAGGAAGAATTGGCCAAATAACAAACTTCGAAAACAAGTTACAAACATAACAAAAGTAGGAATAGATGACTTCAGGAAACACCTGGTTTCGGGGGGTGTTTTTTTTTAATTATTAATAGTTCCGATTACACAAACAAAACAAACAAGCTTTATTCAGAAAGAATACATTTCATAAGGCATACATCACCTTTTATATTTTACACTTCTAAAAAATTTTACACATAAGATGCACGTCAGTTACACATTTTAACGTAACTTTTTTGTAACACTGAATTAATTCAATGCGCAGCATTAGCGTAACTCTTCAGCTTAACAAGATTAAGGCGCTTTTCTTTTATTTTTCCCGTGAATTTTTGTTGTTGAAGAAAACCCTCATCCAATATTTTGTTCCGGAACAATTTCGTAACTTTTGTTGTTGTTTTGCTCTCTCTTATTGCATCATAAATATAATCTATAAATGTCCATAATTTTGCGTTGGATAATATATATCTGAGTTTGTATATATTATGAAATTGAGATTGTAATTGAAATCAAATAACTGCACTGGAAACGAAAAAAATACAACTTAAAATCTGCGTTGTGACAAATGCAGAATTAATTTCATTAATGTGTTAAATTATGTGCCATATTATAAACTAACACACACACACACACACACACACACACACACACACACATATATATATATATATATATATATATATATATATATATATATATATATTAGTGGTGGACCGGATGTCAGTTTTTCAACATCTGCGGATGCGGATTTTTAATTTCAATATCCGCGGATGCTGATGTGGATATTTAGTTAATCTATCAATATCATATAGAATTATGAATATATGACATAATTTTTCAAATTTCGTGATATTACTCTTATGGCAGGCAATGCATAAGAATTGAAATTAATATTAATATTTTCATTATGATAAAAATAATAACTTTCTCAAGAGTTTCAGCCACAGAAAATTCAATGAAACAAATTTCATTCAATTTTCTGTTACCAGCTATTTATATTTTGAGGTTTATATATTTGTTTGTTCATTAATAATTAATACTTTACATGAAATGTGCATGACTGGGCCTTATAAGCTACATATAAGCTAATTTAATCGTAAATTGCATAATTTATTAGAGGTAATATCCGCATAACATCCGCAGTCAGAAGTGCGGATGTGGATGTTAAAAATGATGCGGACGCGGATATCCGGTCCACCACTAATATATACATATATATATATGCGATGAATTTCACAATTAAACACGTGAAGTGAATGAATGATGCAAACCCACAAGGAAAAAGAAAAATGAATCCAAGGCTTTTCGTGTATTCAGAAGTACACCTCGTCAGGGTTGGCACAACAACGTATATATATATATATATATATATATATATATATAATATATATGCGCCTCGGTAGTGCAGTGGTTAGCATCGCTGACTACGAATCCCCAGGATTCGGTCCCGGGATCGAGACCCAGTGACGGCAGGCGACGAGCAGCAAAACCAAGCTGTTCATCTTTCCACACAATAAAAATAAAGTTGGTTGGTAGATAAATGGGTACCCTGGGTAGCCTAGTGCAGAGTTTTTCAAACTTTTTGAAACCACGGAACCTTCATTTAAAAAAAAAAATTCACGGAACCTTGACCAACAGGTAAAATTTTAATGATACAAGGCAAATGGTAATAAAATACAATTTATACTCACTGCAGTTTATTTATGTAATTTATGAAATTTACATATACAGTTGTATGAATTTCACAAAAAAATATAAGTTTAGAAATTTACAAGAAAAAAAAGACAATTTACTTTTATTGACCTATTTATTTTAAATTCCCCTCCCCACATTACTGTCAGCATAAAAGAAATTATAAGTATAAAATATATCATGTTTATTGTAAAAGTAAAGAAATTCAATGCAAAATAATTAAAAGTGAGGAATTTTACAGTTATTGAGGAGTAATTTTAATAGTTAATCAAACAAATAAATGTTCAATGGAATCCTTATTTGTAGCCTACTACTGACGAACTTATATTTTCGTTAGCAAAGATCTTTAATTATAAAACATCACCATATATTTGTATAATATGCACTGTGAAAGCTAACACACATTTACACTGCATTTAATAACATTACTGTGATCATAACTTCCGTGAAATGAGAAAACTAAACCTAAAACATAGAAAACCTCACCAAATCAATCAGACCAGTGCTTGTGGTCATCAGCTGTGTTTTGTTTACAAAATGGGCTCCTGTTTCTTACTGTGGCTGCAAGAGTGCAAGAGGGTAACACTTATTCTGGATATCCCATCGTTTGAATTAAGATTCTCTCTCTCGCCCACTCTCTTTGCCTACGCCTTTCAAAACACAATCACTGAATTCACAGAATATATATCGTAAATTCATCCATACCAGTTGATATTATTTTATCTTACCTCTCTCTCTCCTTCTCACTCTTTCATGACATGCCCCACGGAACCCCATCAAGTTCTCGCGGAACACAGTTTGAAAACCCATGGCCTAGTGGTTAAAATGCTGGGATGCTGGTGGGGCGTGGTTCGGATGCCACATTAAACTGTAGGTCTAAGGTGGAGTGACAAGCTTGACTTTCGTCAGAATGAAAAATTCGGGCGGAAGCTAAACCAAAGTTAACCAAGGATATATATATATATATATATATATATAACCTTGGTTAACTATATATATATATATATATATATATATATATATTAGTGGTGGACCGGATATCCGCATCTACAGATATCCGCATCATTTTTAACATCCGCATCCGCACTTCTGACTGCGGATATTACCTCTAATAAATTATGCAATTTACAATTAAATTAGCTTATAAAGTAGCTTATAAGGCCCAGTCATGCACATTTCATGTAAAGTATTAATTATTAATGAACAAACAATATATAAACCTCAAAATATAAATAGCTGGAAAATTGAATGAAACTTGTTTCATTGAATTTTCTGTGGCTGAAACTCTTGAGAAAGTTATTATTTTTATCATAATGAAAGCATTAATATTCATTTTAATTCTTATGCATTGCCTGCCATAATAGTAATATCACGAAATTTGAGAAATTATGTCATATATTCATAATTCTATATTATATTGATAGATTAACTAAATATCCGCATCCGCTGCTATTGAAATTAAAAATCCGCATCCGCAGATGTTGAAAAACTGACATCCGGTCCACCACTAATATATATATATATATATATATATATATATATATATATATATTAGAAAGTGTGAAGACGAGAAAATTGCGACATTTGGAAATTTTATCTTTTTCAAGTTGAGAGAGGTAAAATGTAAAGAACCTATTTTATGTAATAACTGTTAGGTCGTATGCTGGAATTAAAAGCCCTGAAAACTGCATTATAATATTCAAAATAATGGCTGTATTCACTTTAGAAAGGCTCAGTGTGATTTTAAAGTAGGATAAGAAGCGATGATATTTATTTTAAATGCATATATTTATAGATGGCGCTACTGTTGGAGACTTTTTCATATAATGAAAGTTTGAATTTGAGACTGAAAAGTTTAAATTAATACGGAATTGAATAAATAAGTAATTTAAATAAATAAATAATTAAATCATATGTACCTTACCTAATAAAAATAGTGATGTATAAAAAGTCAGACATGAAATGTGGCAAAGTGTAACATAAAAAAAAGTTAAGAAAGCTCAGATCTTGAACTTTGTGAGGTCTGACCCGTTTTCTAGTCGGGACATTTTTTTTATGCAAGGAGGGGCGAAGGGTGAATGCCTGCAAAGTGCCCATCCCATAGAAGAAGAAGAGAGCCAAAATCAACGTCCATGGTTTTCGAGGTGCCTAGACACTGCGTTTGAAAGATGGAAGGTCATAGACAGGAGGAAAGATGGATTCAGGAAGATTGTTCCAGAGTTGACCGGTTGAGTAGATGAAGGATTGAAAATACCGATTAACCCTTGCGTCAGTGGCGGATTATCATTGAGGCAATTGAGGATGAAGCCTTAGGCCCCCATGCTTGAGGGTACCCCCAATTAACTGAGTTTCGATGATATAAGTCGAGATTTCGCAAACTTCTTTGATTAAATATGGCAGAGTATACAAACTGACAAATTCCCTGTTTTATTATATATTTTATAGGCCCTAAAGTAAAGTTTGTTTAATACTGTTTGGTTTTAGCAAACGGCAAAATACACTGTGTTAAGGTTCTTTTAAGTTTGTTTCTCAATTAGCCTAAGCACCGTACATATAATTCGTGTAAATGTACTATGTACTGTACATCAGACCCGTAACTCGCTAATTTTGCGCCCGAGGCAAGATCATAAAATTGGGCCCCCCTATACTTGCGCCCCCTATTCCTTTAACACTACACGATCCTCTAAGTGGTAAATTTCTGTAGTGCATCATCGATACACTGTCAGCACAATAGTCGCTTTTGTAGGGATTTCTATTTACAGAAATTTTCACGATGATTAGTTGAATTTTCATGTTTTACAATACGGTTTAAATTTTTCCAGTCATTAAATCCTGTTTTCTGATTTGCAATATTCGGTTTGGAAAAGCGCTGATCGAATAATATGCATGGAAAACAGAAAATAAAGTACTAAAAAGTACTGAAAATTTATAGAAATGCGCCCTTTCCCTAATGGCATGGCGTGCTTGGGATAGTAAGTACATATTTTATATAGTTTTTCTGCACCTCTCAGCTTTGCGCACCCGAGGCAAGTGCCTCGCTCGCCTCGCCCTTGTTACGGCACTGCTGTACATGTTCACGTATTGTTAATAAAAATCTATAGAAAGAGGCCCCCAAAATAAAATTAGCCTCAGGCCCCAAGTACAGTTAATCCGCCCCTGCCTTGCGTTAGATGGTTGGACAGAAAAGGAATGAGAAAGTGTAGAAAGTCTGGTACTGCGTGCTCTCCTTAAAGGAGGAGGCATGCGGTTAGAGAGTTCAGAAGAGCAATGTCCGTTATAATAGCGATAGTAAAGAGAGAGTGAAGCAACACTGCGGCGAAGAGAGAGAGAGATTGAAGACAATCAGTAAGAGGCGGGATAATGATGAGACGAAAAGCCCTTGATTCCACTCGGTCAAGTAGAGTTGTGTGGGTTGAGCCACCCAACACAAGAGAAGCATACTCCATACCGGGGCGAACAAGACCCCTGCACAGAGACGGCAACTGATTGGGAGTGAAGAAACTGCAGAAGCGGCACAGCACACCTAACCTCTTAGAATCTGTTTTAGAAAGAGAGTATATGTGATCTTTCCAGGAAAGATCACGAGAAAAGGAAACGCCAAGAATGTTAAGAAAAGAGGAAGGATTGAGTTGTGTGTTGTTGAAGGTAAGGGGATAGTTGTGTGGAAGAGTGTGACGAGTGTAGACAGATGGAGGAACTGAGTTTTTGAGGCACTGAAAGCACAAGGATTTCTCTGCCCTAATCAGATATGTCAGAAAGATCAGGGTCAGGTGTACCATAGCCGTCCTACGCGAATCATGAAGTTACTGCTGTGAGGGACACTTTGGGAAGCGGGTGGAGAAGTGGAGTGGAATCATCTGCATCGGAGTGAATAGGACAGGAAGTGCGAATTAAAAGATCATTAATAAATAAAAGGAAAAACTGTTAATAGCTTTAGGAGAAGAACAGCTGCCATCTACAACCGCAGCTAAAGATCGGCCGGAAAGGAAATTAGAGATGAATGCACAGATAGAAGGACAGCAACCGAAGGAGGCCAGTTTGGAAATTAAAGATTTGTGCCAGGCTCTATCAAAAGCTTTTGATATGTCTAGCGCAATAGCAAAAGTTTCACCGAAATCCCGAAAGGAGGATGCCCAACAGTCAGAGAGATATGCAAGAAGATCGCCAGTAGAGCGTCCCTTGTGGAACCCATACTGATGATCTGAAAGAAGATTGTGAGAAGAGAGGTTTTTAAGAATCTTCCTATTAAGGATAGATTAAAAAACTTTAGAAAGGCAAGAAATCAAAGCAATTGGACGATAGTTGGCGGGTTGAGAGTGGTCACCCTTCTTTGGGACAGGCTGAATGAAAGTGAACTTCAAGCAAGGAAAAAAGTACCAGATGAGAGACAAAGACGAAAGAGTTTGCCTAGGCGGAGGAGGAGGAGATTGTAGACACCAATCGACCAGGAAAGTACTCCGGGGAGGGGCGGACGTTAGACAGAAGATAAGAAGTGCTGGAACTCCCGTTTCTCCTGTCACTGTCCTACTTAGCTGATCTTTTTCTGTCTCATCTACACTGTGAGCAATGCAGCATTCTCTCAAACACACACTTACACACCACATAAACTTTCAAAATTAAAAAAAAGAATATCATCAACTTTAAAAGCCTCTGAGTCCCCTGGAGAGGGGACCATAAATGTCCCCACTTCTGGCTCCCCCGCTGCCGATACCTGGAACGCAGACCCGGGCAGCGGGGCTGGATCTGCTACCGCCCATTTGAGATGTCCTGGCCCTCTGTCTGATTCATTTTTCTTAAACTTCTGCAACATTCGTGTCCTTTTCTCCAATTTTCAATCTGTTGAATGCCACCTTTCCTCTTCTAAACTTCTTAACCTCTAAACCTCAGTAAAATGAAATACTTGTATTTATCAAGACTTCAAATTCCAAAGATTGTGTTTGGTAGCACATTAAATTAACAAATATTAATAAAAATTGCGAAGAATTCCATTCAGAAAAATATGACTATGAAGAGTTAAATTTGCATACAAATGACTGGGCCTAGACCCTAATTAGGCCTTGGCCTACTTTAAGATCAGTGATGTCAGGCAAGCCAGAATAATAGGCTAATGCTCTAGAGACGGGAACCAAGGCACGCGGGGCCCGACTCAGGATGGGGTCATTGGGGAATGGCCCCTTTTGCCCAACTCTTGGCGATCCTGATGCCAGGACTATTACAGGCTTGTGGCATAAGGTGGACCAAGTGCAGAATGTACACTTTTTGGAGAATTTTCAGAATCCAGACGCAGTTTAAAAACAGTGATGCCATTAAAGCCCAAATAGCCTAATACCGAAAAAGAAGGTAAAACTTCACTATCCAGACAGTGTTCAGAGACATGGTCCATGGGGCCCTAATTACTAAACTAACTTAACCAATCTAACCTAAAGTAGCCCAGTCTTTGTTACAAGAAAGTTACACGCGCAAAAGTTATATGAAAGTTACTGACAAAAGAATTACGCGAACGTTACGGGGTAAGTTACGTTAAGTAAAGTTGCACGTATTGTAAGTTACGCCAGAGTTACTGATGAAAAAATTATGGATACGTTGTGCAGGAGTTACGCGTAACAGAATTAGAGTGTAGTGGCAAATAGTCCAATCAGAGCATTCTTATCGGAATATGCCGTTGGGAAGCAAAAGAGTTTTTGAGGCAAAAATATTTGAGATTCATTTCAATTTTTACAAAATAAACTAAGAAAATAAATAGAAATCTTGGAAAATAAAATATAGTTTTGATTAATTAATTCTGTGATTACGAATGGAAAATTGAAATAATTTTATAAATAATAGAAAAAGAAAGTGGTAAACAATACGGCAAACAATACATAACGAAATACCAATAATAATTCATTTCTGTTATTACAAATGAAAAGTGATACAATCTTAAACTAACAGAACTACAGATAAATGAGGCACATTATTTATATATATATATATATATATATATATACTGTGTATATATATATATATATATATATATATATATATATACAGGGCGTCCCAAAAAAATGTATACACACTTTAACAGCTGATAGCTCAATTGATGTTTCTTTCTTTCCAAGTTAAACCCATTAGAATTAATAATGGCAGTCAGACTAAGCTTTGAACAAAGGAAATTCATTCTAAAATGCTACTGGAAGTGTGAAAACGCAGTTGAAGTGCAAAGACAGTTTAGGAGGGAGTTTCAAACAGATCCACCAACGCGACTTACCATCACTCGAATTAGAGATAAGTTTGAAGCCGATGGAACTGTTCAGAATGTCCACAAGAAGCGTTCCGGAAGACCACGGACATCGACAAGCCCCACAAAGCAAGAAAGAGTACTGGAAACGTATCACCAAAGTCCAAGAAAATCTGTGCAGCAAGCGAGTCGTGAGGTAGGAATTTCAGAATCGTCTGTCCAACGCATTTTGAAGCGCTGTCAATGGAAAAGTTACATTCCAAGATTAGTCCATGCTATTAATGAAGATGATCCGGACCGAAGAGTGGAGTATTGCGAGTGGTACTTGGCACGATGTGGATGTGGATTGGACGAAGGGGTTTCGTAGAATACCCTCCGCGTTCACCAGACCTCACACCACTAGACTTTTTTTTATGGGGATACTTAAAAGACAAAGTCTACGCTATAAAACCTGCAACAGTCGCTGAATTGAGAGCAGCCATTGAACGAGAATGCACACAAATACCAAACGAAATGTTTCGTGATGTTTGCGATTCCATTGCTTCGCGTTATCAGCAGTGCCTGGACCAGAACGGACGTCAGTTTGAAACAGGCGTTGACAAAACAATTAAATAATGTCTGTAGATTCTATTACATTTTGAAAATGAAATGTATTTTAATAAACACTGCCTTTATAAGTATTTAAAGTGTGTATACATTTTTTTGGGACGCCCTGTATATATATATGTATATATATATATATATGTATATATATATATATATACGGCGCAATGTAATGGAAACTTTCAAATATAATTTATCTAACTTGTGACTGCACCCGATTTAACATTGTAAATTTTGCATGCATAATGGGCCTCTTTAATTTTTAAAAAATCGATTTTTTGTTTGGTAACATCAACAAGTTGCAATAAATATATATATATATATATATATATATATATATATATATATATATATATATATATTTTTTTTTTTTTTTGTGTGTCCTAAACAGTCCCTATTTTTATTTGTGAGTTATTTTACAATGGATGTATTTTTATAAGTGGAGGTGTCATCTTCAGAAAGGTAATAGATTGGAGTTTTTATTCTGCTTATACTGTACCTATATGCATAAACCTATACATTTCTAATCTTTCATTACTTAACAACTGATAAATATTGTATATTAAAACCGCTCTTTCACCATTTCATAATTAACCATTAGGCGGTTGAGTTATGCAGTATGGTATAGCGTTTACCTGTAAACTTCGATATGAGTCAAAGGGTTAACCCTTTACCATCACATGTTCCCTGTAGTTAACTTTTCAAATACACGCATTCATAACTTAACCCTACAAAAAATTCCGGCGTTATAGGGTTAAAGCAATAACGTTTCCTAATTTCTATGAAATTAGGAAAAGACGATACTGCAACCAATAGACTATAGCCCAGTAAATTCATATAAGGCCTTACTAGGCTATAGTGTTTAAAGAAAGCTAAGTCTTTAGTCTTTAGCAGGATGGAGCACCTCCACACACTGTGAAACTCGCAACTTTTTGAGGAAGCATTTTTTTAGAGGACTAATCTCCCTTCATGGGCCAGTGGAATGGCCCCCATACTCACCTGACCTCACATCCACTGACTTTTTTTTGTGTGGTTACATAAAAGACAAGATCCATTCTACCAAGCCTAAGACACTTGAAGACCTAAAGGTCAAAGTCTATGAGGTAATCATAGCTCAGTTATTTCCAAAAATTATGTCAAACATTTGTGAGGTTGAATATTTTGTTAGGAAAAAATAGCGAATAGACTGAATTTTTTGTTTAATTAAAGTTAATAAATTCCTATGTTTTATGTACTTATTGCATTTTTTTGTGTTGGGAACACCTGGTGTATATATATATATATATATATACACATCTCTGATGTCGTACATTAATAGGAGTTAATAGACTGTTGCTTTGGTGATTTGCGAAAACAAATTAATGATGGTGCTTATCTGACATTCATGGGTATAGAGTTCGATAGATCTGCTCGTTTGTAGGAGAGAGCATTTCTTGCAATTTGGTTTGTGTATAAAATCATTGGGAAGCCTTGCATTATGATTATGGTTGATCTGATGCGAGCTGATCGTCCTGAAAATGGGCGAAGTATAGTTTTTATTATTAGCAACTTCGTACATCGTGATACCAATAGTTAGTTTATACAAGTTATTTAGTTTTAGAATATTTAAATCTCTGAACATTGGAGAGGTATGAGAGTGTATATTATCATTGTTTGAAAGAGTAGGAAAGCATTTTTTATGGATTACTTCTGTCGGGTATGTTATATAATTCCTTTTACTACCCCCATGCTGTAATTCTATAATGTAAATGTAAATGAATAAATGAGTAATAAAGTGTGAGAAGAGCATTTGGGGGAATTGTTTTTTGAGTTTGCTTTTATGTAGAGAACTCTAGATATTTTCGATTTGATATATTGTATATTGCTTTTGAATTTTAATTTGTCATCCAACTTGAAGAAGAGTGTTTCTAATTATTAATGGAGTGTGCGCGATTACAGGCTTTAGAGTTAAGTCATATATGATGATTTTGTCAAGTTCAGTAAAAGCTTATTTGCACACATACCCAAATTTATAGACATGTTGTAATTATCTATTCATTTAATTTATTTGGGAGTTGATATCGTGGTTTGCAGAAGTTAGTGTTGTATCGTCTGCGTCCTGAATACAGTTTAATGTTGTTCATTGATAAGAATCAGTTACGTGCATTAAGAAAAGTAAATGTCCAAAGATAGGTCCTTGTGGAACCCCCCTTTCCAATACACCATATTTTGATAAATAGGATTTTACTTTAACATACTGATGACAATTAGAGAGATATGACAAACCAATTTAGCATATTTCCCCTTATGTCATATGTGTTTAGTTTATCTAGAAAGATATGTGAGGGCATATCAAAGGCTTTCGACAGGTTAAGGAAAACTAAGATTGTGCGTTTTACAGAAAGAAGTTTAACATGGTGAAAGTTTTGATGAATTTTGGTCAAAACCTGATTACCCCACGCGAATCACCTCTCGCGAATCATTGTTTTGTAGGTGCAATTGACCCTGATTCTGCGTGTTATCCACAGAAATCATTCAAATGTTGTTCATTATGTACTGTAGAATTTATGTTGCAGTAAACAGATGGCTACACTGCCATTTTTCAGGAATTCGTGAATCATAATTTTGTCCAACAATGAACTATCACATTTCCAACATGACGGTGCAAGATGGCGCACATCACAGAGGGGCATGGCCACATATCCAATCCTTCTTCGAGGACTGAACCATGTCAGATCTTTGTTCATTAAGATCTGATCTATCACCACTACATTTCTCTCATCGGGTGTATTTCCCACAAACTTCACACCACGGAAGGTATGCAACACAACATCACGAACAACATTTGAATGATTCCTGCGGATGCATTGTGGCGCAGGGTGCAGCTCATTTCATGGAAAATTTTACAATGACAATGTTGGAAAGTGTCGGGGTGGTGTGGGGCATGTGGCAAACTCCAACCAGTCATTTTTTGGCGGGTTCTGCCAGCTGAAATTTGAAGGTGAATGAACTATATACAAAAATGCACTTGGCTTCCCGAGTACGTTTTATTGTTAAATCATGAAACAGATATTTTAGTCATGTGAAAAATTTGGAACAATATCTGGCCTATGTTCTGGTCTTTGATAAGCTTCAATGCTCTCAGCGATTTTAGCTAACTTTGGCTTGCGAGTAAACGCAATAATAGATCCGGCTTCCTAAATTTTCTTACAATTTTCATAACTTCTTGATAATTCTGCTGCATTGCTCTCGGGATGCCTACATAAAGATACTAATTTGACCGCAGATATTTTGAACTTATATTCCTACACAAACTTGTTTTTACACATGGACACCTTTATGTAGGTAGCTTTTTTCTAGAGTGAGATGTTTTGATTCTATTAAAGTCTTTGGTGACAGAATAATTGGAAATCCTGTATTTAAAGAAGTAGTGTTGCGATAAAGATATTATTTGACCGCAAATTTTTTGCGGGTCTCTGCTAGTAATAATAATAATAAACAATATAAAAATTAACAAAATTTTATAGTGTTACATAATTTTAAATTAAATGATTTACTAGCGGAGCGACCCGGCTTTGCCCGGGGGAAATTGAACGCTATATATATAATATTGTATATATGAATGCCAGGTTAGGTTAACTGAATACTCGGTTAGGTCAACTGAATGCCCAGATTAATTGAATTCCCGGTTAGGTTAATTGTACGCCCTTGACGACTGGTTAGTTAACCCTATATTCCTATATTGCATACATTTATTTCGTACATTTTAGTTTAAGCAGTTCTCTCTCTCTCTCTCTCTCTCTCTCTCTCTCTCTCTCTCTCTCTCTCTCTCTCTCTCTCTCTGCCGCTTGTAAGTGACTAGTAAGACTTAGTAAGGGGCTGCATCTCGCTGTCGCTCCTGGCGGGAAATCCGTGACGCCTGCGTCGCGAGTGTTTGTCAGTTGGTAGCTGCGACATGTTTGGGACTGTCCGGCCCTAGGGAGACCTTTGGTCGGTAAGGCAGCAGCGAGAGGTGTAGTCTTCTGGAAGGGGATGAACGTCACTTGCAAATAGGTGGATGCGTCTACGCGCGGGAAGAATTCACCCCCTCCTCCCTCCTTTCTTATATACTGGTCAGAACGTTTTTGATAGTTTTCATTGCTAGAACGCTTTATCTTATTCAGAGTATTCAGAGTTCGAAAAAAAAAAAGTTACAATGACTGGACCGCAGAAACTGAAGGCTGAATGTGCAAGGTGTGAAGTAAACCAGTGGGTGACGAACTTCAAAGAAGCCTGCTTCGCGAAGATCAACCACTCCAGCATGTGCCGCTTTTGCGAACTCATGCGGTTTTACGAAAAGCTAGAGGAGAGGGTCCGGCGGCTCGAGTCGTCCAGACCGGTTGTTGGAGGTGCGGCGGTCACTGATGCGGCTGCGCCCTCACCCCGGAGCTCATCGATAGGATAGCTGCCCTGGAAAGGCGGTCCAGCGATGGACTGGAGAGAGCTTGGGACCGCGGAGAAAGGGTAGAGGTACAACCGGGGGCTAGGGTACAAAATCAGTGTGAAGAATCGCCAGCGACCTACGTGGAATGCACGGAACCGCGGCGCAAGGTGGAGGGCGTAAAGAAGGGGCTGATAGAGAAGGGTGGGAAGGGGTCGATAGAGAAGGGTGGGAAGGGGCCGATAAAGAAAAAGGGTGGGAAGGGGCCTACTGATGGCCCAAAGAAACCGAAGGATGTAGCTACCGGTCGGGGTGGGTCGGGTGGTGTAACTGCGTCTATGGGTGGCGACGGGTTTCGAAAGGTCTCGGGCAAGAAGGCTGCGAAGCCGAAGCCTGAGACCCCAGTTGCCCCTGTCAGGACCTCCAACCGCTTTAGTCTCCTGTGCTCGAAGGAGGAAGACACCGTTTTGATTGGGGACTCGCAGATCAGGGGCCAGGAGAAGTACTTTGCTTCTGCAAACCGGGACGGGAGGAAGGTAAGGTGCTTACCTGGGCGGGGAACGGCGCACTTAAGGAAGGAGGTAGAGAAGGTGCGCGTGGCTAGTCGGAGGACTGCGATCGTTGTCCACGCTGGTGGCAACGACCTGTTCCTCAAAGGCGGTAGGGTAGGTCTTACAGAAGGGATCATCACCGAGATCATGTCTCTTGCGGATGATCTAAAACTGAAGACAGACAGGGGAATGTTAATGGGTATTTTACCGCGAATGAATGCCAGTGACCACGCGCTCAGTAAGGTCATTGTCATCAACGAGAGGGTGCAAGACTTGTGCGTCCCGCTGGGCGTGAGGTTTATTGACCCCTTCGACGCATTTTCGGGTAGGTGGGACCTTTACCAGAGGGATGGTGTCCACCTCAATAACAAGAGTAAAGGTGTGGTAGGCGCGCTGCTCGACCGGCACTTATACAAAATGGTGAGGTCGAGTCCGGGGAGATGATGGGCCCCCACCGGGGAGAGATGATGATGAGCCAGTGGCGGATGTACCTTCAACTGAAGGGTGCGTCCAGATACAGGTGGGTGGTGACCCTCCTTCCACGTTGGAGGGGGCTCAGGCTCCTGCGGAAGTTGCCCCCTCGTTGGTGAGGGGCTCTTCAACTCCCGACTCCCGACTCCCTGGCTGTTCGGGAAACGGGTCGTGCTAGGGGGTGGTCAGAATAGGGAAGGCTCCTTCCGTGCAATGCTTTTTAATGCTAGGTCGATTAGGAACAAGTTTTGCGAGCTACGGGCGCTCTTAGCATCAGAATACCAGGATATCGTTGCTATCACCGAGTCCTGGATCCATACTGATCGTAGGGACTACGTTGGGGAGTTCGAAATTCCCGGGTATAGAATGTTTCGCAAAGACCGCACCCGTGGGGAGGGGGGTGGGGGATACTAATATACGTCAGGGACACGTTGTGTCCGGTTGACTGCCAGTTCCGGTCGGAACGTGAGCTGCTTGGCGTCGATCTGAACGTGGGAGGGACGAACTATAGGTTAATCTTGCTGTACAGACCTCCGCATCTCCGCCTCGAGGAGGATACAGCCCTGTACACCGAACTCCGTAGCCTGCTAGGGGATAGGGTGTGTGTAGTTTTAGGAGACTTCAACTGTTGCGGCATAAAGTGGGAAGACAGGACTGCTGATGCTGAAGGGAGGAGGCTAGTTGACTTCGCTGATGAGAACTTCCTCACTCAGTGGGTCAATGAGCCTACACGAGGCGAAAGCGTTCTAGACTTAGTATTCACGACCGAAGACAATCTCGTCACTGGCCTCACCGTTGACGAATCGTTGGGCGGGAGTGATCACGGTCTGATTAGGTTCCGTGTGTGCGTCCCTCGGGTGAAGTGTAGTAACTCGAGAGGCAGTAAGCTCGATCTAAGGCGGGCGGACTTTGTTAGCTTCCGGGATAGCGCAGGTGAGATGGGGTTAGAGGTCGACGGCAATGTTGAGGGAGTGTGGAGTGCATTCCGGGACGAGTTTATGGTGCTGCAGTCTGCTGCCATACCCTCAAAACCGGTCATCCCTGCTTCAACGCAGCCTAAGAGGTTCAATCGTGACATCGCTTCGGCTATCCGAAATAGGAAAGTAGCGTATAGGAAGGCGAAGGCCAATCGTTCCCATGAGAACACTGAAGCGTATGTCCGCCTGTGTAGGGAAGTGAAGGCGAAGGTTAGGCTACCGAAACGTAACGAAGAACTACGCGTGGCAAGCCTCTGTAAGGGGAGCCAATGTGCTTAATGAGTACTTTGCGGGAGTGTTCACCAGGGAGGACACCCGCATCATCCCCGAGCCAGGCGTAAGGCACGAAGGTGCTGGCCTGGATAGTGTTCGATGTACCGCGACAGTCGTTGCCGATAGAATAGACAAACTGAGCGCGTTTAAGGCTCCTTGGCCAGACCAGTTTCTCCCCAGAGTGTTGCGGGAGGTGCGCGACCAGGTGGCTCCCCACCTGGCTACAGTCTTCAACAAATCGTTGGAGACGGGCCAGGTGCCTGGTGACTGGAGGGAAGCCAACGTGACCCCTATCTTTAAGAAAGGGGATCACGAAAGTCCAGGGAACTATCGTCCCATTAGTCTCACTTCAGTTGTAGGTAAATTATTAGAGGGGATAATAGCGGATAGGATCGTTGACCATTTGGATTCCTACAAGCTGCTTGGGGACTCCCAACATGGGTTTAGACGGCATAGGTCGTGTCTCACCAACTTGCTCGAGTTTTTCCACGTCATGTTGAGTGAGTATGATAAGAGTAGGGCGATTGATATACTTTATCTCGACTTTCAGAAAGCCTTTGATAAGGTACCTCACCGCCGGCTAATGGCGAAAGTGCGCGCGCTGGGTATCGGTGGGGAAGTAGGTAGGTGGATTGAAAACTGGCTGAAGAATAGGCGGCAGAGGGTTGTAATTAAAGGGGCTAGTTCGGGTTGGGCCTCGGTCACTAGTGGGGTTCCTCAGGGTTCCGTTTTGGGGCCACTGTTGTTTATCATTTACATAAATGATATAGACGGTGGCATCGTCAGTCGGATCGCCAAATTCGCTGATGACACCAAGCTTGGGGCCAATGTTGGGACGCCGGAGGCGATCGAGCAACTGCGTGCGGACCTAGGTAGGATAGGAGAGTGGTCCGAAAAATGGCAAATGCCGTTTAACTTGGGTAAATGCAAAGTGATGCACATTGGCTACGCCAATCCCAAGTCGGACTACTCGATGTTGGGGAAATATCGAGGCGACTGATTTGGAAAAGGACTTGGGTGTGCTAATTAGCAGCGACCTTAAGTTTACGAAACAGTGCGTAGAGGTGGAAAAGAAAGCCCAGAAGCTGTTGGGTTATATCAGGAGGCAATTTCAGTTTCGGAACAAGGAGATTGTGCTCTCTCTGTACAATTCCCTGGTTCGGCCGCACCTGGAGTATGCTGTGCAGTTCTGGTCGCCCACCCTCAGGAAAGATATTGAGAGGCTGGAGCGAGTGCAGGCGAGGGCCACAAAGTTAATCCCTTCCGTTAGGCATATGGGCTACAATCGACGGTTACGCGCCCTGAACTTGTTTTCGCTGGAAACTCGGAGGCTGCGCGGTCAACTGATCGAGGTTTTCAAGCTCTTACGCGGGTTCAACGATGTCGATTTTAGAAGCATGTTTAGTTTAAATGATAACCCAACTCGCAACAATGGTTGGAAGTTGGATTTGAAACGGTTTAGGACTAGTGTGTGTGGGAATTACTTTACATATAAGATCTGTGACACATGGAACAGGTTACCTTCAGAAGTTGTGAACAGTTCCTCTGTGGATCATTTCAAGAAAAGGTTAGACGAAATCTTGCACACTATTTGAGGGTGTGGAAAATTTTCCCTGACACTGTTGCCATTGGTACCTCCTCGGTATGGGCCGCAAGGCCTTTTGAGGTACTTCTTTTCCTTGTAAATCCTTGTAACTCTCTCAGCATTCAACTTCCAAAAGAAGTTTGGCTGAGACTCGTTTAGAAATTAGCCAAGAGATAAAATGACTCTCTCGCTCTCATCTTGCGCGGAATATTCTCCTATACAAGCGTCGTTCTTTACGTTAATTATACTGCGTGTTTGCAGTTTAAATGTATATATATATATATATATAATGTTAAACACAGACCGTGCATGGAACAAGGAACTCTTCTGGGAAATTACATCCACTATAGTTCGAATAAATAATGATAAATGACAAATACTATAGTTTTTCTTTCTCATGACGGAAAGCCCAACGTGGGCATCGGGTTACTCGCAAAGAGGCCCCAAAATATAGCTTCCCTCACCAGCTATCTGCAAAGCAGATAGGATCCAACAGTGGGACAAGATCTAGGGTTTACAGCTTACACCTAGCCTACTACATTCAGAACCTCAATATATACAAGAAACTCGTTGCATTCAAGTCGGATTGAATACATCAAAGAAAAAGGGGTAGCTATTGTATTTTTAGCCAAAAAAACAAAACTGAAACCTCAACCGGGACATTGAGAGTTCACTTTTCAAGGCACATAACACGTCCGTTTAATATACACAAACTCAGAATGGTCCCCTGAGAAACTTATATATTAGTGGTGGACCGGATGTCAGTTTTTCAACATCTGCGGATGCGGATTTTTAATTTCAATATCCGCCGATGCGGATATTTAATCTATCAATATAATATAGAATTATGAATATATGACATAATTTTTCAAATTTCGTGATATTACTATTATGGCAGGCAATGCATAAGAATTAAAATTAATATTAATGTTTTCATTATGATAAAAATAACTTTTTCAAGAGTTTCAGCCACAGAAAATTCAATGAAACAAATTTCATTCAATTTTCTGTGTTACCAGGATGCGGGACGTGGGCCCAACTTTTTTGCATCTTTTGCATTTTTTGTACTTATTTACAATAATCTTGTTCGAAGCACGATAGACTGCTTGATCTTAGACGAACAATTTCATTCTGAAAAGTTACTGTGTTGCTGTGAAAAAAAAATAAAATCAGTGGAGTACGCACAGCGGCAGAGGCAGTGTTTTTTTGATTTAATGGTATTTATATTTTGAGGTTTATATATTTGTTTGTTCATTAACAATTACTACTTTACATGAAATGTGCGTGACTGTACCTTATAAACTACTTTATAAGCTAATTTAATTGTAAATTGCATAATTTATTAGAGGTAATATCCGCATAACATCCGCAGTCAGAAGTGCGGAGGCGGATGTTAAAAATTATGCGGTATCCGGTCCACCGCTAATATATATATACTATATATATATATCTCGGCTATTGATTGATGGCGTGGAAAACGCAGTTTAATAATAAACAGGAACACTAGAGAAAAAATAAACATCCTTCAAGGTTTAATCAGTACCAACGTTTCGGAATGCACTAATTCTATCTTCAGGGCTAAAATAATAATAGCAATTCACATATAGATACAAAATACAAATTGCAAATGCAAGTTAATTAATAACAATTTAAAAAAAAGTTAAAATTATAAAAAGGAAACTAAGAATATGTAAAAAGCATTGAAACTAAAAGGTAAATAAATGACATTAAAATAAAGTTAAAATTATAAAAAGTAGCTTGAAAAATATATAAAAGCGTTAAAACTAAAAGATAAATAAATAAAATAAATAAACAAGTACCTTAACCAAAACATAGCAGATCTCCCGATAATTCATCATTTGAGGTCGTTTTAATTTATAAATGAACAAAGATTCCATAATTTTAAGTTTAAGGTCAGAGCTTCCGGTAGCAAGTACGACGAAACTAGACTGTGAAATTGGGTGGTTATTGTTGTTATTCTTGGTTTGCAAAGAGGTAAATTTGTACGGAGCAATTTACCGAGATGTTCGTAAATCCGAGATTTTAAGTGTCTTTTAGTTTTACCTATATACGACTCCATACAGTGGTCACACTTGTATTGGTAAACTATGGATGACTTCAGAAGTATAGGAATAACATCTTTGTATTTAAATAAGTGATAAATCGATTTAGACGGGGTGAATATAATTTTTATACATAGTTGCGGGTAAAATTCTTGAGCAATTTTAAAAGTTTGTTTCTAATGTTAAAACAATAGGGTTAAAACAATAGGGTTCTGCCTATTGTAGTCTCCACCAATCTTGAAGGGAAATTATTCTTGGTGAGTCGTCGGATAAAACCTAGTTCATCGTGTAATTTAAAGTAATCTGAACAGATATTGAAAGCTTTATTAGTCAGAGTCGAAATGAAATTTCGTTTGAAACTTAAAGTGATAAAGGAAGAAAAGTCCGTAGTAAGACTAGTGAATGTCGGCTTTCGATAAACAGAAGTTTCAAAAGAGGAATTATTTTTATTATCTTAATGTCCAAAAAGGACAAAGAATTATTAGACTCAGTTTCCGAAATAAATTCAATATTAGGGTGCTTGAAATTAACATAATTATGAAAATAAGGGATATGGTCTGGTAATTTGAACAGGAGAAAAGTGTCATTATTATATCTTCCATAAAAAAACAGGTTTGAAGTTGGAAGGGCAATCGTTCAGCCATTTGACTGCATGATGGCAATGAAACGCGTTAGCTAAGGTGGGACCTTTTACCTTTTAGTTTTAACGCTTTTATATATTTTCCAAGCTACTTTTTATAAATTTAACTTTATTTTAATTTCATCTATTTACTTTTTAGTTTTAATGCTTTTAGATATTTTTAGCTACCTATTTATAATTTTAACTTTATTTTAAATTGTTATTAATTAACTTGCATTTGCAATTTGTACTTTGCATCTATATGTGAATTGTTTTTATTATTTTAGCCCTGAAGATGGAATTAGTGCATTCCGAAACGTTGGTACTGATTAAACCTTGAAGGATGTTTATTTTTTTCTGGTGTTCCTGTTTATTATATTATATATATATATATGCTAGAGCTCCGCCCAGTTTATGACGTGCCTATGATAGAGCTCCGCCCATCTTATGTCACTACCTTTTATGACGTGCGGGTCTATGATGTCACTATCTTTCAACCAATCCGGAATACAGAGGCCTACAGCGGCCTCAGATGACCTCGGAGGCCGACGCCACATAGCCTATGTTCTTCTCCGGCCTCAGTTACCCCTACCCACCAAGTCTCATCCAAATCTGGCCAGTGCTTTGGCCGGCCATAAGAAACAAAGAAAGAAGGAAAGTTCGCAGGCAGTTCGACCGTCACAAATATTAATGTAGAGTAGATATACTTAAAAATAAATGAATGATGCTTAATAAAAAGATATAAAAAAGGATAAATTATGAAATTAAAAGTGCTAAATGAAATTAGCGTATTTTGCTATTTAGAGATTTGCGAAATACGTTTAGTGATGAAGCCTGTTTGATATGTATGGGAATTGCATTCCATGCATGTGCTCCTTTGAAAGGGAGTGCATTTACTCCAGTTTCCGTTGTATAGTTGGGTTTGAGTATAAATAAACCTTGTCTAAAGTCCTAGAAACAAAGTAAAACTGTAGAATTTTAACGTCACACACCTATATGGAATAGAGTGGACACCGCTTTATGATAATTAAGTGAATTCCAAAAAATAACTGCTTCTATGGGGAAAATTTCTTGGGAGTCGGCTTTTTTCAAACAATTTCGTGCAAAATGAAATTGTAACTGGTTTTAACTGTAAATCTGAGGATTTTGAATATCTGTACGTATATTAATGAATTAAATTTGGGAAAATAATTTAATTATATCTCTCTAAATACGTAAAAAAAGATTAAAAGTTTTCATAACTAAGGTTGATAGTTGCCAAATACTGCGAATTAAAGTATCTCCATATAGGCCCGGTCTCTACGGCAAAGAACTGCCACACCCTCAATTTCGTACAATAATTTATAAAACAGTTTCACTTTTTTTTATCGTAGCATTTATTAAACTGGAATTTACATATAAAATAATAATAATAATAATAAGTAAATGATGTGCCGGTTCATTACGGGCGTATTCTACCTGTAAACTAAATGTATACATGTATCAAAAAGATAATGGTATTATCAAGTAATTAATGTGATGTTAATTGTGTTTCCTCTCGAACAGCTTTGATAATTAATATACGCCGTTATCTCAGTATATGCTAAAATAATGTCCGATTTAATGCCCACTATAAAGTCACTATTCAATTAAAGTTACTGTATTTGTTTGATTGTAGCTTATATATTTATTCTATAGTATATGATGTGAAGTAACAACAGAAACCTTGTTACGAACGAATAAATCTACGGGTAAATGCATCCAGATTTCACTAACATCTCTCGTTTGTTTATATTTGTTTATATATTAATATTATATTTTAGTATTTTAACTATTAATATTTGTTTTTTGTGAATTTTCATAGTCTTTTTGTTGCGTACATTCTTTTCCAGTCATTATTTTTTATTCTTTTTATTTGTTATAACTAAATTTCTGCGTTACACTCGCGGGCAGACGCCTTTACAGTTTTAATAGTCTAGATAATAATAGTACTACTACTAATAATAATAATATATATTTTAAATTCAAAATTTTAATCATATTATGAATATAAAAGTTTGGGTCAAAACTAAAATACAGGTCTGAAATCCCACGGTTTAGGGTTGAATAGTAGATGTATCCTATACATATGTCTGTGTTTAACATAATGTTTGTCCGTTATGTTGAGCACGAATCAAATGAGGAATTTAACGAGTTTATAAAAGTTTTACAAATCATTATATTCAGTATAAATTATAAATTTACCATATTATGAGGTTCATTTAATCAGTGAAATTCTTATTACATAATTATTATAAATATTGTCTGAGATTAAAAGCTTGCAAGACGCTGTTTTATTTTTAATTTAAAACATTTGAGAATGGAAGCTTTCAGAAAGATCTTAAAAATTTGCATAGTCATAATTCATAATATAAGAAGGCGGAAAAAGAAAAACAAGCAATAAAGCAGGAAAGTGACGAGTGGGCGAGAGTGAACTATACCCATCGGATCAAGACCACCATAACATCGAATATAAAAACTAACTTAACCTACGCTAGACTAAATTAATATAACGCACAATATACTTGTCGATAGCATGTCAAGTTGATCAGATGTCGTAATCCCGGACGAGATTAGGGTAACGAGCAGTCGTGAAAGGACGTCGGTTGTTTGGAATAGACGGGATAACAAACTGTGCTACTCTTTCTTCTTACTTAACTGATTTGCTGTGTAAAAATTAGGTAAAACTTAAAGGAAACTCTTAAGCTAAACTTTGTTGTAAATGAATTAAAGTCCATTCTTTACAAAAGTATAAAAGCTTACTTTCCCTATTCTATAAAGTTAAGAGTGTCCACTTAATCATGAAAAACTTCAGTAAGTTAATTGTGCAGAACGATATATCATGTGTAATGGGTACGGTTAATAAGTATCATATATATATATATATATATATATATATATATATATATATATATATATATATATATATATATATATATATATATATATATATATATATGTAGAAAGCAATTTCCTGTTTCCCTGAAGGTTATTTTTTAGTTCCCTTATAAATTTATTTTTATCTTTTGTAAAGGGATTGTGTGGATGAAACTTTCTTAACTGGCTATGTTACTGCATATATATTATTAATAAAGTTAATATTTGAGTTTGGCGCTTTTCTCCCTGTAAAGCTTTCTGAAGTTTCTTTTGTCAAATAAAAGCATGCATTAAGCCTATGCAAAGGAAGTATAAAACAGGAATTCATAAAGGCTGAAAAATGAAAAGAAAAATGGATAAAGGCACCCTCCTCATCTTTCTCACAGCAGCTACTGTTCAAACACACACACACACACACACACAATAAATTAAATTAATGTGATTGTTAATTAATGCAATTTGGCGTGATTATTAATTAGAAATTTGTGATCTTTTCCGTTTGACTGCCGCCATTGAAACATAGCCTTCTTTAGTTAGCTTTATAAGGCTAACTAACAAAACTATCACGACCTAACCTAACCAATCGTCAAGGTCGTACAGTTGACCTAACGATTGGTTAGGTTAGGTCGTGATATTTTCGTTAGTTAGCCTTATAAGGCTAAGTAAAGAAGGCTGGGGGCACTCACCTCTTATGTTTCATTGGCGGCAGTCAAACGGAAAAGATCCGAAATTTGTTTCATATTAACTGCTGAGAGAGAGAAATTCGTTTTAAAATCCCATTTGGTGTGCCCAGAGAGTAGTTTTAAAATTTACAGTTGGCAACTCTGCGCCTCACTTTAAGAGAGGTTTTCGCTGGTTTTTGTGATCGCAAGACGCATTGTGTTTCATGTGCTTTTTAATGTAAATTCCGTTAGGTCAACTATACCTCTCTCTCTTTCAGTGTCACAGTTATCTTAATTTGCCCCATCTTTAATCCCTCTTTTTCAAAAGTTAAATTGAATAAAATCGTATAAAATTCATTTTGTGTTTCGGCTTCCCATTAACTTAGGCCTAAGCAGACACACGCTGCCGAATCAGACAGGCAGTTAAACGAAATTCAGTATAGAAAAACCGTTAAAGTTTGCGGTACAGTTTAAGTTCGATATAACAAATATCATTATAAGTAAATAAAACTCATGTTAATACATAAAAAAAATCATTACATTAAAAGAAACCAAAACACACACGCGCACACATAACTAAAAATAGTAATAGCCACTTGATAAAAAATAAATGAAGTCACATAATTTAGCTCGTGGGAAATAACTTCTATTTAAGTTAAAGTGAAGTTAAAACGAAGTTATGACAACATCAAATAATAAGGTCAATATAATTTCATTTTCACATAACTCTGATTTCAAAATTATATCTACCTGACCCTAAAATTCTCTCGGGTGCAATGTAGCTTGTGGGAAATAATGTTTCTGTATCAGTACGACATTAATATGAATGCAGTCAATTTGATTCCTATAGTGTATATCAGACGTCTGAATTACATACACACTGTATCATAGATTGGATTAATATCGGGTATCATCGTTAATTTTACTTCAGTTACGAATGAACGTTATATCTGTAGGAAAAACGGAAAATACTGTAGATATAAAGATTAGATGCCCTGCACGTAGCTCGAACATCCGTCATTGCTCCAAGAACAAGTTTTTTTAAGTTACTGAGATCTGCATGAATGCCGTTGAGACGCGAAGATGCCCTAAAGAGTGACAACAGATGTTGAATATACAGCACCAACGTCTATACAAAATTTCTGATTTCCAATGAGATCACGTGACTACTAATCAATTGGCCAATCGATCTTCGATATATTTGAGGGGTCGCGCATCTTAAGGCACCTAAGCGCCACCACAGGCGAAAACGTGTTTTTGATGGTTATCACTATTTTCACCCTTCCTCTATCGCGTGGCTTGGGTTATAATGACCTTACGACACTAGAAGTATGGTTGAATACCTTATGAAGCGAACTACTTTTTTCACCTCTCTCGCCAGCCAAAAGTTCACCCAAAGTTCGGCATAATAAGAAAATCAAAAAATTAAAAAAATATATATATAAAATATAAAAATCTATTCCAAAAACTCATCAACATCTTCATTAGCATACTTAGAACTCTAATTTAGCCAAACATGAACGTTCTAGCTCAATTAATAACAGAG
Organism: Bathynomus jamesi; assembly: GCA_023014485.1. Classification (NCBI taxonomy): domain Eukaryota; kingdom Metazoa; phylum Arthropoda; class Malacostraca; order Isopoda; family Cirolanidae; genus Bathynomus; species Bathynomus jamesi. The sequence continues at coordinate 1,126,061 of JAJOZX010000867.1, forward strand.
ATACTATTACCAGAACATTGCTGAACTTTGGAGGCAATTTCTGAGGAATTTTAATTTTGGCGCTTAGGTACCTTAAGACGCGGGACCCCTCATTTCCAGTATAGATTACTAGAGTAAAAGGGTAATAATTTAACATAAAAGAAAAACGGGAGCAAATGTAGTTTACGTCCCCCTCATACCGCTGCACAGACTAGAAAATGCCTTGAAGAACTTAAATTTGAAGTTCTCGACCATCCAGCCTACAGTCCAGACCTGGCACCCTCGGATTTTTACCCGTTTGGACCACTAAAAGACGCTTTGAGAGGTCAGCGATTCCAAGGCGATGATAACCTGAAGGAGGCGGTGCATGACTGGCTACGCACACAGCCAAAAACATTCTTTTGTGATGGCATTACGAAGCTTGTAGATCGCTGGACTAAGTGTATTGAGAAATAGGGAGACTATGTTGAAAAGTGATGTTTATAATCTATCAGGTGTGAAAATAAAATTGTGAAAATAAAAAGTGCGGATACTTATTGAATTACCCTTGTATAAATAGGGCTTATTAATCTTTTTTTTTTTTTGCCAATTGTTTACCAACATTACATGATTAACCTGCCTTTTATGTCCAACCCAACGCAACGCTCCGACCAGATTTTTATTTTAATACTCCTGTACAGTTTGATAAATTTAATACCACAATTTTTTATTTAACGTCACCTTCCGCATTTTCTACCATTTTCCAAAAACTATTTGTTTGAAAACAATAATAATTTTGCATACATATTTCCTAGAAGATAATTTTATTTAAGTAAGATGACGCCGTAAGTATATAGATTAAAAAAAATTTCCTCTAACGTTAAAATTAATTTGGTAACACACTGCCTTAGAATTATGTGTATAACAGTTAATGAGGTTAGTAGTTTGAAAGAGTTCCCTGTGAAATTCTCTGTAAACCAACTGCAATTCGGCAAATGTGTAACAATCTCTTCATAAATTACAGGCGGTGGAGAAATTCAGCGGGAACACTCAGGAGATTAGCGGAGCCCTTCGGATGTTCACGCAGACCCTTCAAGAAACCGAATTCCCGAACGATGTCTTCTCATGAGAAGAACTTCTTAAAAGCCAGGTATTGTTCGCTGGTTAGTTTGCGTAGGAAGATATATTTTTTCTCGTGTAACTTGAAATTTTAGCGATTTTAAACAATGATTTCGTGAGTATATTTTTTGTACTGCGAGATCTATAATAAAGAATATGATAAGTACAACTGCGAAAAAAGTTCTCCAAAGTAAAATGCTGGAAACTATACTCAAAATTTCGAGATCTCAAATTATTTTCGTGTACTTGGTTCGAGAATAACCTTGTGCAACGCCTTGGATTTTTTTATGAATGGCTATTGAATACCGTTCCTCCGAGAGACACCTTAAAAAACTTCCTTCCCTTACCCATTCTTTTTTATAT